>CM040405.1:60144826-60444826 GCA_022702515.1 Ilyophis sp. 1 JC-2022 | reverse complement strand
AATGTTTGTCTGGGTGTTTGTGTAAATGTGTGTGAGAGTGCTTGTGTGTGTGTGTGTGTGTGCGTGTGCAGCCGGTGGAGTGATGCACGTGCGTGTCACATACGTGTGTGTCGCGTGCCGCAGGTACGTTTGGGAGAAAGAGGGCACCGTCCTCAACGCTCAGGCCATTCCCCGCATCCGCATGGACCCTGACGGCACGATGCACATCTCCCAGACCTGGTCCGGGGACATCGGAACCTACACCTGCAGAGTCACGTCTGTAGGGGGGAACGATTCCCGCAGCGCTCACCTGCGCGTCAGGTCAGACTCTCCCCCAAGCCGTTTCCCTCCTCTTTCTCTGGCTGCATCCCAATATTCTTCACTCCCCACCTCCTTTCCTCTACTCCCTCGCAACCACTCTTCTCTTACCCAGAAGTATGCAAAACTGCCTGAGCGTATGAGTACAAGAATTTGCATGTACAGTTTATAATGTACCTGGCATTGCGGTTTGGGTCGAGACATGAATTAATATGTAACAACTTATACGTAATTAAGATGTATCAGCAACATTAGATTAAAACACAAAGATCCGTTTCCGGGGCAGGGTGGAGAGGAGGTGGTAGTGGAGGAAGGGTGGAGAGGAGGTGGTAGTGGAGGAAGGGTGGAGAGGAGGTGGTAGTGGAGGAAGGGAGGGTGCATTTTTTTTATTATTGGGATGCACCTTCTGTCTTTTGCCTCTACATACTGTCAAATAACACCTTTGTTTTATAGTTTTATCTATATTTATCATGCAGCCTCAGAAGGTCAAATGACTGAAATGTTTCTGCTACCTTGACATGAAATTGCTCGCACAATTAAATGGTTTTTGAGTAGTGACGCGCCCTTTCGCTTTGATTTACCTCTGGATGTTGAGAGTTTCGGAATTCCTCCTCTTGGGAAGCACCTACAAATAAGCGGCACACAACAAAGACGGCCACAATTCGCTATATTTTTGGGTTGGCAGTGCGTCAGTTGGCTTTTGAAATAGAAGCAACGTGTCCAGTTCCCAGGTGGGACAGTCTAACCTTGTGCCCCTGAGTTGGAGACTTGACCTAAATGGCTTCAGTCAGTAAATGTGCCCGATTTCAGTAACCGTCAAATTGATTTGTAGTTAAGGTGTACGTTTAGGTAAGTCACCCTGGATGGAATGTGCAATAAATTATTGTAGCTAATTACAGAAAAAGCAAAACAATATCTGAATAAACTAATTACTGAAAAAACTAAAACGGGAGCCTCTGTTCCACCTCAGAGTGCCCTCTTCTACAGCTGTAGCCCCCCTCCACTCACTCTCAGTCCTCATTTCCTGTTTCCTGTTTCTCTCCTCAGACTCAATTTTCTGCATTCATCTTGTCCCCAATTACCCCGCTCTCCGTCTGTCAGTTTCCCTGGCAACCTTGACCTCTCCGGGACCATTTCTTTTTGTGTTCTCTCTCTTCCTCTCTTGCTCTCTCTCTCTCTCTCTCTCTCTCTCTCTCTCTTTATCCGTCCTCTCTTTCTCTCTCTCTCTCTCTCTCTCATGCTTTCGCTCGCTCCCATTTTCTCAAATACCACGCCTGATTACCAGTCATAGAAATAGCTTGTTTACTCCTAAACCTAAGAATTATTATTTGCTTCCCTGTGGCAGAGACTGTGTGCCCTTCACCCTATAAAATTACTCATCTGCCATAATTTGTTTGCTAAAATGTGCGAACACTTCTTTTTTACCTTGTGAATTTGCCTTAGTGTGGGAGTCAGTGTGTCACTGTATGTTCAAGAGTGTATCACAAGCAATTATATTCTTCTCTTTATTTACCTCCATCACTATGTAATTATCTCTCCTTCTGTCACTGTTTATCACTCGCTATCTCCTTCTGTCTGTCTGTCTCTTTCCTTTTCTCCCTTTTGTTCTTATCCCTTCCTCATTTACCCTTCCCTCTCTTTATTTTGTTCTGTATCCCCTTCTCTCTTTCTCTCTTATTCATTCCTTCTCTCTTCCCCCTCTGTATGTAGTTGAACGAAATTTGAAGTCTCTCTCTCTCTTTCTCTCAAATTCTAATTCAAAACGTTTTATTGGCATGACATATTTTCAAATGCATATTGCCAAAGTGCAATAATCAATATTAATAAAAATAACAACAACAATAAAAGTAATAACAACAATATATATAAAAATGCTCTCTGTCTGTCTCTCTCCCTCTCTCTGTAACAGGCAGCTGCCTCACTCACCAGAGAACCCCAGTGCCGTGCTGAGCTCTACGGAGAAGAGGGCCATTAACCTGACCTGGGCCAAGCCCTTTGACGGAAACAGCCCCCTCATACTCTACATCCTGGAGGTGTCTGAGAACAGTGAGTTACCTGGGCCAGGTAGAGAGAGGTGTCTGAGAACAGTGAGTTACCTGGGCCAGGTAGAGAGAGGTGTCTGAGAACAGTGAGTTACCTGGGCCAGGTAGAGTGGGAGGTGTCAGAGAACAGTGAGTTACCTGGGCCAGGTAGAGTGGGAGGTGTCAGAGAACAGTGAGTTACCTGGGCCAGGTAGAGTGGGAGGTGTCAGAGAACAGTGAGTTACCTGGGCCAGGTAGAGTGGGAGGTGTCAGAGAACAGTTAATTACCTGGGCCAGGTAGAGAGAGGTGTCAGAAAACAGTGAGTTACCTGGGCCAGGTAGAGTGGGAGGTGTCAGAGAACAGTGAGTTACCTGGGCCAGGTAGAGTGGGAGGTGTCAGAGAACAGTGAGTTACCTGGGCCAGGTAGAGTGGGAGGTGTCAGAGAACAGTGAGTTACCTGGGCCAGGTAGAGTGGGAGGTGTCAGAGAACAGTGAGTTACCTGGGCCAGGTAGAGTGGGAGGTGTCAGAGAACAGTGAGTTACCTGGGCCAGGTAGAGTGGGAGGTGTCAGAGAACAGTGAGTTACCTGGGCCAGGTAGAGTGGGAGGTGTCAGAGAACAGTTAATTACCTGGGCCAGGTAGAGTGGGAGGTGTCAGAGAACAGTGAATTAGCTGGGCCAGGTAGAGTGGGAGGTGTCAGAGAACAGTGAATTACCTGGGCCAGGTAGAGTGGGAGGTGTCAGAGAACAGTGAATTAGCTGGGCCAGGTAGAGTGGGAGGTGTCAGAGAACAGTGAGTTACCTGGGCCAGGTAGAGTGGGAGGTGTCAGAGAACAGTGAGTTACCTGGGCCAGGTAGAGTGGGAGGTGTCAGAGAACAGTGAGTTACCTGGGCCAGGTAGAGTGGGAGGGGGGCAGGGTGGCAGTACTAGAGTACTGGGACAGTGACAGCACACTGGGGTTATTTTCATAGGTAGACGAGGGAAGGTGGGATTATTACTGACAGTTATGAAGGTGAGAGTGGGATGAGATTGGAATAACTTGCATGTTTAGACACTATTACAGGTAGAGAGAAGAGCGTTGTATGACCAGGATAAGTAGGTATGTGGTATAACTAGCATAAGGGCTGATATAAATCAGTCGCCCAATCACAGATGCTACGTAACGCCCTCTGTGTGTGTGTCTGTGTGTCCGTCCCATCCCAGATGCTCCATGGACAGTTCTCGTGGCCAATATCGACCCGGAGTCCAGCGCGGTGACAGTGAGCGGCCTCATTCCGGCGCGCTCCTACCAGTTCCGGCTGTGTGCGGTCAACGACGTGGGGAAAGGACAGTTCAGTAGGGAAACTGACCGGTGAGTCACTACTCACAATAAACCTTCTCCACAAGCTGGGACGTTTGTATCCAATCAGCCATCTCCAGGCTTTTCACATAGACACAGAGTAGGTTTGTTTTTGGCCCCGGGCACGTGCAGGGCTCGTGAACAGTGTTGTGTGTGTGTCTGTGTGTATCTGTGCTTGCCAAACATGCATACACACGCACACACAAAGAGGCATAGAGGAGAGCCAGAATGAGTCATTCCTTAAAAAAAAAAAAGGACTCAAATCTCCAGAGTGCACTGCATCTTCTACAAGTTCTCAGCACCAATCAGAGCAGCTGCTGTGTGTGTTGCCATGTGTTCAGGCAAGGTGACAGAACCCCATGGGGGGCCCGGAACAACACAACCGAGCTGAGTCTTCAGAGGGGCCTTTTTCTGTTGCTTTTCAATTCTATATCAAATGATCTCGGCTTTCCCTCCTCAATACCGTCCTCGCTCTGCCTGTCGTTTCACTCACAGCAGGGGAATACCGAGCCGCCCCGCTGAATTGATTCAAGTGGCATTACTTCTGTCGCTGTAGAGCTGACCTATCTCCGTCACAACGTCCTCTTTTGTCTGTTCCCATGATTCCCTCTGTGCGGGACTATCGCATTTCCCTGTGGTGGCTCCAGCGAGGGCCTTTGCTTTGTAAGACAGTATGTGACTGTCATACAATAGCCCTACTACACGCCGATAAAGAAAGACAGGTGGAAAGAGAGAAAGACGGACAGACACTCAGATATGAGGACACAAGAATACACAATGACGTAAACAGGCCATTCAGCCCATCTATAACATAAGAATATAGAATACACAGAGGAGAACAGGCCATTCAGCCCATCAAGAACATAAGAATACACAGAGGAGAACAGGTCATTCAGCCCGTCTAGAACATAAACATACATAATGAGGAGAACAGGCCATTCAGCCCATCAAGAACATAAGAATACACAGAGGAGAACAGGCCATTCAGCCCGTCTAGAACATAAGAATACATAATTAGGAGAACAGGTCATCCAACCCATCTAGAACATAAGAATACACAATGAGGAGAACAGGCCATTCAGCCCGTCTAGAACATAAGAATACATAATGAGGAGAACAGGCCATTCAGCCCATCTAGAACATAAGAATACACAATGAGGAGAACAGGCCATTCAGCCCATCTAGAACATAAGAATACACATTGAGGAGAACCGGTCATCCAACCCTCTGGGACATAAGAAAATAAGAATAAATAATGTGGAGAATAGGCTATTTGTTTGTCATTAACCTGCAGCCTGCAGTATCCAGCACTGAATCAGGCCTGGACTTCACCATCCCCTGGGTCTCTGGCTGTAGTGCATGACCTGGCCAGCTGTTCTACACACTGTTCCACTTTGTTTTAAAAAATAAATAAATATCAAAAATATCAGTGCGCAAATGACCTTTAACTGACATAAATACACCTGAAAAAAGACAGACAGACAAAAGGACAAACAAGTAGTCCTGCGGGTAGGCGAACACGCAGAGAGACAGACGGACACAGACTGATGGGTAAGGAGACATACAGGTAGACAAGCTCGCTGGCTCGCCTACGCTCGGCCCCCAGTCAGACAGATTGGCTGGCTACAGTCCGTCAGTCAGAAGCGTCTCTAACACCCCCCTCTCCCCCCCCACCCCCACCAGGCTGTCCCTGCCAGAGGAGCCTCCCAGCGCCCCCCCTCAGAATGTGATCGCCAGCGGGCGCACCAACCAGTCCATCATGATCCAGTGGCAGCCCCCTCCTGAGAGCCACCAGAACGGCCTTCTGAGGGGGTACGCCATACGGTGAGTACCCCGCCACCCCGCCACCCCCCTCGCACATGCTCAGTCCCCACAGACTGGGCCGCGCGGACCCAAACGGTCTTTCAGTCTCTAAGCCCTTAAGCATGCAGATGGCGGCTCCTTATGATGCAGACACGCAGCAGCCTTGCCACGCCCAGTTTGCCAGCGCACCTGTTAGCAGGTAGAGCCAAAGCCCCGCGGGGGTTTGACGGCCGTCGCCTCGCTGGCGGCCCCGTCTCGTCCCACCTCCCCCCTCCCCGGGGGCCCGTCACGGCCGTCCTCTTTGGGTCGGTCGTGCGTTGAGGGTTTATGGAATTTTGCCGTTGCTATCGGCAACCGTTTGAAAAATGCATGGGGATTTCTCCCATTTTCTCCCGGCGTATTTTAGGCGCGCTGCTGGCAGGCTTGCGGTCAGGCCGCTGTGGGGAAACTCTGTCCAACACATCCTTTATTAAAGACGCTCTGTCCAACACATCCTTTATTAAAGACGCTCTGTCCAACACATCCTTTATTAAAGACTCTCTGACCGTCACACTGAGAATACTGCTGCCCAGTAAAAACCTGGAGAGCCCTCTGAAATTAACAGAAATTTCCGGAAAGGGAAATTGGGGTTTGGCGTGATGTCATAAGCGTTTGTCCAGTTAAGAGCCGCTCAGTTTGGTGCTTGAGGGGTCACATAACATGTAAATCATTAAAGTATAATTATAATGCAGTTGGCCCCCAAAGGATTGGGACCATGTGGGGCGGGTGATGGGGTGATGGGGTGTGGGTGGTGTTGGACAAATTAGGAAGAGAAAAAGAGACTCTGTGTGATGGCGTTTCCTTCCCCTCAGATACTGTCTGGCCGGACTTCCTGTGGGATACCAGTACAAGAACATCACAAACCCCGACGTGACCAACCTGCTGTTGGAAGACCTCATCATCTGGACCAACTACGAGATCGAGGTGGCGGCCTACAACGGGGCGGGGCTGGGCACCTTCAGCCACAAGGTGACCGAGTGGACCCTGCAGGGAGGTGAGACTGCCCATCACATTACACTAATTACATCACATTACACTACATTATGCTAATTACATCACATTACACTACATTGCATCACATTAAACGACATCATGTTACATTGTATTACAGTACATCACATAGTACTGCATTGCATTAGGTCACATCTCATTTCTTTGCGTTACTTTACATTGCATTACTGGCATTTGGCGGACTTTTACCAGGGTGATAGTGCTTTCATCAGGGGGGTATACTAGGAAGTAGGATTACTGAGTTAGCTGGGTAACTGCACCGAGTAAAACCGTAAAACCCGGAGCAGCTCTTTTTACTTCAGTCCATGTTCCGGGTTTGGGAGGGTTCTGGTTTTTACTCAGGGCAGTTATCTAGCTAACTCTGCAATCCTGCTTCGTAGTATACCCCCCCAGGATCATGCAACACAATGTACTCCCTAATTCTCATACACGTGTGTCACATCATTCCTTATGTATAATAAATTAAACTTAATTCATCAGAGCCATTAATCTGGGTGACTCACAGTAAGCTACAGTCAGCCTGCACACTTTCTTTTTCAATTCCAATATTTTGTTCAGATTTTATTGTTTAGACTGACTGTTCATATACATTTTGGAAACAGACCCAATATAATTATGACGACAATAACCTCTCACACAGGCCATTACCTAAAAATCACTCTGCTGGTGTAGCTCTGGTTGGGCGGGGAATGCCCTTCTGTACCAATCCTGTGTTTGATCGAGGACATGCCCCGCCCAACTGGCGAACACTGGCGAACTAAGTGCATGCGTGGACTGAACAATTCAGAATTGAGCGCTCGACGCGTGACATGGCACACAAATCACAACTGAAAAGGTGAGACTCCGTGTGTGTGTTTCTTCTGCTCTTCACACGGTTCTAAAAACACCGGAGGCGTGCCGCACGCGAGGGAGAACATTGGAACGGGCCCACTGTTAGCTGCAGCGTGAAACCTAGCCTCTCATCCCCACCTCTCACCTTCCCCTCAGTGCCAATAACACTACAAGCGGAGGAAAGCGCTCCTCCTCCTCCTCCTCCTCCTCTTTCACAATGCAGAAGAAACACTCTGCCCTTCACATCTCTTCAGGAGGTGAACCCAGAGGGAAAGAGTGGGTAGAACAAAGAGCAAACATGTACAGTATGTCTATTTATCCCGCACATGTCTGTGTGAGAGGTATAGAGGAAGAGAGAGGAAGTAAAGTGTAGAAATAATACATAGATACATATACACCAGAATCAAATAGACTTTACACTTACAGCACATCTGTTCTGTGATCATAGCCATTAATATGTGTCGCCATGTCTTAACAGCAAGACGTTTTTTGGAAGCAAATAACAGAAGGTATGAAAAAATAAATAAAATCAGCAACTCGATACTTCCCCCGCAGAGGGTAACACTACTGCTCCCTACCCCCAGGAGAATAATATCCTACTTTTTAAACATCAGCTGCGCTCCTAAAATAAAATATTAGCTTTGCTCTCAAAAGAAAGTGAAAATCAGTGGACGCATCAAACAAAACAATTGTTCCAGTACTCAGTGCACTACTGGGCTCTCGGTACTGACTGCATGTTTTTCTGTGTGATTTTTGAGACTGAAATACCCCAACACCCCAACACCTCAACACTCTCAAATGAGTTTTCTCCAGGAAAGAGAATGATGGTGGGTATGAGTGTCTAGCAGGTGTTTGCTCTGTTTTGCCCTGGATGACGGCGTGAGAATGTTGATACGTTACCTGCGCTATTCTGGAGCTGGACATGGGTGGGATCGGGTGGGGATTGGGGGGTTAGGACTCTTGCACTGTTTCCTGTAAAATCCTCAGAGGTGAGCTGACAGGAAAGGCATGTATAGACCTGTTTGAGGTTTTGACCTCACTCTCTCTTTCTCTCTCTCTCCCTCACCACCACAGTGCCCACCATTCCTCCGGACAAAGTGCAGGCAGAGGCTGTCAACTCCACCACTATCCGCTTCACCTGGACCGCCCCCAGCCCCCAGTTCATCAACGGCATCAACCAGGGCTACAAGGTGAGTGCTGTCTTTCCCCACAGTGCCCCCTGTATTCTGGGGGATGACCAGACACTCACCAACTGACACTGCCAAATTTTGTGTGTGTGTGTGTGTGTTTGTGTTTGTGTGTGTGTGTGTCTGTGTGTGTGTGTGCGTGTGTGTGTGTGTGTGTGTGTGTGTGTGTGTGTGTGTGTGAAGCTAAATTTGATGTTTGCTGTTGTCACTGAGTCATTCCAGCACTGTTCACATAACAAATGTGCAAAAGCAAAGGACAATAAGATATCTGGGACACTGCTCCAGGTATTTACAGCGCCACAGTGTGGTCGGGATGACCTGCAGGGCTCGTGTCACTCTGGCAACTTCCGTTCTGCATCTTTCCTATATCTATCTGTGTTTCTTCTCACCCGTCTTCTCTACCAACATATTGGCTACGTATAGGTCAGCTCTACATCTGTCCAGTGTCTGTCCCCCCTACCCAACGTAGCTCCTGGCCCAGGTTAAACTTGGTAACAAGAGCCTGGCCATCACCATAGTAACCGCAAACTGCCGTTTCCCACATTAGAACTTCACACTCCCCCATCCCGCCACCTTCTTCTCACTTCCCTGTGCTCCCCTTTTATTTCACACATGCGAACACGGGCGCCCTTCCGCTAACATTGCACATGTAACGCCCCGAGGGCCAAGGACAGATGCGGTTTGTAGGTACACCGATGTTAGAGGCCAGCTGTGTGCATTAGCAAGGCCATCTGGGGACAGTAACATACATAGTGCTCATGTAAAAGTGAAGACACTCTGAGAAAGGGTTTTTAACAAGGCTCTAATTCCACCGCCGCTTCTGGTTGATCTAAATTTAGACGGTTCTTTGGTTCAGGTTTATTTCTCACGGGAGATTTTACATGAGAACAAAAAGCTTCCCTCTCTCCCGGGAGCTGAAAGGGAACAAAAGGGCTGGGCACCCTATTTTTCTAGCCCCCCCCCTCTCCTCTCCCCCCCTCCCCAAAACACGGTCGGGTGGCCAGGTCCATCTTTGGAGAGGGCTGCCGAGAGAGGGTGAGAGAAAGAGAGAGAGAGGCGGTGTTGAACCCCTACGCGTCTCTCACACTCACTGGTGCCAGCCTTCAGTCCTTTCCCAGGGAGACATTTTCCAAAATAACGCCCTGATAAAACATGATTGCCAAAGGGAGCCATTACCCAAACACTTTTTTTGTTTACAACACACTGCCTTTTACTGCTGTTTTTCCCAAGGTGAGTGCAGTCATTCTGTGTTAGTGCTAAACTCAGCCAGGGCCCAACGTGAGTGCAGTCATTCTGTGTTAGTGCTAAACTCAGACAGGGCCCAATGTCAGTGCAGTCATTCTGTGTTAGTGCTAAACTCAGCCAGGGCCAAATGTGAGTGCAGTCATTCTGTGTTAGTGCTAAACTCAGACAGGGCCCAATGTGAGTGCAGTCATTCTGTGTTAGTGCTAAACTCAGGCAGGGCCCAATGTGAGTGCAGTCATTCTGTGTTAGTGCTAAACTCAGACAGGGCCCAATGTGAGTGCAGTCATTCTGTGTTAGTGCTAAACTCAGGCAGGGCCCAATGTGAGTGCAGTCATTCTGTGTTAGTGCTAAACTCAGGCAGGGCCCAACGTGAGTGCATATATTCTGTGTTAGTGCTAAACTCAGCCAGGGCCCAACGTGAGTGCAGTCATTCTGTGTTAGTGCTAAACTCAGGCAGGGCCCAACGTGAGTGCAGTCATTCTGTGTTAGTGTTAAACTCAGGCAGGGCCCAACGTGAGTGCATATATTCTGCGTTCGTGCTAAACTCAGACAAGGCCCAACGTGAGTGCATATATTCTGCGTTAGTGCTAAGCTCAGACAAGGCCCAACGTGAGTGCAGTCATTCTGCGTTAGTGCTAAACTCAGGCAGTGCTTGCCAACCTCAGTTCTGGGCCCCCCTGTGTATGCTGGTTTTCATTCCAACCACCATTTCAATCCCAGAGTTTTAACAAGCTGTTAATTTTTTTTTAATTGGGTGTTTAGAGGGATTATTTACCCTCTTAAACCACATTATGTCAGAAATAGATATGCATGTCATGAATAATAAAAACCCCATGTTCACATTGTGCTTATGGTGCTATATTGCAAACGATTACATAAAAAGAGGCAACACGATTTTTTATCAAATTGAAGCCTGGCTCTGTGAAGTTTGAACACAACAAACAGGAAGTGACATCAACATATTATTCAAGGGGCTTTTTAGAGAGCCAGAAGGCTCAGCTGAGGTTTTTAGAATTACTGTTTTGTTTTAGTTTTGTTGTTGCTCAAATATTTTTCCCTTCTTTTTTATCCTAGCTGTTGGCATGGGAACCAGGACAGGAGGAGGAGGTTACCGTGGTGACTGTGCGGCCCAATTTCCAGGACAGTGTGCATGTTGGCTACGTCGCGGGGCTGAAGAAGTTTACCGAATATTTCACCTCCGTGCTGTGCTTCACCACCCCTGGGGACGGGCCCCGTAGCCTGGCCAGGGGCCTGCGTACGCACGAGGATAGTGAGTATTACAGACGCCATACCTGACACTGTTCTGATAGATACTGCTCATTGACACTGCCTACAGGCACTATACGTATAGATGCTAAGTTGGTGTTGCTGTTGTAGTCTGTAATGTTAACCGTGGTCTGTAATGTTGACCGTGTTTATGTTGTGGTCTGTAGTATTAGCCGTGTCCATGTTGTGGTCTGTAGTGTTGACCGTGTTCTTGTTGTGGTCTATAGTGTTGACCATGTTTTTGTTGTGGTCTGTAGTGTTGACCGTGTTTATGTCGTGGTTTGTAATGTTAACTGTATCCATGTTGGGGTCTGTAGTGTTGACCGTGTTCTTGTTGTGGTCTGTAGTATTGACCGTGTTCTTGTTGTGGTCTGTAATATTGAATGTGTTCATGTTGTGGTCAGTAGTATTAACCGTGTCTATGTTGTGGTCTGTAGTATTGACTGTGTTCATATTGTAGTCTGTATTATTGACCGTGTTCATGTTGTGGTCTGTAGTGTTGACTGGGTCGCTCTTGTTTTCCAGCGCCTGGTGCTGTAGGCCACCTGAGCTTCACCGAGATTCTGGACACGTCTCTGAAAGTGAGCTGGAGGGAGCCGCACGAGAAGAACGGGATCCTCACAGGTATTCCCGCCCACCCTCCACAGCCACACCCTCCACCACCCCATCACACAATCAGAGTGACCTGAATCCTCCCTCCTCCCGCAGGGTACCGAATCTCCTGGGAGGAGTTCAACCGCACCAACACGCGTGTCACACACTACCTGCCTAATGTCACGCTGGAGTACCGGGTCACCGGCCTGACCGCTCTCACTACCTACACCATCGAGGTGGCTGGGATGACCTCCAAAGGTCAGGGACAGCTGTCCTCCTCAACCATCTCCTCCGGCGTCCCGCCAGGTCAGTCCCCTATTTCCTACGTCCCCACCATAGACATGTGTATTTAACTAGACAGGAGAGCACGCCCTTAGACATTACATTACAGTCATTTAGCAGACGCTTTTATCCAAAGCGACGTACAGTAAGTGCGCCAACCTAAGCTGGGAAGCATCCGGAAGTAAACGCACTATGCATACTGCGTGCAGAACATTGGAGCTCCCATTAAACATGAATGGGGAATATCAGGCATTTGAAGGCAAAATTAATGATCATAAAAAAAAAATTACGGATTAGGTTTTTTTTGGTTGTAAAATCCGCTTGGTCTTCTCCATTCTCCAATGGGCCGAAAGCTCTTTGGCGCTCAGCAAGCATACTTCCGGGTGCTTCACTGCCTGGCCCCTCCCATCCACTCCAGTTCCTATATAAGCTCTATGGTCCCCATGCCCAGCCTCCTGCAGCGTGTGTCTCTGTGCATATGCTACATGCTACAGGCTCAAAGGCCTCAGAAACTGACCCAGTCAATCAGAACCTGTGCATAACTATGAAAGATCAGGGAGGTGAGGCCCACTCATGGTATATATTAGAATATATTTAATTTATGAATGTAAAACAGTATTTGGAATCAATTTTAAGGTCCATAAACTCTCCGGTTTCAAAACCTCTATTGTGCCGAAATCCAGTTTGGGATTCTAGTCTATTTGTAACTAGGGTATTACTGATCGACAGTGACAGGGACAGTGCATGTCTTTATACCATTTTAAACGGTCTTTCTGATTAGCGTCTGGCTGTGATGCGTTATCTTATGGGCCCCCGAGGGCCGGTTAAGCTACCGCGTGGATTCCGGGGACAGGAAGCCGTCACGTGCGATCCCTGCTTAGCCCTAGCAACACCTCGCACCGCGCTGGCCCTGTTCGCCAGGCTGTCCTGCGGAGACGAAGGGGGTGAATTACCATTCTGGGCACCATGCCCGTCTCTTTAAATTATCTGCCAGCGGTTTCCCAGCCCGGCGGTGAGGGATGAGGGCCATTTGCGCACGGCGACCGCCACTCCATCACGGGGCTCCTGGAAGTGGCTCTGTACCAACCCCGCCGGCACTTCCTGTGATGGTGCCACCCGTGGCGCCTCCTAATGCGCGGCGCGTCTGAGCTTTAATGGCCGCCGGGACTGTTCTCTCACCTTCCAGGGCTGTCCCGCCATTAGTCATGCCCCTTCACAACACCACCACCCCCCTTTAGAATCAGCTTCCCTTTCAATTTCAGCTCAATGCGGCCGCCATTCCTCTTCCTTTTGTTTCACATTTTTAAATGTCTTTTTTGTTTATTAAACAAGCTATCGACGAGCCTTGTTTGTGTTCATATCCAGCTGTGAATGCAGATATTAGCCTACTGTAGCAAGGGCGTGATGGGAGCTGGCTCTTGGGAAGGCTTAGGCCTTGTCTCCAACACGCCATCTGTCTTTAGTTGCAGCACAAATTGTTGTTTGTTAGGCGTACGTTAAACTTATTGATTATTACTGGGCCTCTGTGCCTTTTTGGTGATGCTGCATTTGTGTATTCCTGAGAGTTACACTGATGTTCTCCACTGCTGTAATTCACTCTGGATAAGAGCGTCTGCTAAGTGATTGTAATGTCCTAAGTGAAGGGCGTTTCACACCTATGGCTGCATTCACTCAGGTTTGGCTCAGTTTGTTTGGAGCTATAAAATCGTGATGTAAATGCACTACTGTAATGCTTAGATTATGTGAGACTGTGCTTTCTAGTGCAATGCGGTTCCTGGTATAAGAGTGTTACGGTTTGGAAGCAAATGCATTTAGGTTCAGTTGGAAATTAACCACTCAAGAAGAGAAACCGTTGCACATTTGCGGTCAAACTTTTGCCATCTGCTCCCTTCCTGATACAGCTTGAATTTACAAAAAGACAGCTTTTTTTTTTTACAGATACTGTGGCCACGGCACAATTTCAGCATGTTCACTTTTAATTAATTTGTGCTTAATTAGAACTGATGGTGTAGGACAATCTTTTGTGTTAGTCTTTGTGTAAGTCTTCGGTTTTTTTGCTGGCCTGACTTTGCCCATGCAGATGTTTTGCTACAGATTGTCCACAAAAAAAAGTGAGCTTAAATTGAAAACAAATTTAAGATACTTATCTCGTTTTGATAATTGTTGCAGTATGTATTTCTATCACTAGAGAGCGCTGTAGGTCAGCAATAAACTCAATATTTGACGCTCTTTTGTGGCAGTACATTACATTACATTATAGGCATTTTAGCAGACGCTCTTATCCAGAGCGACTTACACAACTTCTTATTACATCTTATTACATTTATCCATTTATACAGCTGGATATATACTGAAGCAATTCAGGTTAAGTACCTTGCTCAAGGGTACAACGGCAGTGTCCTACCTGGGAATCGAACCGGCAACCTTTCGGTTACAAGTCCAGTTCCTTACCCATTATGCTACACTGCCGTCCCGTATTCAGGGCTGTGCCAGAAACTCCAAAAAGAACGTATTTCTGGCAGTGAAAGAAAAGCATATTTGGATTTATTCTTCTTTTGCCACTATTGTTTAATAGTTTGTGTGGTCAGGTACATTATATTTCTGAGAGGTGCTTCTCCCTGCTTTGCCCTCAGGCTGTAGAAAAGAGCGTAAGTAATTTATTCTAAAACACTCACTTTTAGTTTATCTACCTGGAGCTTTAAATAAGTTATAAGTTCAATTCAATAAGGGTTTCTGAAAAAAGTAAGAAAAAAAGCTATATTTTGGGGAGTATAAGGTAAAGAGTATTTCAAATGTGTTTCACTGGATAAAGCAGACATGCACCAAGACAATGTTAAAAGAGCAGATTTATAAAAGCTTGGCACATCCAGAGAGGGGGGGGGGGGGGAATTCCCCTGGATTCCATTTTCTGATAGAATAACCTCAGGTGCTTTTAAAATTCAGCTCTTTCAACGCCGGCGGGAACCAACAGCTCTGGGTTTGAGATCAGTAATGCATTCATGCCGTAATCACATTTAACAGGGCTATAACTGTGTCCTCTGTCTTATTGCATAGACTGCAGCTGCTCTCATTTTAATCCCACTGGCTTTGCTCACTCCTCTTAAGTGCATATTCTGGTTGAGCGCACAATATCCATCGGTTCCAGGCATATGCAATTATGAAGAATTTAGGCCCTATAAACAGCCCAAAGACAATACAAGAGCTTCAAATTATAGGGTTGTGTTTAAAGATAGTGTCGTTTTGAGATTGGGCATTAAGCATTAGAACTTTCTAATAACACAATGATATATTGTTTTGTATTAACCTCTTTAGTGTTAGTTTCTTGCACATATAAAGGAAGGCATTCAGGTATTTTTGTCTTTCATGTAGGGAAGAAAGGCAGAACAAAGAGCTTTCCTGTGTCAGAATGACTGATTTTTGACAAAAGCAGCAGTGAAGCCTAAAATCAGTCCTAAGCTCTCCAAATGCATAATGTCTCTAAACTCTCATTCAGAGAGGGAGTGGCTCTGGGCAGCTGGTTGTCTGTTAGTCTTTGTGCAGTGTCTGGAGTCCTCAGTATCTCTCATTGGAGCCGGGCCCCGGGTTCGACGAAGCCTAGGGTTGGTGTGTGGAGATGCTCGGGGCTGCCATGGGATCACTGGATCACTGGGATCGCTATAGCCCCATATCACTGACCTCTAGTGGACTACAACATGTAGGAGTGACTAGTCTTTGTGTTTCCTTTTCTTGTAATTTGTGAATCATGTGTGAAGGCTGGAATGACATAGTGGTGCCGAGTGAATTTCTGCTGATATTATTTAAGCAACTTACTTTCTCTCACAGAGCTACCTGGCCCCCCCACCAACATGGCCATCTCCAACATCGGCCCTCGCTCTGTCACCCTGCAGTTCAAACCCGGCTACGACGGCAAGACCTCCATCTCGCGCTGGCAGGTGGAGGCGCAGGTGAGCCGTGATGACTCTTCGACAGCACCGATCCAGAGTTCCCCTCCGTCAGTCTGCCCTCGCTGATCTCTGTCCGTTTGTCCTTCCTGCACAGATTGGTGTGATTGGAGACACTGAAGACTGGGTTATGGTGCATCAGGTTCCCAACGAGCCCGACGCCCGATCACTGGAGGTGCCTGGCCTTAACCCCTACACCTTTTACAGGTAACCGTAATATACCTGTGCATATGCCAATACTATACCACACCTTCTACAGGTAACCATAATACACCTGAACATTACAGGCATTTAGCAGACGCTCTTATCCAGAGCGACTTACACAACTTTTTTTGCATTTTTTAAATATAACCATACTACACCTGTACATATACCAATACTATACCACACCTTCTACAAGTAGCCACAATACACCTGAACATTACAGGCATTTAGCAGACGCTCTTATCCAGAGCGACTTACACAACTTTTTTAGCATTTTTTAAAAATATAACCATAATACACCTGTACATATAACAACACTATAGAATACATTCTACTGGTAACCATATTCCACCTGTACATATACCAATACTATACCACACATTCTACAGGTAACCATAATACACCTGTACATATACCAATACTATACCACACCTTATACAGGTAACCATAATACACTTGTACATATAACAACACTATAGAATACATTCTACAGGTAACCATAATACACCTGTGCATATACCAATTCTATACCACGCATTATACAGGTAACCATAATACACCTGTACATATAACAACACTATAGAATACATTCTACTGGTAACCATATTCCACCTGTACATATACCAATACTATACCACACCTTATACAGGTAACCATAATACACCTGTACATATAACAACACTATAGAATACATTCTACTGGTAACCATATTCCACCTGTACATATACCAATACTATACCACACCTTATACAGGTAACCATAATACACCTGTACATATAACAACACTATAGAATACATTCTACAGGTAACCATTTTTCACCTGTACATATACCAATACTATACCACACCTTATACAGGTAACCATAATACACCTGTACATATAACAACACTATAGAATACATTCTACTGGTAACCATATTCCACCTGTACATATACCAATACTATACCACACATTCTACAGGTAACCATAATACACCTGTACATATACCAATACTATACCACACCTTATACAGGTAACCATAATACACCTGTACATATAACAACACTATAGAATACATTCTACACGTAACCATATTACACCTGTACATATACCAATACTATACCACACCGTATACAGGTAACCATAATACACCTGTACATATAACAACACTATAGAATACATTCTACTGGTAACCATATTCTACCTGTACATATACCAATGCTATACCACACCTTATACAGGTAACCATGATACACCTGTACATATAACCAGCCTATAGGCTACCCCCTACACCGGCTACAGGTAACCACAATATACCTGTATATTAACCCATGCTATGCACCCTAACCCTAACCCTAACCCTAACCTTCTAAGGGTAACCACAATTCGCCTGTTCATACACCAGGGTTTTCTTCACTCATTCTTCTAATTTGTGACCAGGTTGCGAATGCGGCAGGTGAACATCGTGGGCACCAGTCCCCCCAGCCAGCCGTCCCGTAAGATTCAGACTCTGCAGGCTCCTCCGGACATCGGCCCTGTTAATGTGACCCTGCGCACAGCCAGCGAGACCAGCTTGTGGCTACGATGGGTGGTACGTCTGCAGATCTGGACTAAATATACATAAACACATAGACA
Organism: Ilyophis sp. 1 JC-2022; assembly: GCA_022702515.1. Classification (NCBI taxonomy): domain Eukaryota; kingdom Metazoa; phylum Chordata; class Actinopteri; order Anguilliformes; family Synaphobranchidae; genus Ilyophis; species Ilyophis sp. 1 JC-2022. Next base: position 60,427,150 of record CM040405.1, on the reverse strand, counting down.
CACACGTACACACACACACATACTGTACACACACACACGCACACACACACATGTACTATGCACGCACGCACACACACACACACACACACATACTGTACACACACACACACACACACACACACATGTACTATACACACACGCACACACACACACACATACTGTACACACACACGCACATACACACATGCTGTACACACAGTTTAATGTCTGAGACAGTGTGTTTTGAGCCTGTGCTCCCTGTGTTTCAGCCCCTGCCTGAGTGGGAGTATAATGGGAACCCCGAGCTCGTGGGGTACCGGGTCCAGTACGCCCGCACGGGCCCCCCGGCCCGCCCGCTCACCCACACCATCGCTGACCGGCTGGAGCGTGAGTTCACCATCGAGGACCTGGAGGAGTGGACCGAGTACGAGGTCCGAGTACAGGCCCTCAATGGCATCGGGGCCGGGCCCTGGAGCCAGCCTGTTAGAGGGAGGACCCGGGAGTCTGGTGAGCCTCTCTCCCTCTCTCTCTCTCTCTCTCTCTCTCTCTCTCACTCTCTATCTCTCACTTTATCGCTCTCGCTCACGCTCTCTATCTCTCACTTCAATTCAATTAAATTTGCTTCATTGGCATGACAAACACTACATTTGTATTGCCAAAGCATACAGTATTAAATATCTCTCTATTTCTCACTTTTTCTCTCGCTGCCTCTCTGTTCCTCCACCCCCACCCTCTCTCTCTCTTCTTCTCCCTCCCTCTCTTTCATCCTCTCTCTCTCCCTCTACCTCCATCCCTCTCTCTCCCTTCCCCTCTCACAGTCACTCAGTCTCTCACTCTCTCATTTCTTAATTCAGTTCAAGTGCTACATCAAACATCACATACAATAGACACATGCTTGCCAAAGCATAAACAGCAATCAGCTAGAAACAGATGCAGAGTCTCTCATTCTCTCTCACTCTCTCTCCCACGAAGACACACGCTAAAAAATCCATGTTTCATGTTTGTTCATTCCATTTTTATAATGCCGTCTCAACTTTTGCTGTGCTATACTACATATTTTAGTCTCATAGTCTCTTTGAGTGGTGAAATTATGGATTTCTGTCTGACTTTGATCTGGGCAATGAATCAATCATTGTGTTTTGTTGTGGAGAGCAAATTATTTCAATTAGTTGCAAAATGTTATTTATTTTTTTAGCTCAAGACTGAGACTGACATTAGATTGTTGCTCCACCCATTAATTGATTCCTGATTCCTTTCCCATCACCGGCTTTGGCTTTGATGTTGTGGCTGAAATATACGGTGTTCCTCATCTACCAGCAGGGGGCACTACAGTTATAGCGTATAACTTTGGTCTGCTCTCCACCTTTCCTTTTAGTTTTATTTGTTCCTGAAGTATGCACCCCATGACCTCTCACACACACACATGCACACACACACACACACACACACATGTGCACACACACACACAGTTTTCCCACTCAATCCCAGCCTCAGACACACGTCTCAGCCATTTCTGGCCAATCACAGCTTGAGTTTGCAAGCATCGGTTTGAGTAAGGCGGGGCGACCTGCTTTAGTCCAGTGCCAGTGCCTGTTTTTCGCGGCTTTGCTCCCTTTTTCACCCTCCCTACTCCTCTGAAGCTGGGCCACACCCCTCTGTCTCTGGATTCTCGACCGCCCCCCACATACTAGCACCACTTTCCCGGTTGCCGCGGTTACCGGATTTTGGGAAAGGTATCAGGAAATGAGGACCACATGGAAGTTTTGAGGAATCCGGCCTGCTTTTCTGTTTCGCCTGAGCGAAAATTCCTCAAAGTCAACGTTTTCAGCTCCGCTGCTCTGTGCCAGAGAACGCCTGTATCCGGTTCCCCCCCGCCTTTTTTTTTTTAGGAAGGGGTGTGCACCCTCACCCTTTTGCCACCAGGGTTTATTGCTGAGCCTCAGCATTTTATTGCTATAGCAGAACCCCTCTTCATTGTCTCATACAAACTTGCATAACTCGCATTTTTTTTTAATGACTAATTTATACAATGTATCTACCAGGTAGTTACCAGGTTACTTCAGACTTGGATATGCTGTGAATTCTAGCTGTGTGCACAGCCTGTTATCCATGGTGCTATGAGAGCGCTAAACATGTCCTTTGGTGATTGACTGGCTTTCATTAACCTAGGAACCCCAATGACCCTGTTTGAGCGGTCTATCACCCTTCTCATCCCCCCTCACGGTGACCTGAATGACCTCCGATGCCTCTCTCACTCTTCCATAGTTCCCTCCTGCGGCCCGACCAACGTCTCGTCTTTCGCCACCACCTCCAGCAGCATCCTGGTGCGCTGGTTCGAGGTCCCGGAGCCCGACAGGAACGGACTGATCCTGGGGTACAAGGTGCGTTTGACCCAGTAAATCTGCGCCCACAAATCCCATCCGTGACCCTTCGTCTGACCCTGAAGCCTGACTGTGAGGTGGACTGTCATTACTGCTGTTTCAGTGCTGCTGTCACTCGAAGCGCACTGCACTGCCTCTTCTGTCTGTTTCCTCTTCTCTTTTCACACAACTCACAATCACAAATATCTAAATAGCTATCATATTTGTAGTAATGATAATGTTAAGAAGAACGTCTTTAAAATCATAATTTTTCTTTCTCTTCCTCCTTCCTTCTCTCCCCCCCCCAGGTGGTGTATAAGGAGAAGGACTCGGATGCTGCTCCCCAGTTCTGGATGGTGGAGGGCAACGCGACTCACAGCGTCCAGCTCAGCGGTTTGGGGAAGTACGTCCTCTATGAGATCCAGGTCCTGGCCTTCACCCGCATCGGGGACGGGATGCCGAGCGCGCCCCCCATCCTGGAGCGCACACTGGACGACGGTAGGCACGCCAACCATGGCCACGCCCACTTTTTAGAAGCCCCGCCTCTGGCGTTGTCCTGAGTGGTGCCGGGACTGGTTCAGGCTGAGGAGCTGATTGGCTGTAACAGCACTAACCTGTTCCTGCACCTATCCAATAGCAATAAGCCTGTGTCTGAGCTTCAATGAGTTTCAAATTAGCCTTATGTGGAAAGACTGGTTTAAATACGTTGCCTGTGGACATCCAGTGCTGTGATGGTAAAACGCTCCCCGCTCTGCTGGTTCCCTTTCTGTCAAACCGAGCCCACTGAAGTTCTGACCCTGTTCCCCCTGCTGTAGTGCCTGGTTCTGACCCTGTTCTCCACTCTGTAGTGCCCGGACCGCCTGTGGGAATCCTGTTCCCGGAGGTGCGGACCACATCTGTGCGGCTCATCTGGCAATCGCCCGCCCAACCCAATGGCATCATCTTGGGTGAGTCTCAACATGCAGGCGCACACAAACAAACAGACACAAACACTCCATCTCACACGTATATATACACACTGATGATACCCACACACTCTCAGGCAAACATAAACAATTTCACACACCCAGATACACTCTGTCTCACACGTATTTTTAAATGATACCCACCACACACTCTCAGGCAAACATAAACTATTTCACACACCCAGACACACTCTGTCTCACACGCATGTGTTGACACCCACACACTCTCATAAAAACATGTTTTTAATTTTACACATACACATACATTCAGACAAACACAAACTTTCGCACACACACAAACACATACACAGTCACACTCTCAGACAGACATACAAACTTTCCCACACACACACACACACACACACACACACACACACGATGTAAGACACATCCTATTTTTTTCAGTAGAAGAATATCAGTACGTTTGCAGTGCGTTGTCACCTTGCACTGACCTGGGTTTTTTGTTTCCTCTCAGCCTATCAGATCACATACAGGCTGAACTCCACCAATAGCAACACGGCGGTGGTGGACGTGCTGAACCCCAGCTCGCGCCAGTACACGGTGACGGGGCTGAAGCCCGAATCGGTCTACGTGTTCCGCATCACGGCCCACTCCCGCAAGGGTTGGGGAGAAGCGGCTGAGGCCCTGGTGGTCACCACGGAGAAGAGAGGTACTGGTCACATGACTGTGTGTGGCCTATCACAGCATGATCACACGTTTAATCAAGCCTGGACTCAGCCTCAAGAGATTAACGAGAGGCCACAACAGCACAACACACACACAATGCATGTGTGTGTGTGTTTGTGTTTGTGTGTGCGTTTGTCTCTTGCTTAGAGCAATTTGGCTTAAGACCCCTCAACGAGGCCAAATAATATGCAAACACCATAATATAGACGCATGGTAATAACATCGCCATATCACCCAATATAACCAAAAATACAACCAATTCATTCTTTAAAAAGTTAGGGAAAGGTGTTCTTGTGTTTTTTTATGCTTGCAAACACATCCCTAAAAAGTCTGTGTAACATTTTTGTGACGTACCTGAAAGCTGTGGTAGGAAAGAGTGGCAGAAAAACAAGCAAGAAACAGAAAAACTAATTATAAAAATATTGCTTCAAGCTTACACAAACCTCCAGCAACATTCTAAAAATGAGTTATCACAGGTATATGTGATCTGAGTGACCAGGCTACTGTGCCATGTATTGAGTGCGGTGATCTAAGCACGTTGTTATGGATCATATATTTACAATATGGCCCTCAGAGTCCCAACATTGTACCCTTATTCTCTGCTGAGTACAGGAGTACGGTATATCTGCAGGCCGGAGACTTTGAGTGGGTGGAGTTACTGTCAATCATGTTTTATTCCAACCAATCAGAAAGCTTGAAATACATCTAATTCAAATATTGACCAAACCAGTCATCGTCTAGAATCAATTGTCAATCACTCTTGACCACAACCAATACGTGTTTCTCTGATATAAATTTCCTCTTCTCCTCTTAAATTCTGTGTTGGCTGAAAAAAGCTAAGAGAGAGTATGGAGCATATAATATCTAGTATGGAGCGTATAATATTTTTCTACAGTCTATGGTATGGAGTCGGACGTGGACCATGAGATTAAGGTTTGTCGGGCATTTTTTACTTAATTGTGAACATTATTAACATTATTAGCTTAGTCAAACAACAAACCTTTTAGTTATTGATCCACCCGCTGTTCGCTTATCAGTTGGCAACGCCATTTTAAAAGAATAGTCAACTAAAACATGCAGTTTCTCATTCAACTGTTTTTTTTGAACATGACGAAACTGCTCGAATCCCACAGAGAAAAGTAACAAATGGTGAATATAAAATGAACGACGGGGATGTGTGCATGATGCAGCCTTCACAACACCTGGACAGAATACAATGGACTGGACTGACTTACAATATGAAGTTTACTCAGCATTGAGAAACCGGTTGCTGCGACCGTGTAGATGGTATTTGCAGGTGATGGTGGTGGAACATCCTCTTCCTCAGAGTTTGCTCATGGAATTAAATGACCCCAAGCCTGCATGTTGGTTATCTAGTGATAAAGCAGCGCTATGCGGTCAACTCAGTATGACAATATAGCCTAACAAAAAGACGTGGGGTTATTATAAAATCACAGTTTGAGACTTTTGTTGTAGCATATTGAGTGTGTACTGTGATATGTTGTGTACTTTTTCTGTTTTACCTTTAGATGCACCTACATATAAAATATGAAGTCATTTAAAAAATGGTTTTAGTTTTTTCAGAAGTATATTTTGGTATTTACTTGTCAAAACTACATTCCAATGAGATGGTTGTCATTATAGCTATCTACAAGACTTTATCAAATTAATATTAACATTAATACATACTCAAAATTTGATTATTAATATGTATATGTAGCTAATTTGTTGTTCATTTTCACTCACCTGCATAGGAAAGTCACAACAACCCAGGAGAACCAGATATGTCTTCTGAATAAATAGATTCTGTGCTGAAGAGTACAAGACTGTGTTCATGTTCCTTAAAGCAGCTTTCAGATATGTGATACTCATGGCACCTTAAGAAAATGTGACCTTTTTTATCCCAGCGGTTACAATTGTAGCCAAAAAATATTGTTGTGCATCTCAGTCTGTACTCGTGAAATTGAACCACACGTGTGTCCTACAGAATTCCATAAGATTAGGTAGAGCACGTATATATATACTGTATAGTATATGTTACTTTTTCATCGTGCAGAAAGAAAATATAAAGTATATAGGTATTTATTTCTGTTTCAAATCTATTATTCTTCACTGAAAATGGCTTCTCTTTCTCTAACACAGATGCACGTACATTTTATATCCTCAATGTATTCATTGCGATGTTGTCGACATTATACCTTGGATATATTGTTTTTAAATACGTGTCTGGCTCTGCTCTTTACATTCTCCCCTTTGTGTGTGTGTGTGTGTGTGTGTGTGAGTGTGTGGATGTGCATGTGCGTGTGTGTCACAAGAGTATTAAAAAGTCAGAACTAAAGTTATTCTGATCATAAATTCTGATGGAGAGCCATGTAATCATAGCCAGGAAACAATAAAAATGCATAGAAACTGACAATGGATGATGGATGTGGAGATACTATCATCATAATTTCTACCAAAAGTTTAGGTCAGTTTTTGTTCAACTGTTTCTTGTCTGTAATCTCAGTATACCAAAGGAAATAAACCTGCTATCACCAAAATCTATGGTTCAATGGATATTTTCACAAGAAACGATAAAATGAACTATCCATTGTTACAACTGAAAATAGTATGATACAGAAATGGCAGCATCTGCAAAATTGCAGTGAATTATATCTCATGATTGCTATCGTTGGACTCATAACAAGTTGAATTTCAATAATAAGTGAGTTTATTCCATGTGAATATGACAGTTTGGGTACCAGATGAATACAATAAATCGAATTAGCTATTTTTTCAAAAGGCAAACTTAAACTACCATTTAAGGCATGATAAACAAATGTTTTCAAATTGATGCAAGTACTTGTGTGCCTCCAGGATACTCATACAACATTTCATCTTTTTACACCAAACATAATTACGTCTGTGGTCATCTTCTTTAACCACAAGATGTTTATGCGTTAGTCAAGAGTGGGTTTATGGAATATTATCCCGGTAATAGTCCTGCACCTACAATGCTACTTGTGAATTTAAGTAAAATCTAATTCATGTTTTACATGTATAGCCTAATTCTGAAGAGTATCTGGTAACTGTCCCATGAAAGTATTGGTATTAAATGCACAGTATTTCCCTTAGTAATGTATGAAAGAATGTACTTTATTGTCTGACATTGTCTGATACTTTAAATGACAAACAATTGACAAGGACAACTTAGCTAAACTTAGCGAAGAAACGTTGCATAAAAACATTGTTGGTAACAAAAGATTAGTTAGATCTGAGTGAGGGTTTTGAAATCCCATTATATGAGCATAACAGAAACAGTAAGGGAACCCCCCTCCTGTGTAAAAATGTGCTGGGGCATAAAGTGATTGACAACTGATTCTATACGGTGACTGGTCGGGTCATTATTTGATTGACACGTAATTCATACCTTCTGATTGATGAGACCAAACAAATGATTGACAGTAACCCCGCCCCCTCGAAGTCTCCAGCCTGCAGAGACACATACAGTACTTTCCAAAAGTCTTATGCACATGTAAAAACAATTATGTAACTGAAGATGATTTCAAAAATAATTACATTTTTAACTATCAAACAATTGACGATAAAGAGCGATAAACACTGAAAAACTAAATCAAATCAATATTTGCCTTTAAAACTGCATCAGTTATCTTGGGTACACTGTCATGCAGTTTTAGAAGAAAATGTTCAGACTTTGATGACAAGATGACATTGTTGATTTAAATCGAATACAATAAAGGCTTTGTTTGCGGAAAATGTTAAATTAAGTCAAGCTTTCTGCTGGAGATGTGAAAGCCAAGGCTCGGAGGATTCTCACTTAGTGAGCCTGTCTGACATATCTGCTCTCTCCACTTAAGTCAACATTTATTTCTACTTTTTCCACGCTTTGGAAACATTTCCCTCCGAGATGGACCCAATGGATAATTTACGATGAATTCCTTTCCGACTCGCACGCAGTTTGTTCATTTGATTTTCGCCGTGTTGCTTTAAAAGGGCTCTGTTTGCCTTAAAAAATAAATCAATAAACACAGGCACAACATGTGAACTGACCCGCTAGGTCAAGCCGAAGAGATCGGCGCTGCCTTTAATGGCGTTGTCTTCGGCAAAAAAAAAAAAGAAAAAGGTATTTAAATCCAATTTAGCGCTTGTACCTTTTCCATGGAAACTGAACTGCACCGAGGTTGTGTGTTGGTAGCCGTGTCCAGAGGTTTCAGGGACAGATCGACCAATCAATATGACAGCCTTCAAAAGGCAATGACCTGCTTTAAATGTGCACCGCACCCTCGCCCCCCCCCCCCCCCTTCCCAGCTCGTCCCCAGCCCACCAGCCGACCCACAATCCAGCAGGAGGACGTGCAGGCCCGCAGCGTGCTGTTGTCGTGGGAACCGGGCAGCGACGGCCTCTCGCCGGTGCGCTATTACACGGTCCAGTCCAGGGAGCTTCCCGACAGCAACTGGACCGTCCACTCGGCCTCGGTCAACCACGAGGCCAGCTCCTACATCGTGGACAGGTGAGCGCAATGGCATCTCGCGCTGGCCCGGTTCTGACGCGTTCCTGAGCGTTCTGTCGGGTCCCCTCAGGTTCTCCTCAGTTTTCGGTTGGTTTGTGTACAATGGTGCTCGCAGGTTGCCATGGTTTCAGGTTTTTTTTTTTATTATTAAGAAGTGTTCACTGTGGGTTGTAATGGGTTTCGATGGGGTCATCCAGGTTCTTGGCTCTCATTGGTTCACATGGGTTCCTGTAGGAATTTTAGGGTCCTTATTGGTGTGCATAGGGTCACTCAAGATACTGTGAGTACGCACAGGTTCTTGTGGGTTCAGGCGTGTTCACAGGAGGGGTTTTTATGCATCTCCACAGGAGTGTGCCAGTGCTGTTTGATCTGAATCAGACTCATGAATGAGGGCATTGTGCTCTGCCGTGGAGGCTGCACTATGCAAACAAAATTACAAATCGTATGAGTTAAAGGAGTTAAAAGAGTTAAAACGGCTAAAGAGGTGGCGTTCTCCTGTTCTAACTTCCTGTTCCCGTCTCCAGGTTAAAGCCTTTCACCTCATACCAGTTCAGAGTGAAAGCCACCAACGACATCGGAGACAGCGAATACAGTGAGGAGAGCGAGGCCATCACCACCCTGCAGGACGGTGAGCACCATGACCCCTGACCTCCGACCCCTCAGTGCCCTGACCCACAATTATCTTTTTTATATCTGTGTCTATTATCTCAGCTCTCTCTCTCTCTCTCACTCTCTCTCTCTCTCTCTCACTCTCTCTCTCTCCACTCAGATGAATGAAAGCAGAAAGAACATTGACAGTGTGTCTCTCTTACATTGCTCATTGCATGCAGGGCTCTTGAGAGTTGAGGGTCCTCGAGTGCAGCACCACTGGGGATGAATGCGCTCTTTTCTTTTATCAATGTGTGTGTGTTAATGGTCGATTTTAAGCCGCTTATGGGCCACTTCTGTTGCTATGACTGATGTCATGTGTGCATTCTGTGGTTGCCGTGAGATGAGCAGGTGGAGGTGGGGGTGGGAAGTGTGGGGGGGGCGAAGGGAGGGGGGGTGGGGTTTATGGAACTATCCGCACCCTGGTGAAGTGAATCATGTTCAAAGCCAGCTGGCCTAATGACTGTACCAACAGAATGCCCCTCTGCACTTTGTACTAATTGGCATTTTGGTGTGCCTGTACATCAATAGCCCCAGTGTTTTCTTTGTCTGCCTGTTAGGCTCCTCAAAAGGCCAGGCCCGGATTTATGGCGGTCAGCCCCGTTGGCCGACGCCGCTGTCTCAGAGATTATCGGGGCCGTTGACTCCATTGTTTCTCTCCCTCTCTTGTGTTCCAGCCCCTGACGAAGCTCCCATAATCCTCTCTGTCACGCCTCACACCACCACCTCGGTGCTGATCCGGTGGCAGGTGAGTACCGCCGGTAAAAAAGCGAGCCGAACAAGCGGCTTTTCCGCCGCGGCGCCCGCGTCCGTCTCCCACGCTCGCTCCGAGATTACCGGGACAGAGACGTGGAAATCTGAGGAGGCTGGAGCTGGGCTGGTTCTTACTCACAATAAGAACATAATAAGATCCGTTCTCTTTCCACAGGCGTGTACTCTCATGTTTTATGGCAGGGGAATTTTCTAGGTGCATGAATCACTACTTTTGGACAAGCTGACGTTCTGTGGGGGGGGGGGGGGGGTGTAAGAGTGATTTTGGATACTCCTCTCTCTGGCTGTTTACACCTTTTGTTTGGAGACAAGAGTTCTGGTACACAGCAAGGTTTCTGTGTAAATCAACTCTGACAGTACATCAAATTTGGACTGATGTCATTGTATCAAATTACAATACATTCATTCATTTAGCTGATGCACTTATCCGGAGTGACTTACATGGCCTAGTTCCTCACTTAAAAACAATGACATAAACCATTTTAAATTAAAACTGAACATTAACTGTATTTGTGCAGAGAGTGAGTAATTTTTACTGTGAAGGAGTAGACCATAAGTACAGCCATTGTACTGTGTAGTTGTAGAAAGTGAGTGGAGTAATTTTTACTTTGTATTTGTGGAGCGTGAGTACAGCCATTTTACCGTGTAGTTGTATAGTGAGTGCAGTCATTTTTACTGTGTAGGTTTGGGCATAAGTACAGCTATTTTACCGTGTAGTTGTATAGTGAGTGCAGTCATTTTTACTGTGTAGGTTTGGGCGTAAATACAGCCAGTTTACTGTGTAGTTGTGGAGTGATTACAGCCATTTTACTTGTGGAGTGAGTTGAGTCATTTTTACTGTGTAAGTGTAGATCATGTGTAGCCACGGTCTAACCTCTCCCGGTTTTCCTTCCAGCCACCCTCGGAAGAGCGGATTAATGGGATTCTGCTGGGATTCCGGGTCCGGTACAGGGAACTACTCTACGACCGCCTGCGCAGTTTCACCGTCCGCACCGTAAACAGCCCGGCTGCAACCTGGGCGGAGCTCACCTGTGAGTAGCACCCCCCACCTCTAACCCCTCCCTCCCACGGACATGTGCACCACAAGCCAAAGACCCACCCTCCACCTCCTGCCCCCTGCCTGGTCCCGCCCACTGCCTCTACCTTACCCACCCCCTGCCTGTCGCCCTCGCTCACAGGAGCCAGGTGCGGGTGTGATGAATGTAATTGGCTGGTACAGAGGAGTGATGTCATGAGTTAAGAGTGGCACAGTGGTAACAGGATCTGAATTAGCCGTCCGTCAGCCGTGCCTATTCACGGTCGCCACGGATACGGAACTGTGTCATTTTCACTCTGTTTGTGAATTACGTCATACAGTAATATAATGAAATCCTGCATATATTACAGGCAGTGGGGAAATTAGTCTTCCAACAGGGTCATCTGGGCTGTGGTTCTGGAGGACTGCAGTTTGGCAGAGTTGCATTATGGTAATTGTAGTCAAGCATTTGGGTGGAGACACTGCAGTCCTCCAGGACCAGAACCTAAAGATCACATCACCCACCTTCTCCACATGCGTAGGTACTCAAAGTATGTTTGTACACACACACACACACACACACAGTACTGCCCAGCGATGGGATGACAATCACATAATTTCTGTTTCCTTTGTGTTTGGTGGTGCTTTTGGATTGGGTTTGTTGTTATTGGTGTTATTTTTACCTGGGCCTCCTTGACTTCTGTACACACTGTCCCAGGGGATACGGTGTACACTAACACACTAACCGCTCTCTTCCTATTCTTCTCCTCTCCCCCTCTCTCAATCACTCACTTATGGCTGCCCCTCATGCTCCTACCACCCTCCATCCTGACCCCCCCCAACACCCCCCTTGACCCCCCACCCCACCCCTGCATCCCCCAGCTCCCTACAGCGTGAGGAACCTGAGCGAGTCCACTCTCACCCACTATGAGCTAGACAGTAAGTCCACACACCTTTATCTGTGTGTGTGTGTGTGTGTGTGTGTGTGTGTGTGTGTGTGAGAGAGAGAGAGAGAGAGAGAGATTGACAGAGAGCACACTGTCTGCCTTCACCCCAAACCCATCTTCCGCTGCTGATTATGCTCTGCCCTTTTCTGCATGTGATCTTTTTATTCTCCCCTCCTTTGTGTTGTGTTGTGTTGTGTTGTGTAATGAGTGGTGCTGACAGCGTGGAGGAAATGCACATCAGAAGCACTCAGTCTCTTACAATCTCGCTCTTCCTCCTCTGACAGGGAACTCATGCGGGTCGTAGAAGAGCGCCAAGATCAATGTGCTTGTCATTCATTTATTTATTTATTTTTATCTTTACTATTAGGAAAAAAAGTGTAATATAATCCCTAAAATTATATCAACACAATAAACAGAGTGTCCGACTGATCTAAGTAATTTGTCCATATTAGTACACATCACATTTACAGCTTCAGTGAACCAGAGTCCCGATCTGGAGCCGATCTAGTTTTTGTACTTGGCAACGGCCTTATCCCACTGACACAGCTGAAAGTGTCTTCAGAGGTTACAGAGCGACTGTGTTCGCAGTGCATTGTGGGTAAAGCTGGCGTGTTGTGTCCTACAGACCTGAGCAAACACAAGCGCTACGAGATCCGACTCAGCGTGTACAACGCAGTGGGGGAGGGTCCAACCAGCACGCCACAGGAAGTGTTTGTGGGAGAGGCAGGTAAATGACTGGCAGCTTTTTCTCTGGGTTACCTATGGACCAATCACAGCTCTTTATGTTACCATCACTCAAAGTAGTTTTGCAAATGAATGAGTCACAAAAGTATGGGCGTGTGACTACTGGATAATTATTATTTGCGTTTCTCTAGTCTCCTTGGGCTTGTGTCCATTTATGTGCTTGATCTTGCTGAAAAGTCTAAAATAGTCAAAAAAATCTAAAAATAATAAGATATAATGTAATATACATATATATATATTTTATTTTCTGTTCTCTTTTGTTCAGTCCCCACTGCCCCACCACAAAATGTGGCCATCCAATCAGCAACCGCCACCCAGCTGGACGTGACGTGGGACCCCCCTCCACTGGAAACTCAAAATGGGGACATTCAGGGGTACAAGGTCAGTTTCAGCTGTCAGTGGTGACAGGAGTGTGAGCCTTCACAAACCCCAAAAATGAGTCGAGCAATTACTCACTCAGAGTCAATCATAATGTTGTGTCACAGAGAGCCTCTTCTTTTAATTGGTCAGTGACTGGCAGAACTTGGAAGCTCCTCCCACTACTGTCTCCATGAAGCCTCTTTCTCTGATCCATCTACTCACTTTTACTAACTTCCTGTTCTGAAATGAAGAATCGCAGCAGTGATTATGTTTTCCACTTTGAAATCAAGCCCTTGACATTCTGGTTTACAAGTCCACAAGTCAACAGTACTCCTCATATTTTAGATGGCAGTGTGCGCTTTAGCAGTCCATAAGAAGTATGCAGGGTTGTAGGAGTTGTTTGTTTGTTTATTTCCGTATTTAATCATGGGTTTGACCCAATGGATTTTAGGGTTGAACTTGTGAGTTAGCTCAGAGGCTAGTTTTCTTCTGTAGCCCCAGGGCAGGTTTGAACAGGACTACATAAATGGTTAAAGGTGGAAAAATGACCCCAAAGATGTATGTATTAAAAAGGTACTCAGTACAGACAGTTCGAGGGCCTGTTTTTGGGAGGTGTGCATGTGTGACCTGTCCCATCGTCCTCCTCCTCCTTTCCCGCAGGTCTACTTCTGGGAGTTCCAGCGACAGAACGAGACGGAGCGCCTACGCACCCTCTTCTTGCCCGAGGGCGGGGTCAAGCTGAAGAACTTGACGGGCTACACCACCTACATGATCAGCGTGGCCCCCTTCAATGCCGCAGGGGACGGCCCGCGCAGCACGGCCACCAGGGGGCGCACTCAGCAGGCCGGTAAGGAGGCCAACTGCCCTCCTTCTGCCCTGAGTTTTTTTACCAGTCTTTGTTTAGTTTTTTTTCCCCTGTAGTACCGCTAAGAATCCTTAGAAAAGCACTATATAGATGACTTAATTACAATTATTATTATTATTATTATTATTATTATTATTATTATTAGTTGTAGAAGTAGTAATAGTAGTAGCAGTAGTATACAATAGCTAAAAGCCTGATTATCTGGGCTGATTATGCTGTGGTAATAATATGCAATGTTTCAGGGAATTAACCCAAACGCTCAAAGTTAATGTAGCTGCAAAACCCAGACGAGGGTTCGAGGGTTACGTAACTGTGGACTTCTGCGGATCGCAAAGTTATTGTCAGAATGGCAATGGCATGATTCATGAGAAAACATATTATCGACTGACTGAATGAGGCTTTGTGAGCCACTTACAAACCATCAGCCTCTTTGTCAGTTGTAAATTGGCTCTGAAAAACGGGTTCTGGAGGATATTTTGTCCTCATCTCTGCTGAAATATCCTGTTTTTTTTGGAGATACTCAATAGGAGCCATCAGCTCCAACAGCGAGGAATACAGTCACCAAATTGTTTTCATTTTACAAGATGATTGCTTGCCTGCAGTTTGGGCGAAATGTGTTTTTCATTCATTTAATCTGACTGAAGGGAGAATTTTTTTTGTCTTTTCTGATTTGTTATGAGGGGACCGGTTTCTTTGTGGGGGGGGTTTCATCAAGAGGATGGATATTGTGTACGTTTTTGGCACGTATTTGCCGGGTTGCCACATATGACACCCTCGCTGAACAGAGGGGCAGATGTGTGGGGCAGATTTGTGGCCGGGGGAAACAATGGGGCCTGTGTTCTGCAGCCCTTCCTCAAAGAGAGGGGGTAAAAAAATTATAATTTTCTCTGTGAATTCCTCTCACCCCTTCAGCTCTCTGCCGTCTCTCCTCTTGCTCGTTCAGCTCTCTGCTGTCTCTCCTCTCACCTCCTCTCACTCGTTCAGCTCTCTGCCGTCTCTCCTCTCACCTGTTAAGCTCTCTGCCGTCTCTCCTCTCACCTCCTCTCACCTGTTCAGCTCTCTGCCGTCTCTCACTGGAGAGAGGGATGAAGGAGCTGGGAAAATGAAAGTGTGGAAGGGCCCATGGCTCTTTCTGCTCCTCTGTGTGCTGTCCATCACTGGATCCCTACTGTCATCCCCCTCTCTCTCTCTATTTCTCTGCTCTCTCTCTCTCCCACACACACACACACACACATGCACGTACACATACACACACATGTACACACTCACGCATACACATATACGCACCGACACTCACACGCACACACACACATGCGTGCACTCACACACGCTCACACACAAAGATTAATTCACACATAGAGAAACACGTACACAATCACGTACCCATACTCAGTCAAACAGTTAGCATTATTAATTATCTTTCCAGAAAACAGATCACACAGATCACGCCAACCATCGCTGAAATGTGCAGCCTTTCCCATAATTCATGTCGAACTATGAATAGCACACACTTTGAAATCTCTCCTCTGCTCTCTGGAATGCTTTTCCTTGTGTCATTAATTTTAGTGAATGCCGCCCGCCCCCATCCTGTCTGATCGCTGTCTCCCCTCCACCCCAGCTCCCAGCGCCCCCAGCTTTATTCACTTCAGCGAGCTCACCACCACCTCCGTCAACGTCTCCTGGGGGGAGCCAGTCTACCCCAACGGCATCATCGAGGGCTACCGGCTCGTCTACGAGCCCTGCACCCCCGTGGACGGTAAGCCCCTCTCTTCCCCACCCCCACTCCCAACACAGTCAACACTCCTCCCTTTCCCTAAACTGCCACTCAAAGTGTATCTTTAAGTTTAGCCGTGACACACGTCGGCTCTTTGCTTTACTGCCGTGCCCGGACACACATACTCCAAGGGCAAAAGGGAAAGGAGTTGTGTCTCATTGAAGCCATAAATATTTTCCATGGCTCCAGGACGAGCATCTAAGGTTGTATATAGTGCTTGTAGAATATGTAGGGCCATGACTAGAGCTGTAACTCAGCCTCTCTGAAGGGGACTAAGTGAGCATTTTTGGAAAAGTGTACCCAGCAGCAGAATTTGGGTTTGCACAAGCTAATCTAAGCTAAACTAAGCATGGCCATACATTAAGCAGTCAAACTTTGTTCCGCATACACTGCTGTGTAGAGGTGGGACGATTCAATCCCATAACGATTCGATTTGGTTACAATTCTTTAGGCAAAGGTTCGATGCATCATAACATCTTACATTTGACCACGATTCGATTCGATACAATTCGGTTCGATTAATTTTGATACTTTTAAAAAGTTTAATAGGTATGCTAATGTGATTTGATACCGATATAGTCAGCAGTAATTAAATATTCAATTAGAACCTGACGTCAAGTTCACAGTTTGGAATCGGACAGTTAACGTAGTAATAATGAATTGAACGTAAGACATTGGAAATAGTCTTACTATTTTTGTTTTTTTGTCTTAACGTCTACTTGATTTTGAATAGAAAATGGTTTAAATTAAAATATCAGAAAGCACTTTACAATTAACTGTCTGGACACGGTATGTGTATAAAAACTAATAAAAACAAATAAAAGAACTGTTTGGCCATTTCTCCAGGAAAATCTTGACTCCCGAGTTTAGCTTGCTAACCCGCTTGCTGTCCTTCACGTCAAAGGTGTGTCGTCGGCTCAAATGGTTTATCATGTTTGTGGTGTTGCCTGTGTATCTGATTTCAACTTGGCATATCTTGCATATTGCAGCGGTTTTGTCAAGTACACCCTCCTTCTTTCTAAACCCGAAATGCTTCCATACCACTGATTTTCTGTTCAGAACATCGCAAATTCTGTCAATTTCTGTCTCTCTTGTCGCACTCGAGCAGCTAGCCATTTCGCTCAGATCTGTCCGTCTCATTGTCGCTTGATTCCCGCCTGTCGCTGCTTTCAACTCACACTTACGTGGGGGTTGGAGCAGAAACATGGATTAAAGCTAGTCAAAACAGTTTTAAAAGTAGTCGTGTCTCAGAAATATATTTTTTAAATAATGAAATGAATATTTTTTTTGAATAAATAAATACATGTGCACATTCATTTACAATGCGATATTAATCGATGCTTATCAATTGTAATCTTACATCGGTGCATTGTCCCACCCCTACTGCTGTGTGTGCAAACAGAGGCTGCTGTTCTGTGTCTATCTTTCCCCCACAAACACCTTTATTTTTTACCTTGGCCCAGTGTAAAATTCTTAGTGTACATGAACGTGGTAGTTTTGGTTTGGTGTTTGAATGGAGTAATAATACATTGTTCACAAAACTACAAATAATATAGCTAATCAGTTACCTAATTTTTTTATTTGGGAGAACCCAAATAAATTGGGATTGGGATTGTGGATGTTTGTATATGTTTGTGTGGGATTGTGGATGTTTGTATGTGTTTGTGTGGGATTGTGGATGGTTGTGTGGGATTGTGGATGTTGTATGTGTTTGTGTGGGATTGTGGATGTTTGTATGTGTTTGTGTGGGATTGTGGATGTTTGTATGTGTTTGTGTGGGATTGTGGATGTTTGTATATGTTTGTGTGGTATTGTGTATGTTTGTGTGGGATTGTGGATGTTTGTGTGGGATTGTGGATGTTTGTATGTGTTTGTGTGGGATTGTGGATGTTTGTATGTGTTTGTGTGGGATTGTGGATGTTTGTATGTGTTTGTGTGGGATTGTGGATGTGTGTATGTGTTTATGTGGGATTGTGAATGTTTGTATATGTTTGTGTGGTATTGTGGATGTTTGTATATGTTTGTGTGGTATTGTGGATGTTTGTGTGGGATTGTGGGTGTTTGTATGTGTTTGTGTGGGATTGTGGATGTTTGTATATGTTTGTGTGGGATTGTGGATGTTTGTATGTGTTTGTGTGGGATTGTGGATGTTTGTGTGGGATTGTGGATGTTTGTATGTGTTTGTGTGGGATTGTGGATGTTTGTATGTGTTTGTGTGGGATTGTGGATGTTTGTATGTGTTTGTGTGGGATTGTGGATGTTTGTATGTGTTTGTGTGGGATTGTGGATGTTTGTATATGTTTGTGTGGTATTGTGGATGTTTGTGTGGGATTGTGGATGTTTGTGTGTGATTGTGGATGTTTGTATGTGTTTGTGTGGGATTGTGGATGTTTGTATGTGTTTGTGTGGGATTGTGGATGTTTGTATGTGTTTGTGTGGGATTGTGGATGTTTGTGTGGGATTGTGGATGTTTGTATGTGTTTGTGTGGGATTGTGGATGTTTGTATGTGTTTGTGTGGGATTGTGGATGTTTGTATGTGTTTGTGTGGGATTGTGGATGTTTGTATGTGTTTGTGTGGGATTGTGGATGTTTGTATATGTTTGTGTGGTATTGTGGATGTTTGTGTGGGATTGTGGATGTTTGTATGTGTTTGTGTGGGATTGTGGATGTTTGTATATGTTTGTGTGTGATTGTGGATGTTTGTATGTGTTTGTGTGGGATTGTGGATGTTTGTACGTGTTTGTGTGGGATTGTGGATGTTTGTATGTGTTTGTGTGGGATTGTGGATGTTTGTATGTGTTTGTGTGGGATTGTGGATGTTTGTATATGTTTGTGTGTGATTGTGGATGTTTGTATGTGTTTGTGTGGGATTGTGGATGTTTGTAAGTGTTTGTGTGGGATTGTGGATGTTTGTATGTGTTTGTGTGGGATTGTGGATGTTTGTACGTGTTTGTGTGGGATTGTGGATGTTTGTACGTGTTTGTGTGGGATTGTGGATGTTTGTATGTGTTTGTGTGGGATTGTGGATGTTTGTATGTGTTTGTGTGGGATTGTGGATGTTTGTATGTGTTTGTGTGGGATTGTGGATGTTTGTATATGTTTGTGTGTGATTGTGGATGTTTGTATGTGTTTGTGTGGGATTGTGGATGTTTGTACGTGTTTGTGTGGGATTGTGGATGTTTGTATGTGTTTGTGTGGGATTGTGGATGTTTGTATGTGTTTGTGTGGGATTGTGGATGTTTGTACGTGTTTGTGTGGGATTGTGGATGTTTGTATGTGTTTGTGTGGGATTGTGGATGTTTGTACGTGTTTGTGTGGGATTGTGGATGTTTGTATGTGTTTGTGTGGGATTGTGGATGTTTGTATGTGTTTGTGTGGGATTGTGGATGTTTGTATGTGTTTGTGTGGGATTGTGGATGTTTGTATGTGTTTGTGTGGGATTGTGGATGTTTGTATGTGTTTGTGTGGGATTGTGGATGTTTGTATGTGTTTGTGTGGGATTGTGGATGTTTGTATGTGTTTGTGTGGGATTGTGGATGTTTGTATGTGTTTGTGTGGGATTGTGGATGTTTGTATGTGTTTGTGTGGGATTGTGGATGTTTGTATAGGACGCCTCAGCCTGCTTTGAGGAGGGCAACAGATGGCGCAGACGGGGAGGTATTGATCGCTCACTGTCTGTGGGCCCAGCCGAAAGCCATTCGGCCCCTGGCTTCCCTCTCCCTGGGGTACCATCCTGCTGGCCTCCTTCTCTGAGACCTCACGGTCGGGTTACTCCTTAACAATTACCATGGCAACCGGAGGCTAAACGCTAACCCCTGTGGGATAGTGTGGCCCATTCAGGCAGTACTCGTCCTCTTGTTAGCTTGTCCTGCCAGATTTTCTGAAAGGGGCTGATTACTGTAAGAACAGTGGCCGGACGTCCCCATTCCGAATCTTTGAAATTATTGACACCTGATCACCTGAGAAGCAGGTCTTGGGGCCGTGGGCGCGGTTGCTTCCTGTCAGAGCAGAGCGCTTGATCTTTGACCCTTGACCCCAGTAGTTTCTGTGGCCTGTTTGCCTATCAGAGCTGCTTGCACTCTGATTGGTGCAAATCTGTGCATTAGTAGAATTAGTTTAATTCAGCAAGAGACCATACTGTGTGCATACCCTGCTTTATGTGTGTTGTGTGTGCGTTGTGAATGCATTGTGTGTGCGTGTGTGTTTGTGTGTGTTTGTGTGCATGCATGAGCATTGTGTGTGTTACATAGTGTGTAATATCTGCATTTTGTTGTGTAGTGTGTGCATTTTGTGTGTGTGTGTGTGCTTGCGCGCGTGTTTACCCGGGACAGATTCTAAATGCGGTGTGTTTATCTAGAGTCCTCAGTGGCCTGTGCCGACTCCTGTCTTCATTCCCCCACCCCCCCAGGAGTCAGTAAGATTGTGACAGTGGACGTGAAGGGGAGCGCCCCCTTCTGGCTGAAAATCAAGGATCTGGCCGATGGGGTCACGTACAACTTTCGTATCCGGGCCAAAACCTTCACCTATGGACCCCAGGTCGAGGCTAACATCACCACCGGGCCCGGGGAAGGTCTGTCTGTCCCTCCGTCAATCTGTCTGTCTGTCTGTTTGCTATCATAATGATAGTGATGCCGGTGACTTTATGACGGTCTTAGTCTGTCTATTTAGCCACTCAAACCAGAAGGCTTTCAGCATTAGCACATGTGTGTTGGCTTGTGGTTATACGTCTTCTTGGGATAGCTTGCAATTGTTTATTAGACATTTAAACGGAAAAAAAAGCACCCACACACACCATTGATAGTGGGAGGAGCCAAGAAATAAATAAATCAAGTGGGGAGAAGCACTGGCACTCATTCGTCATTCATTACATTTAGAGTTGACAGCAAATTTTGTAGTATTACTCCAACAACTTAGCGGCACAGATTTTCCTGTGCAGACTCAAACTTCCACAATAGTTTTGACTGACTTTCGCGCCTGCCTCATGCCCCACCGACCCCCCCCCCCCCCTCCCCCCCAGGAGCCCCCGGACCCCCTGGCGACCCTTTCATCTCCCGCTACGGCGCGGCCCTCACTATCCACTGGGCCAATGGCGACCCCGGACGAGCCCCCATTACGCGCTATGTCATCGAGGCCAGACCCTCAGGTGAGCGCCGGGGGAGGGGGTGGGCAGGTGGGATGTTGTTTCTCTATCTTTCCCCTTCCAGACATTAAAAAATTAAGCTACTCCTGACATCAAGAATGGGCGGAGCTATTATGTTCTAACAGTGACGTAATCAATTGCAGTGTTTTTTTGCTGTAGAGATTATTTTGACTGGTTCATATGAATCACTGATTAACAGCATGCATTAGCTCCAACCATTAAGTGGGTCCGTGAAGCATCTTTTTCCCGTTATTGATGATGGATATATTTAGCTTAGAGCTGTGGATAAGAGGTGGATGTTAGAGAGAGGCTTTGTGGGTTAATGGATTAACACATGCAGGTACTGGGACATAGAGCGCCATTAGAACAGGGGACACAAAGAATCAACGGCAGCCTCAGCGCAGTCATGTTCCACATTTTTGCAATGGCGTATCGATCGGAGGGCATTGATTGGCTCAGACCGGCGGGGGTTGTCAGGTTTCTGTGATGGATCGGGGGCGGGTGGACGAGGTACAGTTTTAGAAAGGAGGGTTGATTACATCATTACTGAGAAACGGGGAGGGTTGTGTGTTGAGGAGTGTGCCTATGGCGAGACGGCTGCCATCGTCCCAGGCTGGCAGGGGTATCACTTTCACCCCCACAACTCCCCTCTCCTTTCTACAAAAAAATTACCTCTGGCCTGACAGCCAACCCATCCAACCACCCACCATTTTGTTATTTCTATTCAGGCGACTCATGACACTACCAGCTTAAGCCTGGATGCTGAGTCTGCAGTAGGCCTCAGTGAGCTTGGAATTATTATTTTTTCCCCCATATTATGGTTGTGTGGTTTGTTCCCTGTGAAACACTTTATCCTGCAAACCACTTGTACCATATTCAAGGTACCATATAAATACATTATTATTATTATTATTATTATTATTATTATTATTATTATTATTATTATTATAGCACAGGCCCACTGATGATCCTGAATCCACTCAGCACTGTTGAAAGGGTTAAATACAGGAAGTCAGCTGGCCCGAAACACGCATCTCATTCACTTGTCTCATTTGCTCCATCACAGACGAGGGCCTGTGGGATATCTTAATCAAGGACATCCCCAAGGAAGTGACATCATACACCTTCAACATGGACATCCTGAAGCAAGGGGTCAGCTACGACTTCCGGGTCATCGGTGTTAACGACTACGGCTACGGTTCCCCCAGTCCGCCCTCGCCCTCTATATCTGGTGAGTTTGAATCTGTTTGTTGCTTTTGTCTTTCATTTAAAAAAAAACTTTTTGTTTACTTTTTTGTTAATTGTGTGTAAATTACTGCAAAATATATATTTCAATGTTCAGTTGATATGTTCAGTTTCATCAAATGTATTGAGAAATATTTAATGTTATATTTCAAGCCATCATAATTTTATTGTTACATGAAATATCCTATCATATGAATTTTTTAAATTTAATTTCAAAGCTCATTTATGCCTCCCTGCTTTGTTCCTGTTAATTATGTTTCACTTTGCCCTCCAGCCCAGAAGGTGGCGCCTTTCTATGAAGAGTGGTGGTTTCTGGTGGTGGTGGCCCTGGTGGGGCTCATCTTCATCCTCCTGCTGGTCTTCATCCTCATCATCAGAGGTCAGAGCAAGAAGTACGCCAAGAAGTCGGATTCAGGTGGGCCGGAGAACAATACCTATAGAGCGGAGAACGTAGCTTTAGAACGGAGATCGTAGCTTTAGAACGGAGATCGTAGCTGTAGAACGGAGATCGTAGCTGTAGAACGGAGATCGTAGCTGTAGAACGGAGAACGTAGCTGTATAATGGAGAACGTATCTGTAGAACGGAGAATGTAGCTGTAGAATGAATAGCGTAGCTGTAGAAATGGAGAACGTAGCTGTAGAACGGAGATCGTAGCTGTATAATGGAGAACGTATCTGTAGAACGGAGATCGTAGCTGTAGAACGGAGATCGTAGCTGTATAATGGAGAACGTATCTGTAGAACGGAGAATGTAGCTGTAGAATGAATAGCGTAGCTGTAGAAATGGAGAACGTAGCTGCAAAGTATCTGTAGAACGGAGATCGTAGCTGTAGAACGGAGATCGTAGCTGTAGAACGTAGATCGTAGCTGTAGAACGGAGAACGTAGCTGTATAATGGAGAACGTATCTGTAGAACGGAGATCGTAGCTGTATAATGGAGAACGTATCTGTAGAACGGAGATCGTAGCTGTAGAACGGAGATCGTAGCTGTAGAACGTAGATCGTAGCTGTAGAACGGAGAACGTAGCTGTATAATGGAGAACGTATCTGTAGAACGGAGAATGTAGCTGTAGAATGAATAGCGTAGCTGTAGAAATGGAGAACGTAGCTGTAGAACGGAGAACATATCTGTAGAACGGAAAACATATCTGTAGAAAGGAGAGCGTAGCTGTAGAACGGAGAACATATCTGTAAAACGGAGAACATAGTAGTGGAATGGAGAACGTAGCTGTAGAACGGAGAGCGTAGCTGTAGAACGGAGAACGTAGCTGTATAATGGAGAACGTATCTGTAGAACGGAGAATGTAGCTGTAGAATGAATAGCGTAGCTGTAGAAAGGAGAGCGTAGCTGTAGAACGGAGTACATATCTGTAAAACGGAGAACATAGTAGTGGAATGGAGAACGTAGCTGTAGAACAGAGAGCGTAGCTGTAGAACGGAGAACATATCTGTAGAACGGAGAGCGTAGCTGTAGAACGGAGAACATATCTGTAGAACGGAAAACATATCTGTAGAAAGGAGAGCGTAGCTGTAGAACGGAGAACATATCTGTAAAATGGAGAACATAGTAGTGGAATGGAGAACGTAGCTGTAGAACGGAGAGCGTAGCTGTAGAACGGAGATCGTAGCTGTAGAACGGAGAACATATCTGTAGAACGGAGAGCGTAGCTGTAGAAATGGAGAACGTAGCTGTAGAACGGAGAACATATCTGTAGAACGGCGTAGCTGTAGAACGGAGAACATATCTGTAAAACGGAGAACATAGTAGTGGAATGGAGAACGTAGCTGTAGAACGGAGAGCGTAGCTGTAGAACGGAGAACATAGTAGTGGAATGGAGAACGTAGCTGTAGAACGGAGAGCGTAGCTGTAGAACGGAGAGCGTAGCTGTAGAACGGAGAACATATCTGTAGAACGGAGAGTGTAGCTGTAGAACGGAGAACATATCTGTAGAACGGAGAACATATCTGTAGAACGGAGAACATAGTAGTGGAATGGACAACGTAGCTGTAGTCGGATCTGTGGAAGGATGGGGGAGGGACTCCGCTATTACTGAGAAACGGAGAGGTTTGGCCTTTCTTTCCAACTCAGATCTCAATCATCCCAGTGGCTTCAACACAAGGGTCAGGTCACCTGTCAATCACGATCTGACAGACTGCCATAACCCCTAATGTACCATGTGACCTGTGAGTCTAAAAGCAGCACAAGCTTTAAAAAGCATTCACATCCTTTTTTTGGTCTTTTTTTTGTGTCTTAACTGGAAAGTGATGGCGGAGAATAGATGGTCTGGCGCCGGTCCCTTTTTTTAAAGGACAGGACAACCAGAAATCGATGCATTGGCTCTATAAATGGCCGCTGTTAGAAGTGATATGAAGTTCAGTATGCCTAAGCCCTGCCTACGCTGACTCGCGTCTGCTCCGGCCGCGGTGAGTCATCCCGGCGTTTCGCCACAGCAGGGTCCTGTGTGTCTGTACGCTGCCCTCTGCGTCAGCCTCAGACAGGGAACCTTGAGAAACAGCCCTGATAGGTGACTTCCCCATGAGCTGTGAACAGGGAGAGCGACAGAGAGCGTCTGAGAGAGAACACGCACAACCATGAGGACAGAAGAACAGCGAAAGAGAGAGAGTGAGAGAGAGAGCGAGAGAGAAGGGGGTGACGGATAGAGAGACAGTGATAGAGAGAAAGGGAGAGATGGAGTGAGAGAGAGATAGAGTGAGTGATGGAACACAACCATTTACTGACATGCACACAATATGAACACATACACACACACAGACACATAAATCCATGTATATATGCACACACAAACACACACACACACACTTGTTTGTGTTACTGTATATATATTATTCAGATGTATTATCATTGTTATTTAGTATTTTTTCTCATGTTGACATGTTCCTTTTTTTTGTCATCAACAAGCTTTGGCAATACGAATGTAAAATTTTGTCATGCCAATAAAGCATATTGAAATTGAAAATTGAAATTTAATTGATAGAGCAAGTGAAAATAAAGGGAGGGGAATAGAGGGTTAGGCAGAGAGAGATGAAGAGGGGAAGAGAGCTGTATGAAGATACAGGGAGGGAAAGATACAGGGAAAGAGGGATGAGGACATGGAGTGAAAGGGAGGGAGAGATTGAGAGAGAGTTGAGAGAGCCAGCTAGATGGAAAGCAAGAGTGAGTCATAGAGAGAGTTTTAGGGTGAGGAAGGGACTGAGAGAAATGGAGAGAGAGAGAGCAAGCGAGAGAGAAAGGAGAGTTGCTGTTGTTCACTCTTGCATGGCTGTGACATCAGCAGGGTATTTGGTTCTGTCAGCAGTTTGCACTGAGCGCAGTCGGGCCCGTCCCGGCCCAGCTCGGGTCAGTATACACGTCTCTCGCTGAGAGGGAAAACACAAGGGGCGCATTTTAGCAGGACTCTTGCAGACCCCCAGCCTGCCGGGCCGCGGGACCGCTCTGACTCCTCAGGCCGCTGTTTCTTTTACCGCCCTGAGAAACCCCCACACCTCTGCCTCCCCAAATTCTCACTTCAATCACGGCCTCACCTCCCCTCTCACCTAGGGGCATTGGGAGGTCCCGACACCCTCGGACACACGGGGGCACGTTCGGGAAGACCGACAGCCCCTCCACACATCTATAGTCACTGACAGCTAAGTCTAAACGCAGGCTTTCTGCAGGACGAGTTCAGTGCTGTGATTCGCTCTGTGCATCATTGTGACATCCAAGTATTTTGGTGGAAATCAAATATAGATGTAGCGGCAATAACAGCAGCTCACTACTCAATCAAAGCTCATGGGGCGCTCAGGTGGCTTGTCTTCATAGGAGAACCCAATTTAGTTATTTACGGAACCCTATATGGTAGAGTGTGAACGCTCCCAGATTTAACCATTTTGCCCAACAAAGAACCCTTGAACTAGATAGGGTTTCTCTATGGAGACACAGAGGAGCCTTTTGGAACCTTTTCTTCTGAGAGTGTAGCTGGTAAACGGGAGGAAGGAGGATCTGGAGTAAAGCTGTTGTAACTGTGCCTGTTGTAGCACACCTTTAACATTTACCATCTGGATTTACCATTGCTATACCATGTAGTAGAAGTAGAGTAGTAGCAGTTGTTGTACTTCTAGTAATAGTAATACTGTAGTAGCTACAGCAGTGTTTGTAGTGCAGAAGCTACTGTACTGTAGTAGTAGTAGTAGTAGTAGTAGTAGTACATTACATTACATTACAGTCATTTAGCAGACGCTTTTATCCAAAGCGACGTACAGTAAGTGCATACAGAAAGGTCATCGAAGTAACTACAGAACAGATAGGAAAGCACATTCTTCCCATACAGTAGCAGCTATCCCTAGTAATGAACACTGAATGCTGTTCACAGTGAACTGGGTAAATCAGCTAGTAGTGAAATCGTAATGTAGTGGCGGTTGTAGAAAAGCCAGACATGCATGGTATACACGTTATCCTAGCCATAACATGTAGCATTATTAGCAATGGTTGTAGTAGTAGTGTGGTAGTAGTAATACATAAGCTATACCTACATGGTGTACTCTGCTGCAACATTAACAGCAATAGTCATTGTAGTTGTAGTAAGGTGGTAGTGGGTAACAATGTACTACCATAGTTTAGTTAGCATTAGTTAGCATTGGTTAGCGCACTTTGTAACCCCAGACTAACCCCCTGCCGTGTCTGTGGCCTGTGTGGTCACACAGTGTCTCCGTACCTTTCTTCAGGTAATAACTCCAACTGCAACGCCCTCACGCACGGTGAGATGGTCAGCCTGGACGAGGGACGCTTCCCTGCGCTGGAACTCAACAACCGCCGCCTGTCCGTCAAAAACTCCTTCTGCCGCAAGAACGGAGTCTACACCAGGTGGGCGCACATCTGATGGAGGGATGAGAATGGAGGGATGAATAGGCAGGTAGATAGATAGATACTTATCGCTATCCAGGGGATATAGTTTTGTCAGCCGCATCCTATGGAAGGACCAATACTTAGACTTCACAACAGTAATAGGAGGAGTATAGAATTTATTTTTTTAAATAATAAAGAAATTATAAAGCATGGTACATCGTACATTGATAGAGATTAATCTATGTCTAATACTACTGCACAGTTTCATTTTCACATGTTATTATAACGCAAATCGTGTCCGGACTGCCTGCAGTGTTGGAAAGTATGCAAAGTACAGCCAGTTGGCAGTTATCAAGGCCTAGAATGAGGCGACAATGAGCCCATGGTTAGGAATGAATGAGCCTTGAGACTTGTGCAGAGTTATTTATTGGTCGGAATTCAATTTTACCATTATATGTAAAAAAAAAAGAAGAAAAAAAGAAAAACTACCTCATCCCTTAAGGAGGCCATCAAGTAATGGAAAGAGTGTAATGACTTGGTATTGATGGTGTCGTTAAATCATGTGCGTTTCCGCCTTAAATAATAGAGTGACGTGCAGTGATTGAGTGGGGCATTATGAGTTAATTTATCCCACCACTCTGCACACCTTTGAGTCCCCATCTCTATTAATTTCACTGACGGGCTGTTTGGACGGGCAGTGCACTCTGTTTTGGAGCAGACAGCCGGTAACCATGGGAAACCAACCACCACGTTCGCAAGACCAGAATTTTCAGAACAGATTAATATGCCAACATTCAGTAATCCTGCAATAAAAACAATGCCTTACTTTAGAGATGTGAAACAACACAAACTGAAAACAAAATAATACAGGGATGTAATAATAATAATAATAATAATAATCATAATAATAATAATAATAATGATAAAACTTTATTTACACTGCGTATCTCAGACAGATCAAAGTGCTTTCTTTAATGTACCATGCTGTGACAGTCTGTAGACACACATGAAGCCAGTGTACCATGTCTGCATGTCTGACCCTGGTTTGAGTCAACTGGCATGCTGTAGATTTGGGTGAGAGGTGGCGTACGCACGGGACATGGGAACCAACCGCTTTTCACACTGGGAGGTTGCCCTGCCCACACACAGCCGTGAATCAGGGGAGGGATGGCCGGCTGCCCCCAGTCAGGACGTCCTGACATCGGTGCCTCTACACACAACAGGGGGAGCGAGGAGAACACAGAGAACCTTATCGTAGCTATAACCAGAGCCACGCCCTCGTTCCTGGTGGAATTAGCTGTGATGTCATCAAGCCAGAACTATCCTGCTGTCATTAGACCCAGAGACAGACAGACCACGGTGTGTCTCGCATACCTTCGCACTAATAGGCTTTTTTTAATTAATCCTAATCAAACTAATCCTGCTCTTATTTTGACAAAGCGGGTGCATTCATTTCACAGATATTCACATAGCAGACGTTCTTATCCAGTGCAACTTGCAAAATGGTAGACTAACTTCAGTATGGATTCAAAAACTGACTAACACGATGCAAATAAAACATAATTTGTAAAAATACATGTATCTGAAATATATATTTGCATGTATGTATTTCATATGTAATACGAGTTGGTCACCTCACCTCAGGTATTTTGTTTGTAGTATTTTGTAACAGATTGTACAGAGTATTTTTGTATGTTTAGCAAAATTTTTTCACATATCCCTGAAGGTAAAAGAGCGATAATGTTAAGATCTGTGTAGAATATTGCGATTGCGTTATATCATGTTTGGCAGCTTTTTGGGTGTTCCAAACCCTAAAGCCATGTCCAGAGGTAATGGTGCTAAGCCGTACCCAGAGGTAATGGTGCTAAGCCGTACCCAGAGGTAATGGTGTTACGCCGTAACCATAGGTAATGGTGCTAAGCCGTACCCAGAGGTAAAGGTGCTAAGCCGTACCCAGAGGTAATGGTGCTAAGCCGTACCCAGAGGTAATGGTGCTAAGCCGTACCCAGAGGTAAAGGTGCTAAGCCGTACCCAGAGGTAAAGGTGCTAAGCCGTACCCAGAGGTAAAGGTGCTAAGCCGTACCCAGAGGTAATGGTGCTAAGCCGTACCCAGAGGTAATGGTGCTAAGCCGTACCCAGAGGTAATGGTGCTAAGCCGTACCCAGAGGTAATGGTGCTAAGCCGTACCCAGAGGTAATGGTGCTAAGCCGTACCCAGAGGTAATGGTGCTAAGCCGTACCCAGAGGTAAAGGTGCTAAGCCGTACCCAGAGGTAATGGTGCTAAGCCGTACCCAGAGGTAATGGTGCTAAGCCGTACCCAGAGGTAAAGGTGCTAAGCCGTACCCAGAGGTAATGGTGCTAAGCCGTACCCAGAGGTAATGGTGCTAAGCCGTACCCAGAGGTAAAGGTGCTAAGCCGTACCCAGAGGTAAAGGTAAAGGTGCTAAGCCGTACCCAGAGGTAATGGTGCTAAGCCGTACCCAGAGGTAAAGGTGCTAAGCCGTACCCAGAGGTAAAGGTGCTAAGCCGTACCCAGAGGTAAAGGTGCTAAGCCGCACCCAGAGGTAAAGGTGCTAAGCCGTACCCAGAGGTAAAGGTGCTAAGCCGTACCCAGAGGTAAAGGTAAAGGTGCTAAGCCGTACCCAGAGGTAAAGGTAAAGGTGTTGTAGGAAGCACGCAGCCTCTGGGCCCTTCAGCTGGGACCTCAGGGCTCCTCTGAAGAGCTGCCCAGGGGCTTATCTTCCGATCCCTTCATCTCTGCCCTCCTCTCATCCCCTCTTTTGTCCTTGCTGGAGGATGAAAGGGCGGCGGTCAGCGTGCGTGCAGTGGGGCTCAGCCCAGACGCCTGGAATTCACAGATGTGGCCCCCCCTCTCGTCGGCCTCGTCTTTGAAATGGGCCTGGTCAAGGTGTGCAGGTTTAAAATACCCGCGGCGGCTTACGGCTCTTCAGGTGGGGGTGGGGGCGGGTAATCGGGGACAGGTAACACCGCTGGGATCACGCTGTTCTCCAGGCCACACCCCCCTCTCCAGCTCGCTGGCCCCGGGCTGCCATTGACCCCAGAGAGGCTCGCAGTCGAGAGACTTTCCAAGGCTGCAGACATTAGCGCTGCAGGCTGTACTTACAGAGGACGTGCGCGTTTCCTAACATGACGTAATGACATGAAAATGGGGCAGAGAGGCAGTCCATCAGAGGGGCTGACAGCGCCCCCCCCTGGGGACGAGCCGGCCTTGCAGTGGCGCAGACAAAGGGCTTTTTATCCTCCATGAGGGCGGGGCTTGGTCTGGCAGGGCCTCGCGCTCACGAGTCATTCCTCCACGAGGGAGGCTGCAGGGCCAGGCTAACGCTCCAACAGCGTCTAACGGTCCAAACCCCCATACAGGCAAATACAGCACTGAGGCTGTGTGTGTGTGTGTGTGTGTGTGTGTGTGTGTGTCCAGCACAAAGTAGGTACGCAAAGGGAAACAGGCAGGTGAAGGTCAGCCTATTCACACTCATCTCCTTCCTGCTCACCGAGCCCTGATTGGAGATCAAAGGCAGAGAAGCGGCTCCCTGTGTTGGAAGGGCTGTTAATGAGGGCCTGGTAGAGCAGGGCAGGGTAAGGGGGTAGGGGGGCTCTTCACCACTGCTCCAAGGGAATGCATGATTTAGGGATGGGGCGAGTGGGGGGGGGTCAAATGAAGACTACCATCCTTATTGGCAGGGGCCGGGTAGGGGGTAGGGGGTTGCTAAATTATTTCAGAGCCTCTCTGACTATGGAGGAGTGAGTGAGTGAGTGAGTGAGTGAGTGAGTGGGTGAGTGAGTGAGTGAGTGAGTGAGTGAGTGAGTGAGTGAGTGAGTGAGTGAGTGAGTGAGTGAGTGAGTGAGTGAGTGAGTGAGTGAATGAGTGAGTGAGTGAGTGAGTGAGTGAGTGAGTGAGTTATGGGGAGGGGGGTGGATTTGGAGAAGAGCTTCCTCTGAATTTTTTATTGCACACTTAATCATAATTCCCGCCTGACCCCCGATATTACTGGAACAGCATGTTTGTACTGTGCGGTTAACCCTCTAGTTTCCTTCCTGTTTTTGAGCGCTTCAGGGGGGTTATGTTTCTCCCCAGGGCAGTGAGAGAGAACAGGGTGACCTGCCGGGAGAGATTGGGGGGGTATCACAGGCAGGGTTATGTAATGTTTTAGGAACTGGGCATACGACCCATAATGCACATGGCTTTGCCTCCGTTACGGCAACCTTAAGAATCCTTACAGAAAGGCAGCATATACTGCAATATATTGTAATTATGTGGACCTCTCTGAAAATATAATAATGACTATATTTCACAGCGGTATATGAAATATTATTTCCCCAGCAGAAAGTATTTGTATAATTGCCCGTATAAGAGTTTGAGGATGTATTTTATCTCAGTGTTTCAGTATATTTAATTTCTGTGAAGCATTTAATGAAATGGTCTTTACTAACCTTCACCAATGAGACACTATCTAAAATAAGTGATGCGCGTCACCCCTGCCAGGCCTGTAACTGAATAAAGAAATGGCCCCGCCCTGCCAGGCCTGTAACTGAATAAAGAAATGGCCCCGCCCTGCCTGCTCTTTTCTGAGTGCGGAGGAATGCTCATTATGTTCTGTGAGCTGAGATGGCCGTCTCTGCATTAGGCCCATCACCCAGCCCTCTCATCGGCTCGGAGTTCGATGAGGACGGTCCGTTCTCCAGGCCCCCGGACAGCGTGCAGCGATATGGCGAGATATGCGAGAACAGGACTGCCCTGAAACAAAGCATTGTTATCTGTCGATTTTCGCAGAGTAAAAGCGGAAACCACTGCCGGGCCCTGAGGTTCCATACCAGATCCATATCCAGCGCCTGAACAGAACTGTTTCGACTGTCTAATTTACCCCCCTTTTTACCCCCAACTCACAGCCGGCCCTCCCTCCCTCCCTCCCCAGTTCCGGTCCATTCTGCCAAGCGCCAGGCTATGACCCCCGTGACCTATTCGGTGTTGTCCCGGTTACCATCAGGCCCGGGGCAGGCCTATTGAAGTGTATAATGATGTTGTGTCAGCTCTGTCAGCAAGAACAAAACAAAAAACAAAGTGAAAAAAGAGCTAAATGTCGGCGGAGTTTCCACTCTATGTTCCCTGAGAGGCAGCTGGCTGTTTAGCTGTCGGATGAAGGCACATCAAAATGGCTCCTGTAGAACGTGTTTGCTCTTATCGGAGATATAAATGTGGGATAGATCTACAGATGAGATATAGGGCCTGATTTACCAAAAAGACCTTTAGACCGAAACTAATAACACAACCAATGATTGGTGCAAAACAAATACCATGACCAATCATTGGTCATGTTATTGGTTTTGCGTGAAGGTCTTAGTAAATCAGGCTCATTAGAGCGCTATGGCATCTTTATATTTAGCACAGAGTGCAGGTAGAAGCAGTATGCGTACAGCCCCCCCCCAGACAGGAAAGAATGTATCATAAAAAGAATGTGAATAAATACATATTTAAAAATATTTAAGCTTAAGAACTCCATAAATATGTTTTCCCTCCTCTTTATGTATATCTATATACTGTATCGCTCCTATTTCAATATTTTATCTGATGCTACATTGAGTATCAGAGTGGTGGTATCGGCTGAGCCTGGCTACAATTTTAGGGAGCTCAGTTTAGGGGGCTCCTTCAATGGAAAAGGGGTGCATTTGGCCCTCTCGAGACAGACTCTATGGGACTTTCATCACGGTCAGAGAAGGTCGAGGGCTCGATGTTCTTTACAGCCGCCAAAACCCAGGAGAAAAGTTCAAACGTAGAGCTACATCCTCCCCAATATTTTACTCTGCTCATGTCACACTGTGTGCCTCTCCGCCCACCCGTCTTTCTCTCTGTCTGTCTCTGTCTCTCGCTCTCACTCTCTCTCTGTCTCTGTCTCTGTCTCTCGCTCTCACTCTCTCTCTCTCTCTGTCTCTGTCTCTCTCTCTCTCTCTCTCTCTCTCTCTGTCTCTCACTCTCTCTCTCTCTCTGTCTCTCGCTCTCTCTCTCTCTCTCTCTCTCTGTCTCTGTCTCTCGCTCTCACTCTCTCTCTCTCTGTCTCTCTCTCTGCAAACTTACTTCAAAGGCTGTTTCGCATTGCTATTTTAATGTGATTTGCACACGGGCCAACTGATGCTCATTACTTCAGCGAGATTGTTTAGGATTCCAGCGATAGCCAGCATCTCAAGATCATCCAAAGAGAGAGAACCCCCTCCACCACCCTCATTTCATTCTGGAAAAGGGTGGGAATGATTGTGAGAAAACAAGGAAACAATTAGCAAAAGCAGATGTGGGAAACTTTTCTCTCTTAAGTTTTCCTTCATTAAATCAAGGCATCTTCTCAATCTCTCTTCCTTTCTCTTTCTCTTTCCTCCCACTCTCCTTATATTTGTCTCTGTCTTGCTCCTGTTTTTTTTCTTTCTTCCTCTCTCTCTATCTCTCTCTCTCTCTCTCTCTCTCTCTCTCTCTCTCTCTCGCTCTCTCTCTCTCTGTCTGCCATTAGAGGTCCAAACTTTTCCCGCTCTTTTCCCAATAAGTCATAATCTGCAGTCACCCCTCACCTCCCACGCCGCAGCCCCCCGCCCGCCATACAAACGCCTCTCTCTGTCCATTTACCCCGTTTTGGGCCATGGGAGCTTGTTCTGGACCAGGATGGAAAGGAGGCGCTAAAACACTCATTGTTGGGAGGGTCGCAGGCTTATCTCATATCTGCTGAGTAAGGGATAATATACATGCGTTGTACAGAATGCTTTTAATAGAGGACAGGGGGACAGTATATCTGCCCAACTGAGTTCCTTCTTTACATGTTTGCAAAGGCTGATTTTCCCTCCTCTCTTTGTTCAGTGAATGTAGTGATCTGTGTTCCAGGAGGCCCCCAAGCTGTTCCTGATTTTTGTTGTTTTTTTATTTTTTATTCTTTTTACTTTCCCTCTGGTATGCCAAAAGATTTTAATCTTCAGATCATTTTACAAACTTGCTCCGTTGCGATCGCTGTTTTCACCTGCTTGCTTTTTCTTGCTCGAGATGCTCCAGGGTCTGTGTTTGACTGTTACAAATGGCAGAACGTCTGCCTGTCTGTCTCTCTGTCTCTGTATGTCTGTCTATCATTAAAGAGTATTTATGAAATGTAATTTTGAAACCACAAT
Organism: Ilyophis sp. 1 JC-2022; assembly: GCA_022702515.1. Lineage (NCBI taxonomy): Eukaryota > Metazoa > Chordata > Actinopteri > Anguilliformes > Synaphobranchidae > Ilyophis > Ilyophis sp. 1 JC-2022. The sequence goes on along the minus strand of CM040405.1, from coordinate 60,393,139 downwards.
TACATTTGACAGACATTTTATCCAGAGCTTATTTTTTTATACATACAATTAATTTATACCATTCAGGCTGTGTACCCTCAAGGGCACAATGGCTTTTCTCCACTTGGGAATTAAACCTGCAACCTCTAACCCAGTTTCGTATTGTCATGTACTATTGGCAGCCCTGCTGGCTCTCGTTGTTACTCAGCACTTAATGAATCAATTAAAACCACTAATTACACCGTTAACTCTTATCAGCTGTTTTTTTTGTGTTGCTTCCTATTGTAAGGTGAAAGCACAAGGTCACAGACCTGGGCTGAATTCTAATAGTTAAATTCGAGCAAGGAAGGATCCTTTGGATTTCATGAACCGGAAATTGTTTCCCGGCAGCCATGCTAAGGCTAAATTTTTTATATTGAGAAGGAAAAGAGCTTCACGATTCCAAAGGATGCTCTGGACTATCCTTTTCAGAAGGAAAGTAGCATTCGCGCCCCACAATTCAATGCCGCCAATGTTTTCATAAGCATCCGTTTTTCGGAACCTACCGAATTACCGAATTCAAACAAGGCGAACATCTGAGAAATGCCAGAAATCTAAATGTAAATAGCTAGTATTGTTGGTTAGTATTGGCTTATAATATAAAGTAAACAAACAATGACACAATCAAACAATACACCAAATTTATTAAGAGGCTAAATTTCGCCGAGATAAAATGAACGGTTCAAGTGAAATGCAGACGGCAATGATACGCCTTTTGTCGTAATTATTCGTGAAGCTGTAGTTCGCTATGTTGAACAGTCACATCAATACGACTGGACGTCGCACCACGACGCAAGGTAGAGAAGCAGGTTTGAATTCCACGGTTACGCTAGATTCCTTGTAAATCTCTCCTTCCAACTTTTCTTTGACCCCCATGACGTTTTCTGGCGAGGTCAAGGAAAAGTTGCAAGGAAAGGAAATAGGAGTTCTTTTTTTGACTATTGAAATGCAGCCCTGGTGGTTCAACAGTACCAGAGTTCCAGATGCTAGTTTGAAGGGATAATTGTGGTTTATGTGAAAGGTGAAAAGGCAGTGAATAAGGCTCCAGTAGGAAGCTTGTGTAGATGTTTAATTGATATGAATGCCCCTGAGATAGGGGACGAGCCGACCTTAGATATATGTTTAATGGATGTGAGTCTCTCTGAGTGAGCATAGATATGAATGTCCCCAATTGGAGGATAGACGTTTAAAGAATGAGTCTCTCTGCGTGGGGATAGATGTATAATAGAGGTGAGTGTCTCAGAGTGGGGATAGATGTGATTGTCTCTGTTTTAGCGAGAAATGTATAATAGATGTTTAATGGATGTAAGTCTCTGAGTGAGCGTAGATGTGAATGTCTCTGAGTTGGACTAGATGTGAGTGTCCCCAATTGGAGAACAGATGTTTAAAGAATGCGAGTCTCTCTGAGTTGAGATAGATGTTTAATAAATGTTAGTGTCTCTGAGTGGGGATAGATGTGAGTATACCCTCTGTTCCCTCAGATCACCACCCCGGCCCAGCCCTGGCAGCCTGCACTACTCGGACGAGGACGTCAGCACCAAGTACAATGACCTGATACCTGCGGAGAGCAGCAGCCTTACTGAGAAGCCCTCTGAGATCTCCGATTCACAGGTACTGAGCAGCCTGCCTGCCGTCTGTCCGAACCCACAACTGCTCCCCCAGTCCCACCCCTTTGTACCACTCTACTCTTGCCAGCCCCGCCCCCTGCACCTCTCCAATACTCCTAGCTCCACCCATCACTCACAGTTTGCTCTTCTGTACCAATCCACCACTCCCAGCCCTGCCATTCTACACCACTCCAACAATCCTAGCTCCACCCACCACTCTCAGCCCCGCTCTCACAATGTCCTCCACCACTCTAACTGTGTCCCTCCTCTCTCTGTCACTAAAAACAGCATAACCTGCAGAGTTCTGCCCCCACCGGCAGTCTGTCCCTGCAGCTCAGTGAAAGCAGGCGCGGTGTGTCCTCGTGAATTTAAAAGGCGTCGAGCATCATTGCAGTCTGTGTAGCCCAGTTTTAGGAAGAGCACGGCTGGTGGCGTGGCCTCTATAAGAGCGCTGTCCACATGCTTTTTGCGAGCTGTGACGTTGGCGGTTCGAGTCTGGCCGCACAAGCTGTGTCGAATGTCTCCCCCTCTCTATCACTCTCCATTCTTCCTGTCTCTCAACGCTTTGCCATCCAATAAAGCTGAAAAGTCCTAAAAATATATATATTTAAAAAAGGAAGGGCAGGGCTCACTTGTGTGAGAGAGCAGAACATTGAGCCTGAAGTAGGGAAAAGTAGCTACACCTGAGAGAGATACTATGTTTAACAGCCCCCTGTACACTGTAGATTGAGCCATTAGGCCCTGTAGCCTCTCTTGGCAGGGGGTGAACGTGAGAATTAAACAGGGTTATAAAGAAAGAGATTGTAGGCGCCATAAAATCCACACGGAGGACCAAAGAGAAGTGCCGGCAGCTCGAAAAAGCTTTTGAGAAGCGTGATTATACGAGCACCCACAAAAATGTTGGCTATGATTCTCTAGGTGCGAATTGTAAAGCAGCAGCACTATATAGTAATTATGCTGTCCTCCTCCTTCCTGTATGCACCATACTATCGCTCCGAGGCAGAAACTGTGTCTATATTTTTTAGCTTTTAAAAAATTTGGCGTCTCCATTTCCACCTGAATTTGAAATGTCCGATTTGCGAACTGTGCACAAGCATGCTCATATACACCCCCCCCCCGCTGCCAGCTCGATAGAGTAAAGACAACTCGCAGTTCTCTTCAGAAACACGCGGTGCCAGGCAGCTGCTTCTTTTCCACACGCAGCCACCAGCTGTGCATACACAGAGCTGGGGTGGAGGAGACCCAATCATACGTGTGGGCAGAGCACAAGCCACGGATGCCCGGACGGGCGCTCGAGCAACGAACACTGCTATCCCCGCCGACTGAATCTCTCCCATAAATCTCTTGCGTGACGGGAAGCCAATAGTGCACCGCTCCTGCAGGGCTGCCGGCCACAGTCAGCACTGGCACGGGTCGGATTCGATCCGAGACCGTGGTGCTCAGTCTTGCACGGTGTGTGTGTGTGTGTGTGTGTGCGTGCGTGTGTGTGAGAGTGTGGAGAGTATGTGAGTGTGAGTGGTGCAGAGTTTCGTGCCCAGTCCAGCCTGTACGGCGGGGTGGTGGATTTTGGCAGCGGGCCGGTTCTGAGTTTGGGAACGTTGCCAGTGCTGAGTTTGGGAATGTTGCCTGTAGTCATTGGGAGCACAGAGGCCTCTGGGATGAACTCACAATGACTGGAGTGCCTGTCCTTACTGCCCGGCGGGATTCCTTCCAGCACCCTGCCCTCGTCTCCGGCAACCGTCTCGTCAGCTCTCCTGTCAAAGAGCCCACGGCCTGCGCCAATTTGCACCCAGGAGTAGGGGGGGGGCCATTGGCACACGCTGAATCGATGTAATGAGCCGTGCCAAGGAAAATCAAAAGATTTCTCTCTCTATCTCTCTCCATATCCCTCTCTTTCTCTCTATTCTTGACTTTGTCTCCTTGTCTCTCTCTCATCTGCCTTCCATGTTTCCTGGTCTCACTCTCTCCCCCTCTCTCTCTTGTCTCCTTGTCTCTCCTCCTCTCTCTCTTGTCTCCTTGTCTCTCCCCCTCTCTCTCTCGTTTCTTTGTCTCTCCCCCTCTCTCGTCTCCTTGTCTCCTTGTCTCTCCTCCTCTCTCTCTCTCGTCTCCTTGTCTCTCCCCCTCTCTCTCTCGTCTCCTTGTCTCTCCCCCTCTCTTGTCTCCTTGTCTCTCCCCCTCTCTCTCTCTCATCTCCTTGTCTCTCCCCCTCTCTCTCTTTCTCTGGTCTCCTTGTCTCTCCCTCTCTCTCGTCTCCTTGTTTCTCTCCCTCTCTCTCTCTCGTCTCCTTGTCTCTCCCTCTCTCTCTCGTCTCCTTGTCTCGCTCCCTCCATTCCTCTGCCCTCTCTCCACCGCTTCTCCTCTTTCTTCCGTTACTTGTTCCCTAATTCCCTGTGTTTTTGAGATATCACGAGTATTTGCTCTGTCTGTTTTTGTTACTGTTGATTATGATGATGACCCCCCCCCCCCCCCCCCCCAGACTGTGTGTGTTTGTGGTGGAAGTATGGTATATGGTCTGGTTCTGATTGTGGAAACATGAAAGCCAGAGAAACGCTCTGAATTACCCTTCTCTCAGGCTTGGGTTTTTCTTTCATGAGCGATTTCTGACGGTTAGCGCGCAGAATTGCAGAGGAATATCGCTCCTAGGTTTCACAGAGCATCGTGCTGCCTGAATTCCTGGTCTCAGAAGGTTTAAAGCCACCTCATTCAGGCATTGGGCTTTACCGCTGTGGTGAAAATCACCCAGTGAAACATCTCTGGGGTTTCCATTTTACGTCCTCTCAAAGGCTTCGCTCACACATTGCCTGTCATCACTGGCCTGACAGATCTACTGTTCACACAAGTATGTTGTCAAACCAGCCCAAATACGATTTCTGCACCCCAAAACCCCCAGTGACAGGTCCTGCCAGCGCCTCCCCTAGCAGTAACGCTCCCCGCCCTTTGATCCCATGCGGGGACAGAGCTTGTGTTGTTCTCGGGACGCCTCTTCCTACGCGGGGTCCCGAGACGCTCGTCCTGATGACCAGCCGTGTCCCTGGCGAATGGCGCGTGGAAGAGAGGCCCAGGAATGTCCTTTGAAGTTTTATCGAGCGGATAACTCCTCTGGGCCCCTTCACGTTGGCAGGTGTGAGCTGTTCATTGTTCTCCCTAAGACAGGATTGCGGGGAAAGCTATACCACGTTGGCATGGTAACCTGGTGTCCTCCAAAGCCCCCTTGGCGCAGGTGAACAAAGCGGGCGTCGTCTCGGTATCCCAGAGGCTTGTGTCAGCGTCCTTACGGGTCAAAACATAGGCCTGCACGTTGAACAGATCAGGGAACTGTTCCTGGGGCTGATTTATGAGCTGTGAGTGTTGTTTTGGGAATGTTGCATTATGGGAATCCAGACAGCTCCCACCAGCCGCTCCTTTTGCGGCACTGCCTGCCTGACTTTGGATGCGGTGACTGTGATGCGCGATTATGACGGTTTCCATGACGACGAGCCGTTATGCTTAGACTGCCCATAATGAGGATTTGCGTACAGCCTTAATGAAAACTTGCTTAATCCAGACTTCTCAAAGGAAAAGCAAAATAGTGAATTTCTATGTTTTTTCAACACACTAGCTATGACAATACAATAGTATGTATTATATGTATGTACGTATGTTTGTGTGTGTGTGCACGCATGTGTACCAAGGACATAATAAATGTGTGGAGTACACTTTTTCACGAAAATGACAATACTCTAATACCACACATAAAAAAACAGTGAGTTATTATTTTCCATTATTTCCAAGTAGAAAAGATTCTTGTTTCATGCCCTGAAGCCAAATCCATTCCCTAACATTCCCATCCAGGAAAAAAAACAGCCAAACAGTAGGATTTGGACTGCCGGCTCAGACACAATCCCTTTCTAAAATGATAATGGAAGGCAGGTTTGGGAACGGCATGTTTTAACAACGTCTGCATATGTAGGCACGCACACACACACACACACACACACACACACATGCACACACTCTCTCTCACACACACACACACACATGCACACACTCTCTCTCACACACACACACACACACACACATGCACACACTCTCTCTCACACACACACACACACACGCACACACTCTCACACACACACACACACATACACACACCTGCACAGACACACACCCACTCTCTCTCATATACACACGCAGACACACACTCTCTTTCTCACACACACACACGCACACACACACACACTCTCTCTCACACACACACACACACACACACTCTCTCTCTCTCACACACACTTACACACACACACATTTGAGCGGGTCAGCTTTATCTGCAGAATAATCTCTAACAGTAATGAGTTGCTGTGTTTTTTTGTCCCAGCCTGCGCCTCCTCCTCCACCTCCTTATGGCTGCAGGGGTCCCAGGCACACTCCTATAACAATGGGGGAAGACGTATCCCATAACCCCCTGGGGCTCAGTGTTAATTCATATCAAAAGTACAAAGGGGATTGGCTCCACTGCCTCCATTATGGAGTGTGGATTTGGTGGGGTGGAAGGGGTGGGGGAGCCTTTGGCCAAAAGATATGGGGGTCGAAATCACTCAGTGAAACCTCTGGTGCAGATTCCAGTGGGGGTATCAGTGACCTCTACCACAGTAGGGGTCTCGAGTTGGACGCTGTGTTAGCCGTTAGCCATTAGCCGGGCTTTCTCTTGAAGGCAAGAACAGAGGCTTTTTCGGCCTCTTGCAGAGCGATGCTCCCCCCAGGCAGTGGAAATAAGTAGCGACTGGCATCGTGCTCGTCAGAGGTCGCTCCTGCTCACCTGTGCACTCTCAAATGTATACAGGACTGGGGATGGGAATCGCCTTAAATATTAAATAAATTTTTTTAAATGTTAAAATGATTAAAACCGGCTTTTAGTATGTATTTTATAAAAGGAAGGAAACAGAAACTGTTTACTCTGAGGGTCATCAGTGAGATCTCGATGTGATCCAGCTGTTGCCTCTCCTAGAACGAGCTTAACATTTAGATGTATGAACAAAAAAGAGGGAGAGCGCCAACATATTTGAACAATTAGACTGCATGTTATTTTCAGCCCACGTTCTCATAATGTTTTCCCAGCGTTATCGCAGTACCCCTCCCCCCCTCCCATAACACAGACAGGCCTGTCGCATCTGCTACACGCCACTATTTAAGCGCTGCGGACATCCTGTTGTCCTCTGGCGGCCCGTGAATGAACAGCGGCATCTTTAGAGCTTCGCTTTCACTGTATGTTCTCACATACACAGGAAGTGAGGGAATGGGCTCTGGTCTTTGGCCTCTGTTATAAATCAGGAGCCTTCGTCCTAATGAAGAGGAATGACTCTCTCGGCTGCTGTGGGGATGACATGCTATTGGAGCATCCTGAGAGCATCGTTTCCGCCTTGCTCTTGAACCCCTGGCCCAGCCCATCCATCAGGGGTTAATCCGGTTGGCATACAGAGTATTAATAAGCGTTGTGGGGACTCGAGTATTAATCAGCGTTGTAGGGACTCGAGTATTAATCAGCGTTGTAGGGACTTGAGTATTAATCAGCGTTGTGGGGACTCGAGTATTAATCAGCATTGTGGGGACTCGAGTATTAATCAGCATTGTGGGGACTCGAGTATTAATCAGCGTTGTAGGGGCTTGAGTATTAATCACCGTTGTGGGGACTCGAGTATTAATCAGCGTTGTGGGGACTCGAGTATTAATCAGCGTTGTGGGGACTCGAGTATTAATCAGCGTTGTGGGGACTCGAGTATTAATCAGCGTTGTAGGGACTCGAGTATTAATCACCGTTGTGGGGACTCGAGTATTAATCAGCGTTGTAGGGACTTGAGTATTAATCAGCGTTGTGGGGACTCGAGTATTAATCAGCGTTGTGGGGACTCGAGTATTAATCAGCGTTGTGGGGACTCGAGTATTAATCAGCGTTGTAGGGGCTTGAGTATTAATCACCGTTGTGGGGACTCGAGCATTAATCAGCATTGTGGGGACTCGAGTATTAATCAGCGTTGTAGGGGCTTGAGTATTAATCACCGTTGTGGGGACTCGAGTATTAATCAGCGTTGTGGGGACTCGAGTATTAATCAGCGTTGTGGGGACTCCAGTATTAATCAGCGTTGTGGGGACTCAAGTATTAATCCATGTTGTGGGGACTCGAGTATTAATCAGCGTTGTGGGGACTTGAGTATTAATCAGTGTTGTGGGGACTCGAGTATTAATCAGCGTTGTGGGGACTGAAGTATTAATCCGTGTTGTGGGGACTCGAGTATTAATCAGCGTTGTGGGGACTTGAGTATTAATCAGCGTTGTGGGGACTCGAGTATTAATCAGCGTTGTGGGGACTCAAGTATTAATCCATGTTGTGGGGACTCGAGTATTAATCAGCGTTGTGGGGACTCGAGTATTAATCAGTGTTGTGGGGACTCGGCAATTCGTGACATTTGATTTAATGAGGATTTCTGCCTCAAGACTCTGCATGCACACGCACACACACACACCCTCATTCACACATACACACACACACTCATACACATACATACACGCATGCATGTACATATGCACACTCACATGCAAACACGCATACACACGCATGCACTCAAACACACACATGCGCACACACATGTAGACACACACACAAGCATGCATGCACAAATACATATACAATACACAGACACTCACACACACACACACACACACATGCACATAGGTACAATTCATGGCCACCCACATGTGCACACCCTATGAATTGACATCACAGCAATTTGGATTAATTCCTGTTGTAAATCTGAAGCTAAAAGCATCCTGTTGAGTTGATGTAGCAGCGGGAATGCTTGGAATGCCTTATTTTACTCCAGATGATCGCCAGAGACGCGCTATAATTCACTGAATTGACCATTGTTGATGTTCTTCACAGATCTGTGGAACGATGCCGTTCCCCGCAAGATATTTTCCTACAGGAAAGCACATACCAAATACCAAATGCCAAATATAGCTGAGCAAAAATGAGGACTGTGGCTCTTTCAAGCATCAAAATGAAATTTGTGATTACTTTGGCACATGCCGTATTGACAGGCTATAATTGAAAATCCATAGCCTCTGTGTTATGTAATCGTGGATCTGTTTAAAATTTTGCTTTTAAAAAAATGAGAGGGCCTTTTTTTGGGAAATAAAAAGTTTTTTTTCTATAATTTATTTCTGTGGATGTCCCTTTTGACTTTTACAAATTCTGTAGTTCTGGCATGAGCACAATGGTGAGAGCACTACCTTCAGAATTCAGACTGCAACTTTCAGAATTCAGACTACAACCTTCATAATTCAGACTACAACCTTCAGAATTCAGACTACAACCTTCAGAATTCAGACTGCAACCTTCAGAATTCATTCTACAACCTTTAGAATTCAGACTGCAACCTTCAGAATTCAGACTGCAACCTTTAGAATTCAGGCTGCAACCTTCAGAATTCAGATTGCAACCTTCAGAATTCAGATTGCAACCTTCAGAATTCAGACTGCAACCTTCAGAATTCAGACTGAATTCTGAAGGTTGAGACGTTAAACCGAGGTCCTGACTCACTGTGGTCATTAAAGATCCCATAACACTTATCGTAAAGAGTAGGGGTTTCCCCAGTGTCCTGGCTAAATTCCAACATGGCTCTTTCAATCTGCCACCTAATCATACCCCAGTTTAATTGGCTAAAATTATTCTCTCCCTCTCCGCCTCAGCTGATGTGTGGTGAGCATTCTGGCGCAAAATGGCTGCCGTTGCATCACCCAGTTGGGTGCTACACATTGGTGGTGGTAGAGGTGAGTTTCCCCCTCATCATTGTAAAGCACTTTGAGTCACCAATTGGTGAGAAAGGCGATATATCTTTTTTTTTTTTTTTTAAATGCAAAGCAAAGACTGCAACTTTGGGAATTCAGACTCACCACATGTCACATAGGTACAAGGGGGAGACTGCTCTGTGCATCATTGGCTTTGAGCTGTAATCAGTTTGAATGTGAGAAGGAAAGAGATCACATGGTTGTGGCTGAAACATGAGTACCATTGTGTCTGGTTGAACACAAATAACTTTTTATTGTTGTCGTAAGCTGGTGTTTCTGCTACAACAGATATAATTTTTTTCAAACACCAGATTGTGCGTGTGTGTGTGTGTGTGCATGTGTGCGTGTGTATTTATTAATAATAAAGATAACAAAGATTGGATTCAATCAACATTTGTTCTTAACTTAAATGAGTGTTTCTTTTTCATTCACAAATGCATTTTGGCAAGTTAATTTAGTTTAATTAAAATATAATTTTAATTCTAAGTCAGAGTTAAGGACAAAATGTTGATCGAATCCAGGCCTAATTGTCTCTGATCTATAAACAGCACACTTCCTGTCACATGACACGGTGGAGCCCTGTTTCTAAGTGACAGCCACAGAGTGAGCATTAAGAAAGTCATACTTAATTCACAGTGTTCCCACTTATAAACAGACCAGGCGCCTGGCTTTCACCAAGGAGAGAATGTGTCCGGTGGGAAATCTTTCTCTGGAAATTCCCAAACTCTTCTGCAAAGTGGCATGCACCCAGAAGCCCCTGGGGTGGAGGTGATAATGGGTGGGGGGGAAACGAGGCATCGTGGGACATTTATGGAGCAGATGACCCTGTGGAAACCTCAGAACCTCAGAGAGCGTAGCGTGACTGCTGTAGCGTTTGGCAAGCTGGGGTGGCCAGTCGATCACTGCTGGAGACTTGTATTTTTATTTAAAAATCATCTCTTTGTCCACCTGTAGGAGGCGCTCATGCTCTCATATAAGACGGGCGGTCTGCATTTTCTTCCGAACTACTGGGTGAGGTTCCACCTGTGCCCCTCCCCCCCCCGTGTTTGCCCTCCACCCTTTGCTCTGTTAGATCCGTAGGATCGGACCTTTCCTGATGTCCTGTGCTGGAGTCCTGTGATTAGTGTTCCGTAGTCGTAGCTATGGTTACTGAATGTAGTGAAGCTGCCCAGTTACCCCTGTGTAACTGTTGCTTCACTGACATGCTCAGTGTGATTGTACGGTGCACGGCCACGTATACATGTACATCTAGTAAATACCTAAATGCATTATCACTAAAGCATATGCAGTATAGCTAAATCTAGTCCCCCCCCCACCAATTCCCATAGAGATCCATTCAAATGCAGAGACGTTATAGTATCGCTTGTAAGAGTACCAGAAAATAAGATATCAAGAGTCTTTTGATGTTGTTGGAACACAGACATCAGGAAGTCATGGCAAGGAAATGCGACCAAATATTAAAAATGATTACTTTATTCTATATATAAATGCAGGGGTGCCAATAATTGAGGCACACGTGGTTTTGTTAAAAATAATTATTTATTGATGAGGGATTTTTTTTTCTCATAATAAATTTACTTCAATTAAAGGTTGGATTTTTCTCATTTTTTAATTGTGAGATAAAGCTAATTCACCAAACGGTTAATTTTTTATAACTCTTTTTACTCGTCTTTACCAGGGATGCCAATAATAGTGGAGGGCGCTGTATATATAATACACACACACACATATATTTTGATAGCTCTTTTTGTATGAATCTTCTTGCACCAATAAGAACAAAGCAAAACTGGCATACCTTTCTGCCCAGGGGATTACGTCAGAACCCCAGAAAATAAACTGGGGCACAAACAGTCTAGCATCAATAAATCTAGCTTCAGACTGACTTCTCTCCCTCTCTCCCTTCCTCCCTCTCTCCCTCCCTTTGTCTCTCTCTCTCTCCCTCTGTCCCTCTCTCTTTCCCTCTCTCTCTCCCTACCTCCCTCCCTCTCTCCCTCCCTCTCTCCCTCTCTCCCTTTTTCCCTCCCTCCCTTTCCTATAATCTCACAGGGCAGTGACAGTGAATACGAGGTGGACGCTAACCGGCAGAAGACCCACTCCTTCGTCAACCACTACATCAGCGACCCAACCTACTACAACTCCTGGCGCCGGCAACAGAAGGGCATCTCCAGGGCCCAGGCCTACAGCTACACCGAGTCCGACTCCGGGGAGCCCGAGCACTGCGCCCCGCCCCCGCCACTCCCCCCTCTGCCTCCGCTGCCCCCCCAGCTCAACTCCACCCCCCCGGCCCCGACCCAGGCCCAGGGCCAGGCCAGTCTGTTCAGGCCCAAGGGCAGCCGGACTCCCACCCCATCCCAGCAGTGCTCCAGCAACCCCCCCAGCCAGCAGAGCACCCTCTACAGACCCCCCAGCAGCCTTGCGCCCGGCTCCCGCGCCCCCATCGCCGGGTTCTCCTCCTTCGTTTGACATGGAAGACTTTAAAAAAAAAACCTGCCGTGTGAACCCCACTGGCTTGCGAAAGGGAGTAATGGCCGATCCACAGTTCACTATTTTTACTAAATATTTTTGGTCATTTTGCGTTTGTTTTCCATTTTTTTTTATCACGTAGACGCAGACAGCAAGAGAAGCGTTTCCTCCCACCCCCCACCCCCTGTGCTGCCGTGTGCATAGTTTTTGTCGTTTTATTTTTCTTTCTTTCTGAAAGACACTCATAAAACTGATAACATTTATTTTTATCTGCTTGATGGCGTTTCATTGATCTGCATGTTTTTTTGTAACTTCCATTTCTTTTTTTTTGGTTGAGCTTATTTTTTTCCACAAAAACACAGAAAAAAAACCTAAGAATCTGTGAGATTTTAAAAAGAAAACGAAAAAAAAGTCTGAAATAAAACAGTGTTACGAAAAAAAAAGAAGTTATTATTACAGCAGTTGACAGTGAGGACAGTGGATGTAAGTGAGGAGTGGATCACAGAAATGAACTGAGTAATGAAAGGACTAACAAGGGAAGTAAGGAAGATGGAAGAAAAGAGAGAACAAGGAGGAGACATTCGGACTGACAGTCGTACACTTGGTCACACACCCCCACCCCCCTAGCTAAATTGCACGTGTGAGTGTTGTTCAACGGGTGGTTTGAGGAGAGGAAGTTGTTAGGAGCCTGTTTGTAAAATGTGTTTGGACTCTGATCCACAGTCTTCCCCCTGAGGAGACGCTTGACTGGAATGACACGTGTAGAATATTATCTGACAGCAGAGGGGGAAAAAACGATCAATGTCAAAGTTCAAAAAGGTACGATGCGATAAACTGTGAGCAGATCCAGGATGGCCTTGAATGTAATGTTTGGATGATACCCCTTGTGAATTTTATGGAAATAAGAATAAGATTTGAAGCCTAAGTGACAGACTACCAATTCTGTGATAGCTGAAATTCACTTTACTGTTTTGGCAATGCAAGTCTAAATATATATTTTGTTTATTTGAAAGATATGGGTATGAATTTACCTGAAACAAACTTGATTTTCTCAGTAATCTCTCATTTTGAACACACTTTCATAATATCAGAGACGTCCTGTGAGAAAATGAGATTTCGATCCCCGTACAGCCAGTGTGTGAATAGTTATCTTGCATTTTCAACTAGTGGATACAAGGGTACTTTTCTGTTCCTCTTGACAGTGCATATCATGTCATGTGACCCTCCAGGAGGATGACATCATCTCTGAGAGTTTTAAGCGCCAAGTGGTGATGTCATGGGACCTTGTCCTTAAGCTTTCAAATCACTACGATAGGTTATAAAAACAATGACACTGTAAGAGTTGTTGTAACGAGATGGTTTGAGCAATTTGACAATACGTGGATCAAGGTGGACTGTTCGTTTGAGGGTGACCTGATCTATTGACAGGAAACGGAACGATATCAGTTTTTTTTCTTTCTTTTTCCTCCTGTTCCGAGAATCGTTTTGCGGAATGTCCGCGGCACATCCGTGTAAATACTGTGCGGTTATCACAAAACAGTGGTGCGAAGAGCACAGAGGAGCCTAGCGGAGGATCACATGCCAGCTGCATTGCATTGTGGGAATCAGATAAACAATGCCAAACTCTCCCAAGGATCACAGTTCTGTCCTCTTTCCAATCAAATGCGTGGATCTGACACGGACAAGGCTGCGATAGGTCACAGACATGTATTAAATATATATATATATATGAAAATACTCTAGTTCTTTTTCTCTGTGAGGTGAAAATCAATGTACAAAATATATTGTTAGATCTGAGTGGATCTGATTGTTGTACAATTCTGGGAAAATTTATAATTGAACTCAGTGGTACTTTAATGCCAGGCATATGGATACAAGGGTAAAGGAAAAGGGTGGGGGGCGTGTTTATGTTGTGGAGGGGGGGTGGGAGGTTAGTGTGTTGGATTCATTTGAAAAGTGGCCTTGGAATCACATTACTGTAGCCATGGAAACATGCATTTGAAATGGCTTTAACAGTACGCCAAGTCGGTCCGGACACGCAGAGCTGCTGGCAGTGGGACACCCCGTGGAGGGAGAAGGGGAGGAGGGGGGGCATATCACATTAAAACAGGATCACATGCCTGTGGTTTTGGTCTGATACATTTTTCATTTTTCCAAAGAGCCAGTGCTTTTATCTCTGTGCGGCTCTGAAGCGGTCATGTCGTGGTGATTTCTGAGGTGTTGTCCATAGCTGTAGCTGTTCTGTGGTGGGACCTCAGAGGCTCCAGCTGCTGCCTCTCCAGGCCAGGCTTAGTTGGCTTTTCCACGTGGATGCATCGCTGTTTCATCGCACCTTGCCTATTCCTTGCCTCAAACATAGTGCTGAACAAGAGGAAGACCTTATCAGGAGTACAAGCGTGTCTGTGTCTGTGTGTGTGTGTGTATTTCTGGTGCGTGCATGCATGCATGCGTGTGTGTGTGTGTTTCTGCTGTGTGTGTGTATGTGTGTTTCTGCTGTGTGTGTGTGTATGTGTGTTTCTGCTGTGTGTGTGTGTATGTGTGTTTCTGCTGTGTGTGTGTGTATGTGTGTGTGCGTGTGTGTGTGTGTGTGTGTTTGCGCTGCCCCTCTCTCAGTGGGTTAATAAGCACAGATAAACCGGATCAGTGGTGCTGGAGAAATCCTGTTAGGTAGTGGCAGCTGTCCCCCAATGACCCAGCATGCCGCAGTGGCCCAACCTGGTCAAGGTGAAGCCACGTGGGGGTCGGAGCACCATGCACCACTCCCCTCTCTGTTATTTACGCTTTCTGTCCGTGCTTGGTTATTTACGCTTCCTGTCCGTGCTTGGTTATTTACGCTTCCTCTCCATGCTTGGTTATTTATGCTTCCTGTCCATGCTTGGTTATTTACACTTCCTGTCCATGCTTGGTTAAATTACGCTTCCTGTCCATGCTTGGTTATTTACGCTTCCTCGCCATGCTTGGTTATTTACGCTTCCTGTCCGTGCTTGGTTATTTACACTTCCTGTCCATGCTTGGTTATTTACGCTTCCTGTCCATGCTTGGTTATTTACACTTCCTGTCCATGCTTGGTTATTTACGCTTCCTGTCCATGCTTGGTTATTTACGCTTCCTGTCCATGCTTGGTTATTTACACTTCCTGTCCATGCTTGGTTATTTACACTTCCTGTCCATGCTTGGGTATTTACGCTTCCTGTCCATGCTTGGTTATTTACGCTTCCTGTCCATGCTTGGTTATTTACGCTTCCTGTCCATGCTTGGTGGCTTGGGAAAAGGTTTTCTCTTTCCAGCGGCTGTGCAGAGGGAGAGAGAGAGAGAGAGAGAGAGAGAGAGGCAGGATTCGGACATCTCGCCTTTTCCTCTTTTTTCGTCCAATTGGACACTCCCCCTTCTTCGTTTTTCCAATATATCGAGCCAAAAGGGACAGGAAAGGAAAATGGGAAAGCCAAATTACATAAAGGAAGAGAATGACAAATTGCAACCCCCCCCCCCCCCCCTCTCTCTCTCTCTCTCTCTCAGCAGTATCAGTTTTTTCCTTGCTGTCAAAGCCTAGTTTCGACAGTATTTCTCCAGCAGATCGAGGATCGAGATGCTGCTGTAGCCCCTGTGCTCTCCCTTTCTCTCTTTTTTTTCTCACTCCCTATCTCTCCTCTCTCTCTCCTTTTCTCTTTCTCTCCACCCTGCCGTGGTCTCTCCTTCTTGGACAATTCAATAGTTTTTCCAAAAATATATATTTTACTGACGTACCACCAGTCTGTAAGAGTAATGAGCAGTTAAATGTTCTGGCCGGGGTGATTATGGGACTCATCCCCCCATCTCCCCCTGATATGGGACTCATGATCATCCCCCCCTTCTCCCCCTGACACACAAGGTGTACAGTCACAGGTGTGGTGTCAGACCTGTCATGTTCTCAAGCTCCGTCCACCAAAGACAGAGCAGTCGTCTGTACACCCGGGGGGGGAAGGGGTCGCCGGTAACGGTCTTTCCTGTCCGCGCACAAACCTGCTCAATGCCTCAGACGGGGGGGCAGGATGGCTGGGAATAATCCACTAATTCTAGGCCGGAAAACATCCCTCTGTGACTGGAAGAAAGGAAGGATGAGCGGTCCAGAGAGGGGAGGAGAGGAGTGGAGATGAGAGGGGAGGTGAGGAGAGGCGTGACCCCACATAGAACAGAGCAGGGGTTCCCCCCAGCCAACGTGCAGGCCTCGCGTTAACGCCGTCGATGCAGTGCGCCATCTTAGTTACACTGAACATCCCCGACCGGCAAGTGAGGCTTAAATCGCCCATAAAACTAAATAACTGACCTCCCTCTCTCTCAGCTGGGGTACAGAGAGTACTGGGCTCACAGCCAAGAGGAGGACACTTTGCTGAAATATGAATGTTTAATGCACATATATATAGCAGTATGTGTGTGTGTGTGTGTGTGTGTGTGTATAGAGAGAGGGGAGGGGGCGGGGGGGGGGCTTTATAGAGATGCTCAAAGTATTACAAGCGGCTGATGTAAGAGCCAAAGTGAGTGGGTGACTTGTGGCAGGTATATGTATGTGAGGCTGACCCTGTGCATCCTATGTGAGCATAGCTGAGAATGAAAGCAGAACTGTGTTGCTATGATGACCCGCTGTTCCCTATGGAAACAATGAGGTGATGAGAGCTGCTCCTCTCTCCGGAGTGTGGGATGGCAGATTGCTTGTGTTTTTGGGAAGAGATGCTTTGTTTCCGTTGCGCTAACCCTACAGTTGGAAAAACCCAGGAGAGCGAGAGAGAGAGAAGGGGGTGGGGGGACGGGGCGGTGGGGCGGTTAGTTTTGGTGTAACTCCTTGTAAAAGCAGTGTAGCGTGTCTGGGGAGGCCCGAGAGACAGCACAGCCAGAGTTAGCACACTTTCTCCAGATGTGGCGTTTCAGGTCTTATGTGTAGTCCTCTGAGATTTGTCCGGCCTTGTCCTTGCAAACTGTTCAGCACCAGAAGGAACTAAGCACTGGCTTCTTCCAGTTCCTGCATCTGTACATCTCTGGCTAGTGATTAAGTTATTTACAATGTACATGTATTTGATCACTCTGTGGTAATGTGGACCATGTGCGCATTGATCTGTTTAATATCTAATTTCTTTTATTTATTTTTTTTAAACATGTGGCACAATACTTTTTCCATACCTTGAAAGAGACCATGTTAATTCTGTTGGGGCGAACAAGAAATAATTAGTCATTGAGAGGCCCAGGGTGCTGTGCCATCAAAAGCTCAGTGATGAGGCCCCGACACATTCGGGTTCTAAGCTCTTTAGGAGCACGAGGGCAGGGCCTCGTTCTACGCTTACATTTCCACAGCTTCGTAAAAAGAGAAGCAAGTCTTTGCTGCCATGTATCACAAACCTCGCTGTGCGTCTTCGAACCGCACACGCACATTAAATTAACTACAGCTCGCACCTAATCGTCCAGATCCATGTACGGGAGAAAGCTCTGCGGTTTAACTGAAGGAACCGAAGGTTGACCGCGGCGGCAACTCCAGTCCCCTGTAACCAGTGCTCTGGGCTTAGCTTTTCTGCTTCTCGCAAATCATTTAGAAAGCTGGCGGGCGCGTTCCTAAATATTTCCAAAACGCTATTCCGCGTGCTCCGGTTGCAAATTCCCGATTTCTCTGCAGTCAATCAATTCAGAAGTGAAGGAGACCCCAGGCAGGAACTGTGAGTGCAAGGAGAAAGGGGTCAACCTCCAAGGACAGCATTCTGCACGGTGCGTAGTCTAGTTTAGCCGTCGAAGCTAGGAAACTGTCCACCATACAGCAGACTTCTGAGGAAAACAGACTCGCTGTAATAATTCACAGTCATTGTCATGTGCAGACTGTAGGGAGTGCCTACGTGGGGATACTATTACTGGATTACTGGATGATACCTGTAGCATACTTTGAGGTGACACCAGAAAACATTGTTAATGCAAAGCAACTGTAGGTAGAGTTGCTATATTTAAATAACGTTTTATACGTTTATTTTTTTTGCCATGAATCATAGCATTTTGGATCTGTTTATTTGTCGTAGCCGTCTTTTAATGCCAAAAATATATGGGTGAGTTTGGGATTTTATGATTTTATTTGCATCTTCACAGGAGTGTTTGTGCCTGTGCACGCTGCAGGAGAGAGATGGTTATTTGTTTTGGCTAGAGGTAGCTTTTCCTTTCACATTTATCTTTATTCAACTTGGGGCGGGTGTGTCGCTCTCATGTTCATCTTGTCTGTGTTGCTCCAGCATATGTCATACTGTACACCCCCCCCCCCCCACAATACATATAACACACACACACACACATGCACACACAAACACACACACACACACACCTGTTGAACTTGTATACACGTTATTTCCACGTTCTGTGTGCTTAAGTGTAAATCCAAAGCTGATTAAAAAATAATTATTCAAAAAATGTATTCAAACAACCCTGCAAGAAAAGAAAAAATACATTATTCAGAAATATGAGAAAGAAAAATGAATATTTATTTTTATGAACAAATGATAAAAGTATGAACATTTTGAAATATGAGCTAGCTGATAGGCCACATTGCTCTTGCTGTGATGACCTCACTGAGCCCCCGTGGGTGCGTGGAAAAGTCCATCCAGCCCTTGCAGAGAAACTTGCTGAACACAGCATTACCCACAAAGCATTGCGTTTTGCTGTATTTTCCTTTATTTCATTTTTTGTTGTAAAATGTGAACGGTCAGGTCTGCTGGATTTGATAACAGGTAATGCTTAAGTCTGAACTGATTTGTGGATATAAAACAACAACGACAACAACAAATTATTCCTTTCAGTCTATGAAATCGTAACCTTTTCCAAGAGTTAGCTGTGGATTTCTTTACTTCATTTCTTATGAAGATTTATTTATTTTGTGTTCTCATTTTGTGGGGTATAAACAGCCATTGCAATTGGTTACTAGCTACCAGTGCTGGATGAAGGGGGGTCTCCCAAAATGACAATGTGTGAACCCCCCCTCCAGAACACATTGTAATATATTGCGTGTTTAGTGCCAAGAATGTATTCTGTGTGATCAAATATATTCTTTATTAGACTACAAAAAAAAAAAAAAACATTCACTTGAAGGTGCTCTGGAGATTTCCATGGCTTTGTGGCTCTGGGCAAAATTTCAGGTAGAAGCAAGAATTTGAGGTGACATGATGATGATAAAATAAACATTATTTTCTAAATAAAAAAAAATATTAAACTGGAATGGCTCTGTCTGTTCTCTCGTCATGGTTACAGTGGAAGGAAAACCTAATAACTAATAACACAACCAGTGATCGGTGGGAAACACATACCATGACCAATCACTGGTCATGTTATTGGTTTTGCATGTGCTAAAAGGTTTTGAACACGCTAAAGGTTTTAGTAAATCACGCCCTGAATGTGCACATATCTCTTGCCTGTAACTGCATTGGCAGTTGGTTACCTTTGGTTACCTCGCTGGTTACCTTTTAGTTCTGCTTCTGTGTCTTTCAAATATAATATAATTTATCTGGGTGACATACATGCAGTGCAATGATTATGGCGTTAAATCTCATTAATTAAAGGTTAATTATTTCACCAGGTACGTCAACTAATTTTGTTTGCAGTGACAACCTGCAAAATCACATTGGATATGGAATTCACGGTACTGTGCACCCAATTGTACGTAAGGACATGAGTAGGTGGCCAGAAGACTCACATTTTATATGAACAGCCCACTGGGATAAGAAGAATCACATTTTATATGAACAGCCAACTGGGATAAAAACCGCCTGCTCCGCTTAAAAAGTACAGCGGGATCTTTATTGTCCAAAGTTAGCAAGGACCTCGGTTTAACATCTGACCCGTCACCGGAGGCTGCGAGTTTGATTTCCAGGCGAGGCGATGTCGTTGTACCCTTGAGCTAAGTTGCTTAGCTTGACTTCCTTCAGCAAATACCTAGCTGCTGAATAGAGTGTAATGCAGTGGGGCTAATCCAGTGCAGGCGAACCCTGCAAGGCGCTGCAGTCACCTCAGCTGGGCGTCGTCAGCCTGAGCTTCCCAGGGCACGGAAAATGGACTGACGCACAGCTTCCTGGCAGTTGCTGGACATTTCCGAAGCAAGATGTTCAGCGTCAAAGCGTCCAAAACTCACTCAGCCCACTTTTACCAATTTTGAGAAAATCTACATTTTTGTTTATTTTAAATTGGTGGAGTTTTTTTTTTTGCATGAAAAGAAAATCACATTTTTATACTTAAATCCCTAAGTAAGAATAACAGTGTAAAAGTAAAACTGCTAAAAACACATCTTACCCTGATAGAGTACATTTGAAGTCTGTTTAAATCACTCTGTTAGAGCGTATTTGACACTGAACGCTTTAGTGGGTATGCTGTTAGGTTGTGTCTGTGTTTAGTGTTTCTCACCCTCACCATCTCACCTGTTCTCCGTCTCTGTAATTCCAGTGTGATTGAGCAGACTGTATGCATGCATGTGTGGCACACTCAGTCAAAACCGTATGTCAATGCTTCCCCACTTTATTAAACAATAAATAGAGATATACATGCTGTATATGTAATGTAACTATGAAAGCTGGTTTGAAACCCCGTGAGACTAAACCACAAAGTTGCACACGGGAACAAGAAACGGATTGTTGCGGTTGTTCCTGTGGATGACAACGTGAGGTTTTTAGTGTGACTTTTGAGGAAGTACTAAACAGTTACTCATGATGTAGCAGCACCATGTAAGACAATAAAGGGATGGATCAGTGTCATGGCAGGCGAGATTAAGTGTAGCCTTGTTTAGTGATGGGCAGTGCAATGGTTAGCGTAGCCTTGTTTAGTGATGGGCAGTGCAATGGTTAGCGTAGCCTTGTTTAGTGATGGGCAGTGCAATGGTTAGCGTAGCCTTGTTTAGTGATGGGCAGTGCAATGGTTAGCGTAGCCTTGTTTAGTGATGGGCAGTGCAATGGTTAGCGTAGCCTTGTTTAGTGATGGGCAGTGCAATGGTTAGCGTAGCCTTGTTTAGTGATGGGCAGTGCAATGGTTAGCGTAGCCTTGTTTAGTGATGGGCAGTGCAATGGTTAGCGTAGCCTTGTTTAGTGATGGGCAGTACAATGGTTAGCGTAGCCTTGTTTAGTGATGGGCAGTGCAATGGTTAGCGTAGCCTTGTTTAGTGATGGGCAGTGCAATGGTTAGCGTAGCCTTGTTTAGTGATGGGCAGTGCGATGGTTAGCGTAGCCTTGTTTAGTGATGGGCAGTGCAATGGTTAGTGAACTGAACTTGAAACTCAGAGGTTGCCGGTTTGATTCCAGGTGAGGCACAGCCACTTGTAACTTTGAGGTACTTCACCTAAATTGCCTCAGTAATCATCCAGCTGTATAAATGATCGTATGTAAAATGTTGTGCTGTGTAAGTCTCTCTGGGTAGACTGTTACATTTAACGTAATGTAATGTGCATAGCAACAAACAAACAAAAGTGGGAGGTGTATACAATGGTATAGTAGCACAGAAGCGCTTCCTCTCCACAGGCTCTCAAGCCACACACATATAACTGGAATTCAGTATCTCTGGAATTCGTATTGTAGCATCAGAATTAATCTTACTGCTTGAACATTATCTTTGTGTTGTTAAACACACGTACTGTGCACAGTAAAGAGTCACAATATCAAACATCACCAGATTACAATATCATAGACCATGTCGTATACATAAGGCCTATACCGATATAACCATTGATTATTATGATTGTTTAACTTCTCCTGGGAGAGCACGTCACGTGATAAGTCCCTCATCTCGGCTGGATAAGCATTCGTTAAATTATAGGACTGGCCCTTGTAGTTGCACGTAGAGCTCCCATCGACTCGCATGGTGTTCTTTGAAGTAGCATAGGTGTTAAGTAGGTGTCATGTATGTTCTAAACTAACAATTACCATGCTAAACCGTTTAGGCCTCTGTGGTAGCAAAAATGTCCAGAAAAGCATTGGTCTTAGGCTAATACAAATAGCACGCATTGAACATACTACTGTGACTTTACGATTTTCAAATAAAAGCAGGAAAATACATTGAAGATATTAACACTATTCCCTTGTAATTTTTTAATGATACAAAAGAGCTGCAATGCAGTGGCAGACAATAAAATGAGCAGAACACCAATTGGACATTCGTGAGGAAGTGCAGCGTAATGGAAAGGCTCGGGAATTTAATTGCTCATTTGTGTAAATTCTGGTTTTTAATCATATCGTCGATATGTAATTAGAGGATTCCAGGGTTTCTTGAAAATGAACATTTGGAATAATTTTAGAGGAAATAAAGGAATGAACGTGTGAAAGCATTGGGACGTGTTCACTGAGACTATTTGAAGTGCAAAAAATAAAAATAAAACAGCAACAACACAAGAAAATAAACAATAATTATGATGCTAAGTTTGCTAACGTTTACTATTAGCTACTTACAGTATATAAGCTACTATTAATTATCTTAGCTGCTATGTATTGGCTATATACATATTTAATTTAATTTTACAATATTGTGGCGAGCCATGGAGTCGGAGTCAGGTTTGCTTCAGGGTAATATTTTATTGAAGAGCACAATCTCTTATTTCTTCCTTCCTCAGCATACAGACAGAACAGACCACGCGCGCTGGACTGTAGCCAGCTTTATAGCCCCTGATATGCAAATGAGCATGCTAACAAAGGCGACCTCTAATAGGTGCCCTGCAGCTCACCTTAACCAATCACACGTAATCCCCTCAGTCATACTCAAAAACAACCGTTGGCCTCGCTCGAACATTCTCTAGAGCGGACCTGGTTGAGCGCATGCTATCACATTTAGCTGAACTGTATACGACTGTTGTTTATCACAACAGTCGCCGTTCTGGCGGGAGGTTGTATTCAAATGCTAACCGCCATTGTTACTGTACACGTCAGAGCTTTTGAACACGCTCTGATCCTGTGACTACATCAACCATCACTCGTGCACTTGGTCTGCACAGCACAAGTACACACACACAATTCGATATACACAATAATCCACATCACTCGCAATCGCCCCGGATCGCCACACTGCCCCCACCTAAGGGGTCAGCAGTCCCCTGCGACCCCTTAAACTGTCCGCACTCACGCACAAAGTCCCGGAAACGGGCAGGAGTTCTCCGTTGGCGAGAAGGGCGATTCGGGCCCTCAGCTGTCGCTAGGTTTTCTGGTGGAGGAGGGGTGGGCGCACGTAAAGCGGGCTGATCCTCGCCGACGCCCATCCCCTCCTCAACACCATCCAACAGCGGCCGGTAAGGAGCTAGACGGTCCCGGTGAAGCACCACCAGTTTCCTTCGGCCGGGCATTCGCACTCGATAGACCACCTCGCTAAGCCGGCCCACCACTTCACCAGGGCCCCGCCAATGCGACTGCAGTTTCGGGGACAGACCCTTCTTACGGATCGGACAGTAGATCCATACCTTGTCTCGGCTGGTGAAGGGCTGCCCCCGACAGCGCACATCATACGCTCGCTTCTGCTTAACACTTGCGGTGGATTGGGCCTGGCGGGTAAAGCTGTGGGCGGTCTCCAGGCGCTCGATCAAGGCCCGTGCGTACCCGGCCTCTGACTGGTGGTGCTCCTTTGGTCCGGGCGGGGCTCCGAACACCAAGTCGACGGGCGTCCTCAGCTCGCGCCGCTCGGCTCCAGTGCAAGTTCGGCAGTGTTTGGGGGGTACCCCAGGGCATCTAGTTCGGCGGGCTGCTTTTAATTCACAATTCGATCGGAGGCCCAGCGTTTCGGTACCAATAGTTATAGTTTCGGCTATCACATTTATGCTAGCTCCCCACAACGCTAACAAATCCAAACCGATAATACATGCATCTTTTATATCTGCTAACCAAAACTCGTGTTTCACTCGCTGGGCTCCTGCACACACTTGTAATTGTTTACTACCACGCATGCCCATCTTCTGCCCAGTGACGGAGGTTAGCTGGGTAGAGGTAGGGGTCCATGCACCCGAAAGCAGCCCGCTAGTACCCCGAAGTACCCCCGGCCTTAACAGGGAAATAGTGGCTCCGGTGTCGACCAGCGCCCAGCAGGCTTGTCCGTCCAAACTGCAAGGCAAGTACAGCCCAGTCTTCGTCCCCAGTCTGCCAATACGGGGCTCGGCCCCGTGGGCCTGTTCCTCTGCTCTTAAAAGAGCATCAAACGGAACTTTTGCTCTTGGTGCAGGGGCGGGGCAGTCGCGGGCGAGGTGCCCCGGTTCGTCGCACCGGAAGCAGCGTCGCTCCCGTTCCTGTCGTTGCCGCGGTCGATCGGGGTTCCGCTGGACCCATCTCACCTCCTCGCAATCGGCAGCTCGGACCCGGGGCTCGTTAGCCGGGGTCCCGTTGGGTGTGGTGCCCAGAATGAGCTCCAGTCGCTCGGCCTCGCGAAGCGCTGCGTCCAGGGACGCCGGTTTGGCGATGCGGACCTGTTGTTGTAGGCGCTCCGGAGTGAGGGCCTGCATGAAGGTCTGGCAGGCTAGCTCCTGCTGGCCTGCGTTGTCGAGTTGGGGGTAACCGCGGCGAGCTAACAGCCTGATGTCGGCGGCGAGGACGCTGAGGCTCTCTGCTCCGGTCCGCCGTCGCGTGGTGAGCTTCTCCCGGCTCACCTCCAGGAATTGCCGCTGTCCGAACCGGCGCTCCAGCGCTGTCATCAGTGCCGGTAGCGTCAGTGGTTCGGCGCTGTCCAGGTCTAAAAGCACCTGGCAGGCCTCGCCCTCCAGGGCTAACGCTAAGTGGGTGGCTGTCTGGCCCTCGTCCCAGCCGTTGTAGCTAGCCGCGAGTCGTACCTGGATTTGGTACGACTCTAGCTCACCCTTTCCCGTGTAGCGGGGTAGCTTTATCACCGCCTTTAACGGTGTGGTCGGTCGCTGCACCAGCACCGCCGTTTGGTTCGGCCTGGAAGCAGGGGCGTCCTCGTTGGCTTCCAGCCGACCTACTTGCGCTCCGCTTCCGGCCGCGGGGTCAGCCACCAGCGCGGGCACCTCCGCCTGGTCTGCAATCGGCCTCTCTCGCTCCGGTCTTGCGGCGCTGGCTCCTTCGGGGAGCCCTCCGGGTCTGCTCTTGGGCCGCTTTGCAGATGCTCCTGCCATAACGTCCATCTGTTCTGTAACCTGACGTTCCAATTCGCGGATCTGTTCCCAGATCATCTCCGGGGCAGCCATCCCACTTCTGACACCATTGTGGCGAGCCATGGAGTCGGAGTCAGGTTTGCTTCAGGGTAATATTTTATTGAAGAGCACAATCTCTTATTTCTTCCTTCCTCAGCATACAGACAGAACAGACCACGCGCGCTGGACTGTAGCCAGCTTTATAGCCCCTGATATGCAAATGAGCATGCTAACAAAGGCGACCTCTAATAGGTGCCCTGCAGCTCACCTTAACCAATCACACGTAATCCCCTCAGTCATACTCAAAAACAACCGTTGGCCTCGCTCGAACATTCTCTAGAGCGGACCTGGTTGAGCGCATGCTATCACATTTAGCTGAACTGTATACGACTGTTGTTTATCACAACAGTCGCCGTTCTGGCGGGAGGTTGTATTCAAATGTTAACCGCCATTGTTACTGTACACGTCAGAGCTTTTGAACACGCTCTGATCCTGTGACTACATCAACCATCACTCGTGCACTTGGTCTGCACAGCACAAGTACACACACACAATTCGATATACACAATAATCCACATCACTCGCAATCGCCCCGGATCGCCACAATATTAACACAAATGACGACGCCATCAATGCTAATGGGCCTAAAACGTATTTTTTTCATTGTATTTTTTATAATAAAGGGGTCAAGCTGGATAACAATCTTAATTATGACCCTTGTTAGTTCACCATATGCTTGACGCACACAAGACCCCAGAAAGTTGTTGGACATTATCCCGTATCCAATGAATCACGTTAACTACAGCAATAAATAGGGTTCCTGTAGCTTTAAATGCTCGAAGGGGGAGTGATTTCACAACCAGGACTGGAGTTGGAATAAACCGACTGTTCAGTGCGCCATAACGCCACAGCGCGGACGGACGTCTCCGGAGAGTGAGCTGTGAAGTTGTACAGAAACTTTTGCGTGAATTCACAACGAATAAATTGATATATTGCTACTTTGTAATAGGTTACACACGTTACTGAACGGTGGCATGTATGCCTGTTTTTAAATTGTATCGCTAACATAGGCTATATGTAGGCTACAACCACCTAGCGTATTAGCAAAGGATTTACAAAACACTAAAACAAAACTGGTTTGTTTCCCGAATCCCAAGAAAACAATTTGTGATTTCTTCACACCAGCAGTGTCCCGGCGTATTTGCTGAAATACTTCGCCGTAAGCACTAGGCTACTGCAGACAACGAGGTAAGTTTAACCTGGTGGCGTTGTTGATGGCGTTTATTATTCTGCTTTACTGTGCAGTTGAACTCCATGATAATGTTCACGATTAAGTGCAAACCACACACTAATTTAGTCGTGTTTTCTATTCTTTTATTTATTTGTGTTTATCCTTAGGGGGATTTTTAACAAAGAATAACTGCATGCTTTTAAAATGAATAATTTCTCCTTGCGAGATATTCTACGGTGTGATTTAGTGTGGTCATATAATCATCGATCAGTTCGCTTTGTCCCAGACGCACTTGCAGACCGGTCGGGACACACAATGAAACGTAGAGGCTTTGTTCACAAAAGAAAAATCTCGTCACATTTAGAATACTTGGACATCCCCGCCGCACTGCAACAATGCGCCCGTGATGGGAGTGCCTGAAGTGTCCGCACTTTGGAAGCAGCTAACACACACTCACTGTGCCCCGAGCAGCGAACACGCACTCAATTGTGCCCCCAGAACTCGTTCTTATGCAGGGTGCTTTGTGACTGCGTCGCTGTCTGAATTAGTTTCGAGCCTTATTGAAGTGGTCAAGGGCGCGTGACGTGGTGCAGGCTACTTCTGATACGGGCTTTATCTCGTCGGTTTTGATAACGCCGGAATATCGCTTTTTTGTGGAAAGGGTTATTTGTTTTTTTGTTATCACACAAGTGTGGAACATGTCCTGTAGATTGGGGGGCACTCGCGAGTTCATATGTTCTATATAGGCCTAGATTACTCCAAATTTAAGAGATAATGTGGCATTTTAAACATTGTTTCAAGTTATTCTCACAGATCAAATGCGCTGCCCTCCACTCATTTTACTTGTATTGTGTTCGGGCAAGTGAGATGGGGCAGGGAATATGCAAAGCGACTGTCAGCTTTTGCTGTCTATTGTTACGCTGCCGTCCCGTGTGTCGAATGCAGGCAGGCAGTTTACCGTGCCATTATGTTTTTTTTCTTTGGTTGGGCGAAGTAAAAAATAAACACAGAACCCTGGGTGTTCGGCGCACATTCTCGCCTTTGTGTCAGTAAGCACCAGTGTCGCTATATAGCTGCACTTCGATTTTTTAAAATTAGGCCTATTTTTTTCCACTTATGGTGTCTTAATTCCCGTTCTTCTCCGTGGATACCCAAACGGCTCATCTGAACGTCCCGCGTGCCATTAGTTTTCGTCCACTACCCCGCGTCAGTGGAATCCTGCGCTGTGTCATGCCTCTGTCGTCTTTTCTAATCTGGAGAGCTCAGATCAAGTTCACTGGACGGGGCTGGAGGCTTACCCTAATTCATTGTGAGGTTCAGTAGACTGGCTGTTCGCCCTCAATTCACTCCGATGCCGCGCGACCTCCCAAACGGGGAGGACCGTTGGTGAGGTGGAGCGCGCGGCCCCCCTCATTGAGCCTGTCTGCCATTGAGAGCGTCCCGCTGACTGTTGAATAGGGACAGTGAGACTTTACATTAGGGTCCTACGGGGCAGAAAATCGCAAGATTGCCTTTTTTTTAATTTTTTTTAAAGTAGAGCAGCCGTTAAAGTGAACACCAGGCTCTGCTAACTCGGACACAAAAGACAGGCTTGGCGGTTTTCTAATGGTGGGCAAAGTGGAGCTTGTAACGGCAGGATTTAGGCCATATCATGGATTTAGGTGGACCACGTAGGGAGTCCAGATAATCATTCAGTGGCAAAGACATGCCCCTTTTTATGGTCAGATTGATCTTTGATTTTTCTTTTTTAACCTGCAAGCTTTATTACATATTTTGTCTAGGTAGATTGTCATTTGGTTAAAAGGTTCTTATCTCTGTTGTCTTTTGCACATTCCCCTCTTGGCTTCCCCAGGGTTTGAGCTTGGAAAAATGGCTGGATTTCCATAGATCTGGATCATAAACCCATAATATAGAGCTTGGAATAGACTAGTGATGTTTGTATGGTTTATATTGTGTGGCAGCCATGTTTATTTGTATAGCTAAATCTATTGGAGGGGAAAGTACGGGAATTCAGCGATTTGGTGCTATGCTTGCACACTCAGCAGAATTAGACTAGAGGCGTGTGTCATGAAGCAGGATTACTCAGTTGGCTGGATAACTGCACTGAGTAAATCCCAGAAAAGCTTTTTTTTCTTCTATTTTTTAAACTTCAGTCCATGTTCCAGATTTGGAACGGTTCCGAGTTAAGAGCTGAACTGAACGGTTAACCTGCTAACCCAGTTAGCTCGCTACGAGGAACAGGGCCCTGGACAGATGGCAGAGCAACAGGAACTTCACGCAGATGGGATGAGCAGAAACCCACCAACGGTCAGAGACCGTGGCCACACACACACGCACATGGACAAACAAACTCACACATGCTCGCATCACTCACAAACAACACAATCATGCGTACAGATGCACGCATGCTCTCTCACGCACTCGCGCATACGCGCAAACACAAAGCAGATGTGTACATGTATACACACTGATGGGTTTGCTCTCACACAGAGACAGACTGTTGGGAGTCTGGCTTCCACTGGCTGTAGGGCTAAGGCCGTTAAACATTAGCAGAGTTCCCATGATGCTCTTGGTTTTCGGGGAGTGCCGTTGACCTCGCACAACCACAGGAGAAATTCCCTTATTTTCCACTCAATCTAGAGAGAGATAGAGAGTGAGGGAGGGAGGGAGAGGAGGAGGAGGAGGAGAAGCAGCACTGATGTTTGGGTCCCCCCCTCACACAGACACACAGACACACAGACACACAGACACACAGACACACAGACACACAGACACACAGACACACAGACACACAGACACACAGACACACAGACACACAGACCATGTAATCCCTCTATGCCAAGCCAGTGTGCCAGTAAAATTACGGCCCGTTTTCCATTTCATTAGCTAAGTGCCCGAAGGCCGTATTCATGAACGTGGCATTCTTCTTTCGTTTGGCCGCGCTTGGATATCGCCATTTATATTCGCTTAAGAGAGCAGGCTTCATCTTTAGTTTACGCGCCATTACTTTAGAGGTAAGCTCTGTTCGCCTTGGAGTTTGTGTCTTCACTTTATGCATCTGCTGCTCTTTTGTCTAATGGAAACTATCAATTTAGTAATCCTTGTTGAATCCTGTTATCGCATGTTTCTGAAATATATATATATATATATATATATTTTTTTTTTTTAAGATCAGGTGGGCTGAATTTGTAAAGACATCCCTCCATGTCTGACTTTGCTTCCATACATTGTTGTTATGAATTGTCTCACATTGTTATGGAGAGAGCATCTGACCTTTGAACCCCAGCCTTCAGCAGACACAGGACGCTGCTCTGTGAAATTGTGGCCTCTGTGTATCTCTGGCTGACCCTGTGAACTGGCAGGTCATTGCCTGGCATTTAGCAGACTAAACAGGCCCCTTATCCCACACCCACCCCAGAGATCCCATGAGAACATGTAAACTGAAAGCAGTTCAGCAAACAAAAAAACTGCTAAGCTGGGCCACTGGAGGGCATTTCTGCCTTTTCCATTGCATCTCTTTCTCCCCTACGCTCTCCTCCTTCCCCTCTCTTCTTCTTTCTCTTCCCTTCTCTCTATTGTCTCATCCCCTCTTTCACTTTTTCTCTTTCCTCTTCCAGTTTTTCGGGCTTTTTCCTCCCCCTCTTCACCTGTCCCCTCTTCTTTCCCCACCTCTCTCTCTCCCCTTTTCCCTACCTTTCTCCCTCTCCTCTCCAGAGTGCTACTGATGTACTGTATACACACACACACACACACACGCACACACACACAGACACAGACACACGTAGGTTAAATTTGACCAGGCCCTGGCTCTCTCCAAACTCACATCATCATGTTTAAGTAATGGGGTGCTGTTGCCAGTTACTTGTCTGTATAAATGGCCCCAGTAGAAGTAAAGGGCTCCCGGCTCCTCAGGCTAAAGCGAGGGCCCTGCGTCCAGCCTGCCAAGAAGCGCAGAGAAGCTGGGAGCTGGCCGTCCGCCCAGAGCGGGCTCCTCTGAGGTCACTCTGATGCTGTCTAACGGGGGGTGGAGGGGGGTATCTGGGACTCTCGAGATGGCCTGTTTCTCATCTAAACGCTGAATCCGGTTAACTCCGTTTCGAGGAAAGCCGAAGGGTTGCTCGCGAAGCTGCTCCTCGGAGACGTCGCAGAGCGAGTCAGTAGTTTTTCGCCTGCTGGAAGTGGGTCAAATGAGACGATGGATTTTGTGGCTCAGCACTGCCGAAATCGCGGCCTGGAGGCTCCCGCCACGAATCTGCTTCGCCTGGAGTTGAAGGCCCCTCAGGCGTCTCCTCAGGCGTCTCCTCAGGTTTAACATGCTCCATGATTAGTGGGGTAAACGAGTGCTCCCCACCAGGTTCTTAAATGTTTAGAAACAAAAATGTAATTGGAAAGTCGCTAATCCTCACCCTGCAATCTTGCCAAGGGCAGTAGAAAGCCTAGAGCTGTGTTTGGTAAAGATTCATTACATTACATTACAGGCATTTAGCAGACGCTCTTATTCAGAGCGACTTGCACAACTTTATTTTTATCACAACACAACATCCATTTATACAGCTGGATATATACTGAAGCAATTCAGGTTAAGTACATTGCTCAAGGGTACAACGGCAGTGTCTTCCCTGGGAATCGGACCTGCAACCTTTCGGTTACAAGGCTAGTTCATAATTCCTAATTTTATTTTATCGAGCATTATTTTATCGAGCATTGTCGCGCGGGCTAGGCTACGCCGGAGAAAATACTCAGTGATGCTTTTAAGCGGGCTCTGCTGCTATAAAATGGGCTTTAGGCACATGAATAAATAAATGAATGAGTATTTGAGTAAACTCGAGGACAAATCAGCTTGTATAATTTAGGGGAAATCGTAAAACGTCTCACCCGTAGTAGTAATTGTAGCAGACACTAATATACAAGCAGCTGGTGCTGCTTTATGGATTTGAGAACATATGCTATAGGTCTCTGGTTGCTGAATTTGAGAAGACTTGCCTACACACTGCAGGTTACTTGTTCATGTATATGTAGCGAAGGTGTGTTTCCCAAGTAAGCTCGGCAGATGGAGAGCGTTTTAGGCCCACCCCGCTGTGCCTGTAATAAGGCTCCCGAGGATAAAGGTCATCCCTAATGTAGCTGCTGCCCTCTCTGTGTACTGTGTCCTGCAGCCATCTTTGTGTGCGTCTGCTGGTCTTCGCAAGACCAGGAACTTCCATAAACTGTTTGTTTTCACTGGAATTTGAACCCTCGGTACCGACATTGATGGACAGAGACGTGTGCTTTTTGAGGTGGAGGGTTGGGGTGTAAGGTTGGGGGTGAGGTTAAGGTTGGGAACATGAGGTTTAGGATTTCTGGAAGAGGTAAGCATGTGAAGAATGCGTAGTGCAGATTATTTTAGGTGACTAGCTGGGACATGCTGGTTAACCAGCCATATAGAGGCTGTTTACAGACCGCATGAGGTTGACCAAATGTGGACCATGTACAACCCTGGCTTTGTGTAGGACGGGATTTGTGAATGTTCCTCTGGTTGACATAACTTCAGGTTTGGAGCCTTTATTGACGGTATACGTATGTGCCATGGAAACGCAATCGAGAAACACATGTAATGCATTGTTAAAACTTTTCAGCTTTAAAACAAACGAGTCCCTATTGTACATTTATTTTTCTACTAAACATGTTCTGCTAATCCAGTCAATGTTCTTTACATCATTTAAATGCTTTGCCTAATCTATGGTTTTTAAAAATTAAATGATGTGCTCGTGGTTATACTGGGCATGTTTCGTGCATGTGGTTTGGACCTTTCGCCCTTTAGGTCATGAGTTCAATGCTGTGACCTTTACCTTCCCCTGTGGCTATAAAGATGTTGTGAACCCTTGTGCATGCGGGTCTATAAAGATCCATTGTGTGTCAATAGGTCTCTTTTTCTTTCTGAACTCTTGGGTAATAACATTTTTCTTTAAACCAGTAAGTCTCAAGATTCCACTGTTTTGTGTGTGTGGTGTCTGCGCGTGTGTGTGTGTGTGTCTGTGTGTCTGTATTTGATTGTGTCTCTCTCTTTTTCCTCTGTGTGTGTGTATGTGTGTATGTGTGTATGTATGTATGTGTGTGTGTGTCTCTCTCTCTGTTTGTGTGTGTGTGTGTGTGTGTGTGAGAGAGTTAGTGAGCTATGCTCACTTGTGCCTTCTTTGCTGTAGGAGGTGTCGTGGGGTTACGTGTATGTCCTGGAATATTTTGGCAGAGACCATGAGCGGAAATTCTCTCTCTCGAACAGAGAGCACATCCCTTTCAACTGTGAACGTTCCCTGTGGGTGTCAAAAAATGTCTCTGCACAACTTATTAAAACAAGAACTTCCTGCCAGGGGAAAAAAAGCTCTCCCATTTCCAAGCGGGACAGGCTCTGTCGAGGGGCCTAACCGTGTAAAAATGGCCAACACTGTGCCGTGAAACGTTTTCTCTGAAACCTCGCCAAGGTCTTGCTCCCACTGTTGCTGGACAGCAATCCCATGATCCTCTCTGAGCTGTGTCTTTGGGCTCTGAAACACAAGTACGGGCCGTTCAGAGATTCATCTGATCATCTTTCCAGCCTTTTTTTTTTTAATCTAACCTTCTCAGAAATGTTCAGAACCCACGGCTCGAACACTTCAGATTTGAGTGCCAGGGTGGGTCTTCGGTGATGTCATCGTGTTCCAAATGTTACAGGTCATGCAGTGGTTACTGTTTATGAAATATGCCCAGCACAGAGGTAGTGAGGAACCGGTTCGGCCAAATGTATGTGAAAATGCAGCCGTGTTATGACAACCTGTACTTTGGTATCTACATGACCGCATCACGGAAAATATTACTCGCAGGTGCACAGAATCATAGATTAGTAAAAAAACATGTGTATGGAACTAGGCCTGTGTATTTCAGAATAACTAATAGTGTTGTGTGTGAATTGTAATTTGAGATGTAATTAATGCATTCTCTTAGCTGTTGTTGGTGTTGTATGTCAAGGTAACATGGTAATTATGTTGTGTTGTTGATGTTGCGAAAGCGGCGAGACCAGCATAGAGAACTCAAAGCACACAGAAATATGGAAACGAGTGTTATTTTTTTCCTGTGGATAATTTAAAACATTTTCATTGTGTCGGCGGTTCCAGAACACTGAGCCAGGTTTTCTTTGGGACCGTCGTCTTCCTTACGTTTTATTTCGCCGTCTCCGTAACCCAAGACGTCCGTCTTCATCTCTGTCAGTCTCGCTGCCATTATTGCGTGAGCAACACACCGTGTGTTAGCGAGTGTTTGTCATAACTGGCATCTGAGTCAGCGTTTCCGTTGAAAAGGTATCTGAAAGGCAGCGCGTTTCCCCTCAGCCGGGCCCGAAGTTACACAGAATCCTTTATCGCCGAATACCGCCGTCAGCATCACGCCAGCTGTGCGATTGTTCCCTCTCTTGGGAGCGTTCTCAGAGCAGTGTTGGGGAAACTGTAACACGAGTAGCGTTTTGATATCTTAACCACCGATTCAGTCTGAATGTGCATCTTTAGTCATGGTGTAATGCTACAGTTTTCTTTTTTCTTTTTCTTTTTTGTGTAACCTTTATTTAACCACTAAATCACTTGAGAAATAAAATGTGATATAAAAGAGATCTGGCCAAGAACGCAGCCGCCATAAATGACCCCCATGAATTGTTCATCCCAACATTATTCAGCTTTTTGCGAACTTACCTGGCGTAGCATTGCTATTTGTTAACATCTAATCCGTGGTATACACACACACACACACACACACACACACGCTCTGAGAGGACACGCAGAGATGTAATAGTCCCTGTGCTCTGCCCAAGCCCAGCCCTGCATTGTCCGTGTTTTAGTTTCCCAGAGTTCCGCTGGTTGCGGTGCGATAGGTGTGTGCGCGCCTACACCCACACTTCCGAAAAGGAGCGTCGTCCCCCGGCTCTGTGAGTATTGTCTCAACAACCCCGGACGAAAAAGCCGCACCTCGCCTTTTGCGGGACTCGTCTCAGGAGTCCCTCAAACCCGATAAGGGCTCCTCTAACCGGGGCGTGTCCCCGGCCTCTTTGTGTGCCGGATTCTCGCTGACTTTGTCCTTGTTGAATTTGGCCGCAAGGTGGTTGTGTGTGTTCACTTCCCATCCTTTTGATGGGTGGGTGGGTGGGGGTGAGATACGTGTTGGGTAATAGCCGTGAGAACGCTGGGGGGGGGGATATCGGTGGATTATGGGGGGTCGGGGCACATAATGCACAAGGCTATTGAGTGTCACCAGTGATTTTTTTTTTTTTGGGCTATGGGGGCCAGAGAGCTTTTCACTGTCTTTCACCACGTGTGGTGGCTCCGCCCATCATGGCGTTCACGAAGCCTCGTTCTCCTGTCATTACAGCGACAGTGACAACAGGGGTACAATGGGGGGGAGGCAGCTGAGCCTGGCTGTTTGTAGTGTGCCTGCGTTATACACAAACAGACCTGGCAGCTGTGTTTAGTGCTTTGAGCTGTTGATGGACTTTGAGCTCACACGCATGCAAGCACTTGCATATGCAAACTCACCGACGGAGACACAGACACACGAGCATGTTCAAACGCACACTCACGTACACAGGTTCTCATACACGAACGCAAACAAACACACTTATACACGTTCCCATATACACGTGTATGCGCAGTCACACACACACACACACACACACACACACACACACATACACATGTTCCTATACACACACAAACACACACACACACACTTATACACGTTCACAAACTCTCACTCTCTCTCTCTCTTTCTCTCACACACACACATACACATTCCCATATACATGTGTATGCGCAGTCACATACACAAACTCATTCACACACAAATACACATGTTCCTATACACACACACACACACACACACACTTATACACATTCACAAACACTCACTCTCTCACACACACACACACACACACACACACACTTATACACATTCACAAACACTCACTCTCTCTCACACACACACACACTTATACACATTCACAAACACTCACTCTCTCACACACACACACACACACACTTATACACATTCACAAACACTCACTCTCTCACACACACACACACACACACTTATACACATTCACAAACACTCACTCTCTCACACACACACACACACACACACTTATACACATTCACAAACACTCACTCTCTCTCTCACACACACACACACACACACACACACACACACTCACTCTCTCACACACACACACACACACACACACACACACACACACACACACACTAATTCACATACACAAACACTCACTCTCTCTCTCTCACACACACACACACACACACACACACACACACACACTCACTCTCTCACACACACACACACACACACACACACACACACACACACACACTTATACACATTCACAAACACTCTCTCTCTCTCTCACACACACACACACACACACACACACACACACACACACTCACAGAGGTTCAGAGTGTTCTCACACAGTTGACACAGCCCCCCTCTGTAAGGGATTTGTTTCTGTTTCTGTGTGCTATATAATGTGTTCAGACTGGCCTGGTCTCAGGGGAAGTGTCCGTTTGCAACTGCACACACACATTAGTGCTTGTAAGAACTACAGGGATACAATTCAGTGTTTATTAACGAAAGCATACCGTTTCAACCCTTCATTGGCAGGCTGTGGGTTCAGCGTTGTAATCTTTCCCTGACACTGCATAAACCCATAAACCCTTACATAAGCTAAAATGTGAAGATCTATTGTGAGTCTTTAGGTTTATGTACTATTCTAGATGCTGTTACTTATTATTTGAGATGCTAATAATAATTGAACAATAACGTTTGGGGTTCTTGCTCTCGCTTGTCGTCGTAGATCGCACTTCTGTTCTGTTTCTGGTGTGTGTGTGTGCGCGCGTGTGTGTGTTTTGGCTCTTGAGATGAGAACAACGACAAAAGGCCAACCCCCAGCCAACTCATGCAGAGGAATAGACGCGCACGCACGAGTGTGTGTGTGTGTGTGTGTGTGTGTGTGTATATATAGCATAAAAAAACAAATGTGCACATATACTTTAGCAAATGTATACATACATTCACATGCATACGCATATACATACACAGCGTACAAGCGCAGGTATACACACACACACACACGCACGCATGCATAATGCACACAATGCCCTTTGACCCCTCTCATACACTTACCAGCTGGGCTTGTCCTGCCCAATCTCATCATCTCTTATCGTAGAGCCGAGATGTTCCCAGAATTCCACCGTCACTTTCCCGGCGATCCCACGATCCCTCTCACAGCTGGTCTGACTATAGATCTTTGGGAAGGAGCCAGTCTGCTGTCTGCTGGGGACCTTATACAGGGCACCAATCATCTTATCTTACCAATGTCTTAACCTGTTCCCGTTACTGAGCTGTGATCCAATGAGATCTGCCCTTGATATAGCGAGTATGAGACACACACACACACACATTCACGTATTCAATTTCAGTTTCATGGTGCTTTATTAGTATGACAGTGTTTTACAAAGAAAGAAAGAAAAATAAAAATTCTCGCGCACACACACACACAAACACATAATTTCTTCTCACACACAGACACGCACATACATGCATATTCATGTATTCTTTCTCATGCATGCGCACACATACAAGTAATAATCATGTAAGATACTGTGACATTAGCAGGCATGGCCCCTGTCACAGAGGTTTAAAATGCTCTCAGGTAGAGAGTGTAAACATGTAATCTGTTGTAAAACACAGACACAATTGTGCATGGTCAGCATTCGGAGCACACGCAAGCAAACCTTACGTTCTCACCTCACCCACTCCCTAACCAAAACACACCAGCATTTAAATGTAAACCAAACCCCACACACAAACACACAGGGTTCAGCTACTGGTTACAAAACTGTGACCAGTGTTCCATTTTAAGAGTGGCACGAATGGAAAAAGCGTCCTATCGTTAAATAAACACTGCAGTAACAGCGCAAATTAAATTTGTCATCATGGTACAAGGACAAGTCGTACGTAACCGAAAAGGCTGAAGATTTATTTCCGGTGGATGAGATTCACAAACATTCAAACTGTCCGCATGTTATCAGTGTTAATGTTAACATTCCGTCCACGATATCAGTGTTCATTCTTTCTGTCCTCACAAAGTGGGAAAAACATGGTATGTTTCCCCCCCCCCCCCCCCCCAAGCACCCCTATCCCAAGGAAAGGCAGTTTGTGTGCACCGGCATATCACAAAAAATAAAGTGTCTTTATAGAAGCTATTTGGTTCCAGTGCTTTGTTCTGTGGTGTCATAGCTGGATTCCGCCTGCTGTTCACTTTTTTTTTTCCCGGCACAATTGCCCCAGCGGAGTGTGAACTTCAGTGTGTCTAAGAGTGTAATGGACCCCGCTACCGTTTGTCTCTCAGATTGAAACAAATCTTATGTTTCTGGGGTCTGTTTTTCCTTGTGAACTACCTGACAATGGCCCACCAAGCCATTGTTTTCTGAAAGCGAACGTTTCCACTTTCATGTCAAGTTTAACCCATTGAATTATTAATGGTGTGTAGTGGGTGCCGATTAAGTATCCTGTCTGTCATTTGCATTGAATGACTTCCTGCGGTTTTTCCCACAATGACGTCCGGCTGAGAACGTGTGTGAACGTGTGTGAACGTGTGTGAACGTGTGTGAACGTGTGTGAACGTGTGTGAACGTGTGTGAACGTGTGTGAACGTGTGTGAACGTGTGTGAACGTGTGTGAACGTGTGTGAACGTGTGTATTGAGTAATCTGTTGATTTGATTGAGTTTTGTCATTTTACTGAGTAATTGAGAGAGCTGCATAATGGTTCGCAGTGGGTATTATTGAATGAGCTCTGATGTGTGTGTGTGTGTGCATGTATTTGTGAGAGATGTGTGTGAGTCTTCTCTGACCATGTGATTAGGATATTGACAGTGTAATCCTCTGTGTTTTGAGAGCTTGTGGTATTTTTAGTATAGAGGTGTGTGTGTGTGTAACATCTGCAGTATGATGTTACTGTGAGCATTCATGCGTGTATGTGTGTGAGAGAGAGAGAAAGATCTATCCTATAGTATGGTTTTAATGTAAGCATTCATGCATGTCTGCTAACCAGTCCTCAGGAAGATCAAAAATAGTTTATTTCCGATGGGGCTTGAGGGCAAAGCCTCTCTTTCTCACACCCTCCCTTCCTGTCAGAGCATGACTGTTACCGTCATACCTCCTCCTTTCCCACAATGCTCTCTGCCCTGTCCACTGGTGTTGGCTGGGCAGTCGTAGAGCCGTGCCACACCTTTATCAGACACTTATCTTTGTGCTGATTCGGCACTTTTTATTTGCGGGGCTACGAATGGGAGGAGAGTTTTCTCTCTTTCTCCACCTTTCTATTTCTTTGTCTCTCTTTCTGTCTCTCTCTGATAGATTTCATTGACGTGGTGAAATAACTTGCGTATATCAGTCCTTGGTCGAACTGCAAAGTACATACCAAACGTAGGGTTCCCATTGCTCACTGCCAATATCACAAGCACCGCTTGACTGTAAAAAGGGGTGATTGTAAAGGCACATACCCCTCTGTTTGGGATAAATTAATATATTGGGTAATATTTGTGTAGTACTGTACTGGCAGTATTGAGCAGAGTTGTGTAGTCCAGTACTCTTATGGTCTCATGGCCTTAATCTCCCCAGATAAGGTGCGTGCGTGCGTGCGTGGGGCCTGTGAGGGTTATCACGGGAGGGGTCACTTAATCATCCTCCGTGCCCTTCCACCAGCTCCACCCGCTCCAATGGGCTGATGAGGTTTGGGAATGTTCCAGATGTTTTGGGGCCGTGAGCACCACCCATATCCCTTCTCCCTCTGAAGTGGGGGGAATCCATGAAAAGCGTTGTGGGACGGGGCAGCGCCCGCTGGCGCCTCATGTTGGGGTGTGTCTCTTGGAATGCCAGGACCACAGCTTCCAGCCCTTTAGGGAGGGTAAAGGGGGGTGGCAGTCCTAGCGAGTGGGGAGTTTGGGTTACGCTAACGGGACGGTCCCTCTGCACGGGCACGTGTTTGAAAGCGCACGCACGGTGTCGGGCAGCGGGGATGTCCGCGGGGTGCCGGCTGCAGAGATTTAATCGGGATAAAAAGTTAATGATCCAGTTGACTAGCGGTTAGCCGTGGTTTCCTGTCGGGACGCTTGGCCACCGTTCAGTGCCCTCCCAATGCATGATAATGGCAAAATAAGCAGAGGCTAGAAGCCCCCAAAAGACCCCCTGCAAGTGGGGTGAAGAAAATCCTGTGAGAAGCAAACAATTACTCAAACTGAATGAGACAATGGGATACACGCACGCAAACGCATACGTACTTCGGTGTGTGTGTTTAGTTCAAGTGCTCTCCAGGGAGGTTTAATGGCTATAGCTTTTACTCAAGCTCAACTGTGAGGCCTGCCGATGTACATTTTGGCCTGTGTCTGTCGGTAGGTTTGGTGTGTCTGAAATATATGAACCCCCCAAAACAAGAAGAGGGCAAATCTAATCTTTTTTTCTTCTTTTCCATCTACCTCCCGACCCTTTTCCTCCTCCTCCTGTTCTCCTTCCCGCTCCCGCTCCGCTCCATCCCCCCGTTCCGGCCGACCTTCCTCTCTCGCTCTGATGCACGTCATGCGCATTTAATTGCTTTTGCCCTCTCGGCCCAGCGACCATGGCGGTCTCAGCCTGTCAGGGATTAGCCCTCATTTTCCACCATATTTACTGTTTGATTATTTGCACGGGGATTATCCACTCGGCTTAGGTATCCGGAGCTCCTCCTGACCGTAGTGACCTAGGCTTCGTTTGTCCCGCCCGCTGCTCCGTCACGCCGGCCGCTCACTGGAAATGACAGGAACGCTATCCGTGTGTGTGTTTCAGAAGTCATGATGCATTTAAGCAAGTTTGAAGAAAACGCCCCTACTCCTGAAACCCTATATGGCCAGGTAAGGATGTGCAAATGGCGCGCTAATTTGAGGCCCACGTAAAATGCGCTTCGGATTGTTCCCGAGTACTATCCGTAGTGTCCGTAGTGTGTTCCACGCAGGGAGCTGCGTCTTTCAAAATGAACGTGAGCGGTTGTGAACACTGCGACAATGTGTCAACATCCATTTGTGTGGCAATGAAATTGAAACTTCATGTCTGTAAAGTCAGTCATTTAGCAACTTAAAGGAGTAGCTTTAACGGTGATGGTTTAATATAGAATTAGGGGACTTGTAACTGAGAGATTGCTGGTTTAGGTCCCTGTTGGGGCACTGCCGTTGTACCCTTGAGAAGGATACCCAACCAGAATTGCTTCAGTGAACATCTAGCTTTGTAAAATGACTGTATATGAAATGGAAGCTCTTTCTCGAGTAGATGCGTCTGAGGAACAAATTGCTGGCTTTTGCAGTCCTTATAGTCGGTGTACGTTTGCCTTCAGGGGTAGTCTAACCTCGACACTGCAGCGGAAGCGCTCCTGTAAACAGTGGCCCCTGACAGGCAGTCCGGATCAGATTAACAGGAAAAACAGGTTTGTTATTGTAGCTACCATAGTTTCCGCTCACCAGAAAAGGAAGGGCTGGATCATTCCTAAAATAATAACTATTTGTTCAAGAGAACTTGCATACAGTATTTCTTTGTTAGTTGCTCAGCAGCAGGATAATCGTGATATTGCTACACGGGTTACAGAACCTCTGTGGTCCCGTGCTGTGTGATGTCATAATACAGGGACTGTGCTTAGAATCACTGCATCACGGATATTAATCTGTAATGCGACAGTGCTGGTGCACCCTTGAGCCGAAGTGCTTAACTCAGGGGTGTCCAATCTTATCCGAAAAGGGCCGGTGTGGGTGCAGGTTTTTGTTTTAGCCCAGTACAAAGACACCTGATTCTACTTATCAATGTCGTGATTGAATACCATGATTAGTTAATTAGTTGAATCAGGTGTAGTAGTGCTGGGCTAAAACAAAAACCTGCACCCACACCGGCCCTTTTCGGATAAGATTGGACACCCCTGGCTTAACTCAAAGTGGTGAAATATAAAATGGCAGCTCGGAAAGCAAGTCATCTGTGAAGGTGTGGCTCTGCTGTACATATTAATAACTTTCTTTTTTAGAGCGTGACTTCACCAAAGCCACTGCTTTCCCCAAAGGAAGTGTGTGGAAGTAACGTCTTGTTTACTCCATAGCCATCGAGAACATTTTCTTAGAACGCACACACAACGGGCGCACATGCACGCACCACCCACAAACACGCACACAATTACCGCAACTGGAAAAACAAGGCCAACGAAAGTACAGGAAGAATGCGTCGTGTCTGAGAGGTCACACTTGCGGCAGGCAGCTCAGACTACAGGATGATTCACAGGAAGGTGATCTGTTCAATATCAATGAAGCTCAATCTCTCTCCCTTTCCTTGAATAGGAGAGCAATCGTCGAATCTGAGCCTTTGATCTGGAGACACAATAGAGGGGGGCAGGGCTGTGAGCGCACAGGGTTTTGGTTGAGAGGTGAGAGAATGCAGCAGGTAATGGCGTCACACAGAGGTGCCTGGTATGGGGAGAGGATGCATAATGAGGCTGGTAGAGAGAGGGAAGTTTGGGGGTTCACACTGAGGTGTGAGCTAAGAAGGAAGGCTTTGGGGGCTGTGTAACGAGGCAATGCGTGGGCGGCACCCGCGGGCGATGGTGTCGGGTGACGGGGAGACATGCAGGGAGAAGGCGGTTTAATTTAGGATCGCCCTCAGGGCAGAGGACGGGTTCCCCAGTGATCGGGGCTGTCCAAGGTGAACTGCTCTCAAAGCTAAAAAAGAAAATGAAACAAATCATATGACTGTCTTCATCTCAAGGAGATAAGTAATTGAAGAGGTGAAACAAGTATACCACATTGTTAGGCGCTCATTGTAAGACGCTGTTATTAAGCGCTGCTAGAAGGTGTAATAGACTCACTGAATGGCGATGGGATTAATTACCTGTGTGCTTCTCAACTCCCAGGTTGAATTAGCACCTCAGATAGACTCCTGAATGTGTGTTAAATTAGTTTCCTTCACTTTTAAAGACCGTTTCAGTGACGAGTGTTTTGTGGTGTTCAGTGTTGCCGGTTTCAGTGACATCACCTTTTATAAAACCTTTTTTTTTTTTTTCTCCACTGTGTTCATTTTGTAGCTGCTGTGTTCTCTCTCACTGACTAAATAAGCCAATGAGAAACACCCAGGACCTGAATGAATGTGCCGAGCCTGCCTGGTTCCAGCTTTACAGTGGGGAAGGGGTATAATGAGCCAGTCTGGTTCCAGCTCTACAGTGGGAAAGGGGTATAATGAGCCAGCCTGGTTCCAGCTCTACAGTGGGAAAGGGGTATAATGAGCCAGTCTGGTTCCAGCTCTACAGTGGGAAAGGGGTATAATGAACCAGTCTGGTTCCAGCTCTACAGTGGGAAAGGGGTATAATGAGCCAGCCTGGTTCCAGCTCTACAGTGGAAAAGGGGTATAATGAGCCAGTCTGGTTCCAGCTCTATAGTGGGAAAGGGGTATAATGAGCCAGTCTGGTTCCAGCTCTACAGTGGGAAAGGGGTATAATGAGCCAGTCTGGTTCCAGCTCTATAGTGGGAAAGGGGTATAATGAGCCAGTCTGGTTCCAGCTCTATAGTAGTTAGTGTTATGAGTTATCCGTCCAAATGGAGCCGTTTACACCTTCAACAGAAAAAGCCAAATGAGCACTTTAGAGGACGCTTGTGATCTTTAAACAACACTTATAAAAGAGCTGTTAATCGATCACAGCCACAGAGCAGCCATTGGCAGTTTTTCAAAGTGAGAAGCTGAAGTCTGAGCCCGTTGTCTTGTGAGCTTGCTGACATGGGCTCTGGACTCTATCCTGAGCTGGCGTTACCGCAGAGAGGGAGAGGGATGGAGGTATGTATGGATGGATGGGTAGTCGGGGCCATTTGGCGGTTAGTATAGAGAGCGAGAGGAGGAGACTGACCCGGGGAGTCAAAGTAGTGTGATACATGCTGTAGAGTTGGGTCTGCTGGGCGGCAGTGTAGTATAACTGGACTTGATTCCCAGGTAGGACTCTGTGCTGTAAATTTGGGTGAGATACTTTACCTGAGTTACTGTATGAATGGATAATATGTTTTTTATTTTTTTTTAAATAAGTTGTATAAGAACAAATCGCTATGGATAGGAGTGTGCTAAAGGCCTGTTATGTAGTGTTTTCACCTTGAAATCAGAAACCGATATAGACTCAAGAAACCAGGTGATGTGAGTTAACGGTATAATACAAATTATTTAATTGATCACTTAGTAATGCCCTGTGGCTCTCTGGTGTTGCACGGGCAGTTATACAGTTTACTGTGTCTGTATGTGAGGTAGGAG
Organism: Ilyophis sp. 1 JC-2022; assembly: GCA_022702515.1. Classification (NCBI taxonomy): domain Eukaryota; kingdom Metazoa; phylum Chordata; class Actinopteri; order Anguilliformes; family Synaphobranchidae; genus Ilyophis; species Ilyophis sp. 1 JC-2022. The sequence goes on along the minus strand of CM040405.1, from coordinate 60,349,550 downwards.
AGAGAGTCTGTTGGCCTTGATCATAGTAGGCCTGTGTGTGCGCCTGTGTGCGCGCCTGTGATAAGCGGTGAAGATAGCATCCTGTAAATCATTCATACACTCCCTGGCTGTTTCCCCAGGTCCCCTCTGACCATTCAGCCTGAATGTAAAACTTCTCTCTCTCTCTCTCGTGTCTCCTTTTCCAAAAATTCCTTTTGTTTCCTTTTATATCCTTTTGTGTGATCAAAGAAAAATGATTAAAATCTTTAAAAACTTTTTTTTTAAATTCTAATATTTTTTTAAAGAACGGGTCCATGCCTTTTGGTTGTATGTGATTTGTCTTGCTGTGGTTGTGGAATGTCTGACAGCTGACCGCTGGCTCTTCCCGGTCATGTGAAAAATGGCTGAAATGGAATTTGTCCCTGGGCTGCACTTTATTGAGCTGGGTTTTAGGGTGGGGGGCGGTGGGCTGTGGGAATGTATTTTCCCGGCGGCTGCAGTTGCACATATATAATGTTGGTATGGATACCCCCCCCCCCATCCCTCCCTCCACGAGCTGTAGGGGTTGTGCATCGATGTGTTTGAACGGAAGCGGTTTTCCTGCTCTGCTCATGGTGTAAACGCCGGGCCTTTGGCGACAGGCCTGCAGAGGGCGGGATGCGTTTGTTGCAGTGTCACTGGCAGGAAGTAGTCTCTCAGCTGCCTGGTTGGTGGCTTTGGACGGCTTCACGCTTCAGCTGGCGCCATTTCAGTCTTTCTTTTCACACTTTGGCACGCACGCACGCGCAAACTCGCAGAAACATACGCTTGTCCGTGTCCGCGCACACGCATGCACACATGATCTGTCTCCCTCATATGGATGCATTCTCTGCCAGCACTAATTTACTTTCATGTCCCATAATCCTTTCAGCAGGCCCCGCCCCCTCTCCCTTTAGTTTACCAGCTCATGGAACCTGAGATGGTTTGGAAGAGGCCACCTTCACCAAAGGTCACACCTGGGTCAACTGCCGGACCGACCGTTCTCCGTGTTTTTCACTGCACTTGTACTGGCAGGAGATTACATTAAAATGTTATATTCAGTCACGTCCCCACCTCCAGAATGTATAGATTACATTAAATTACATTACATTATAGGCATTTAGCAGACGCTCTTATCCAGAGCGACTTACACATCATTGCTTTGAATTGAAGTGTCTCCTGTGCCCTGATAGGATTCAGGATCAGGACGATGATGTAATACTGCACTGAACACCCCCCCCCGGCCATGACCTGGCTGGTAATAACATCTCTGACTCCTGTCAAAATGGATGTCACAGCATTTTTTTGGAGCTGTTCCCGAGCCCCTGGGGTGGGAGTCGAAGGGCGTTTGAATGCACGTCCCTTTTGGAAATCATGACTCTCAGGCTGTGTCTGAATCCGAGCCCTATCTTTTGTGTCCTGTGTACTGTGAACTAACAGACTGTGTACGGTTTACCATTTAGTATGCGAAAAATATCCTCCATACTATTTTCGAGCCGTACTGTGGAAGTGTGGTAAGACTCCACACCCTTTTGCAGCCATGTCACATGTTGAAGGAAAACGTCAGCGAAGCTGCGCCTCATTTTAAGGGACCAAAGTATTTGTTTCTTTCCTGAAAAGTACACTCCTGAATATACTCAGCGAAACCCCGGAAGTATATCATCAGATGGGTATACTACGAAGCGAGATTAAGGGGATAGCGAGCTAAATTAAGCTTCAACCCTGGGTTTTCTGAATCACGAAACCGACTCACTTTTAATTGGGGTATATTGCCACGGCAACTTACTCTGCACGGCTAACCTGCTCCGGGGCAGGTTATGTTCATGATAACAGACAGGATAACCGCACTTTGGCCAATCAACTCATTGGCTTTGGAAAAGGTGGCTCCATTCCAAAGGATTCCGTAGTGATATGTGCGGATACTGAGGGAATCTCTTCGCAGGGCGAGCTTAGACTTTTGCTTCCGCAAAAGATTTTCGAAGTTCCAGAAAATGTTTGAGAGACTTTTTTTAAAATGAAAAAACATTGATGTGATTGCTTCAGCAATATTTTAAACATGCTGTATCAAGTTTAAAGTTTAGAGCTCTAGAATGTAGTAGTAAAGTTGTCACATTAGAAATAAACTGTATGACAATGTACTGAGAGTATAGATGCATTTGTTACGAGTGGTAAGGTGGTGAATAAGGTAAACTAGCCCAGGGGTAGGCAACCCTGGTCCTGGAGAGCCGTAGGGTCTGCTGGTTTTTGTTGTTACTCGCCACTTAATTGATCAATTAAAGCAGTTGATTACACAGTTAACTCACCTCACCTGGTTTTTTTGGTCTAAGTAGTTGCTGTATTTAAGGTGAATACAAAAACCAGCAGACCCTGCGGCTCTCCAGGACCAGGGTTGCCTACCCCTGAACTAGCCTAACAAACTGAGCCACAGCCGCCCCAAAGAAACCCTGGCTATGTTAAAGTTCTTTCGTAGTATACCCCCCAGAAGATTTTAAGTACACTAAATTTAGAGAAAAATTAGCACGGCTAAATAACCCTTTCTCTTCCACTTTACTCAACAGTGTGGAAGAGTGCTGTTTCAGGCAGAGTCCCAGCCTAATTAAGGACTTTCACTTTGAGATCTCCCATTTTCTGGGGCTTTGCATAAGTTCTTTTCATTGCTAAAGCAGTCCAAACTGAATCATTTCTTGTTTTTTTATTTATGTATTTATTTTTTAGAACGTTGCATTTTTGAGTGTGTGGTATCTGTGATATAATCAGGCTTTTTACAATGTGCCATTCTTGACCGAAAACAGTTAAACATTGAGGTGCGTCACTCTTAGCATTTCTTGTGTAACTCGGAGGGAGGTGGCGGGGGGGGGGTCTCTTCAACATTCCGTCATTGCAAATGAGCTTTTGCCAGTCCATTCATTGATTCATTGGTATTGTTGAGCTGGTGGTGGTTTCCTTGTTGGTGTGTAAATGAGGATTCTTTGGTGTGGGGGCAGGGTGCAGGGGGCGCGTAGCACGCCCGTGTGAAGCGGGGGGGGGGATTATTATCGGGTTATTGAATAAAGCGTTTAAACCCGCGGTGGGGCGGGAGTATGGCGATCTCCACAGGGGACGCTCTGTCCTTTTGAAACTGGGTTAGCTTATCATTTATCAAAGCCTCCCTCTGTTCTCCCCCCGGGGCAACAGTTGCTTTTTCACATCAATGGGCTCTTGTTGCAGGGCCGTGTAAATATTTTCGAGAGTGACGTTTCTCTGGAATATTGTTGCCCGTGGCCTCTCATTGTGCAGCCACACACACGCACACACAAACACGCACGCACACGCGTAGGCACATCATCGTGTGCTTGCGCGTACAGAGTTCTGCTGCCATTGTTGTCGGAGTTCTGACTCAGGCCCTGTGACATCACTTCCTCTTCCTGTCAAGTGTTCTGATTTTTTTTTTTTTTTAATTATCTTTTTAAATGCACAGTATTTCACAGCTGTCACGCTCGTCGCTATAGGGACACAACATCGATTAAGCAGTTAGCCCTAAGTGCTGTTTCGGATTGTCTGTGGTAAATTAGTAATGAAACACTTGAACTGGTAATTGCGATGTCATTAGGCTGGTGCTGGACAACGGTGCTAAGTGTGAAAGCAGGAGAGTTTCCTGCTGAGCTGCCTGGGAACGACAGCTGGAGAATATTTTTGCTCGATTACCGATCCCATTTCCAACTTAGGATGGGCCAGAGTGTGCAGGAATGGGGAGTTCCTTCCCGGATTCCATCAAAGCTGGAAGAACAGTCATTTTGCCGGGAAAGCAGTGATGTGGCATTATTGCTGTGCACTTATCCAAGGAAAATAAAAAAAATAAAAAAATAATAATTTATAAAGGTTTAGGTGGAGATTCATCTACACAAGCGCTACATCAATGGCACAGTAAATTAACTGGCACCGGAGGCCATTTTAGAATTCATCTGTTAAGAGGGTTATTTAACCGTGTAATTTGAAGCATGAGCCAAACCATGAGGCGGTGCTGATATTTCAGCGTCTGCGAATTTAAATCTCTGGGGAATTTACGACCACTTTGGCTCATTTTTAGCATATTTCGTAGTTTCTCAGCTCAATTTTTCAGCACAGAATGCGAAAGTCGAACAGACCACTATTCACACCATCCTAGTCTCTGGTTAGTTCAGAGATTAAGGCAGGTTTACCAATCGCAGTCCAAGGCTTTACATGTAGAATACATGCTTTCATGTCATGTCCAGTGTTTCTGGGCTGACTGTCTGAACGCCTATCGGCCGATGAGTCTGTTAGCCTGGTCACGGAGAGCTGCACGGCTGCTGGCTATTGTTTTACCCTTAAAATAAGCAACCAGTTCAAACACAGGAAACCAAGGGCGTATTTCACATAGCAGGATTACTGAGTTAGCTGGATAACTGCACTGAGTAAAACCCGGAACCCTCCCAAATCTGGAACACGGCCTGGATTCTTTTTTTAAAGAGCTGTTCTGGATTTTACTCAGTGCAGTTATCCAGCTAACTCTATGATCCTGCTATTTGAGATACCCTTCAGACGAGATTAACTGCGTTAACTGTGTAATCAGCTGCTTTAATTGATAAATTAACATCTTAGTAACAGTGAAAACCAAAGGCCAACGCCCTGCACCCTCTCCTGGACCAGGATTGTAGACCGCTTCTGTAGCCGGGGCATGTCAAGGCTGGCCTTTTTATTGCCTGTAGACGGACCAGAGGGTGGACCTGAGCGAACAAGGCTTTCAGTCTCCCTGCCACGGCCTCCGTGTGAGCTGTTGGCAGGAGCCGGGAGTGGTCTGGCGAGCGAGAGCGTTCCTCGTAAGAGGCTTCGAGTGTCCCTGGGAGCTGTCGGAAAGCCGCCGAGATCTCTCAAAGGCGGAGGACGGGCGAGCGACCCGGTGTGGAGCGGCAGACTGAGAGCGGCACGGAGACCGTGTGCGTCCGTGCTGAACAAATGCAGTTACTCCTCATTCCTAGTTTGGGTAGAGATGGGATGGGCTGTATGGGGATTTCTGTGTTATGTAACGTGTACAAGGGGGTGGGGATGGGAACGATCGGTCTCCTGGCAATAGGGGGGGGGGGGTGATGAGAAATCCGTTGGCGTGCGGTGTTTGGTGTGTCTGCTCTGAGTGGCTTTGGAAAGGGAAAGTGGGCATTTTTTCACGTGATGGGAATGTGTCCTAGAGTTCCATTCACTGCATGAGAAAGATTCCCATTTTGGAGTGAACATGGAGAACAGTTTCTCCCACCCCCCACCCCCCTGACGTGCACACGCTCCTCTTTTTCTCTCTGTCCCTCTCCCTCCATCTTCCCCCGCATAACACCAAGCCCTTCACTGTCCTGATTCCAGTACAGATTGAATTGCCATTAGTTTTTTTTTTAAGCTCAAACTTGCTTGTGTGTTTATGAAGGCTTTAAATATTTGAACATGGTTTTACAGTTAATGCTTTTCGTTTCTGTTTTACATTTAAACATTTTTGTTGTACAGTTTTGTTAAAATCTGCCTGGGGACAGATGGAAAATGAGCCTCTGAGCTAAAACTGCAGCGCACTGGAGGCACTACCATCCAATATTTAAGCTATAGTCTGTCCCTGTTACATGCATAAATAAGCCCTGTTGTTACTTTATCTTATTGAGATTTTTTTTTCTTATCTTCTGTTTCTAGGCTGAGCTGTGGATGTCTGCGAGTGTAGACCAGGGCTGGCTTTCTGAGCGACTGCGATGGCTGTGACCACCCTGTACCTGGATATCCGCGTTCCTTGACGACCTGCGCACCCTTACGGCCACGACCCTGACTGAGATCTATTCCACAGCACACCTTTGATTGTGCGCGGCGGAACTTGAATTAAATTGTATCGTTTTGCTTGTAGCGGCTCAGGCTTTTAACCCTTTTTTTTGTTCTGTGGAGCGCCATCGAGAGCAGAGATGCCCATCCTAAAGCAGCTGGTGTCTGGCTCGTCCCAGTCCAAGCGGCGCTCGCGGGCCGACCTGACGGCCGAAATGATCAGCGCCCCCCTCGGGGACTTCCGTCACACCATGCACGTGGGGCGGGGCGGCGACGCGTTCGGGGACACATCCTTCCTCAGCAGCCGTTCTGGGGAGCCGCCGCGGGACGAGGGCGAGGCCCAGCCCAGCTCCCCCGGGCCCAAACAGAGCCTGCTCTCCAGAACCTTCCGGAGCAGCAAGCGCTCGCAGTCCGTCAACCGGGCCGACAAGCACGACAACATGCTGGCCCTGCCCAGCGGCTCTCCCGCTTTCGTGAAGAACGCCGTGTCCCTGCCCCACCTCAACGACGACGACCAGGAGAGGGGCGTGGCCCGGGTGCCCAAAAGCCTGTCTTCCAGCCCGCTGAAGAAGGGGTGCGAGGGGGACCCCAAACCTGCTAACGGCGCGGCAGCGGCCGGCGCCGCCCGAGGCCTGGACCTGGAGCTGGACGAGCAGAGTTTCGGGGAGCTGACTGACCTACCCCCCTCGGCCGGGCCCCGAGGCGGGATGAAGCACGCCGAATCCATCATGTCCTTTCACATTGACCTGGGCCCCTCCATGCTGGGGGACATCCTAAGCATCATGGAGAAGAAAGCCTGGGACGACGACGACCTCGGGTACGAGGAGGGCAAGAACAGCGAGGGCAGGGCATCTCCGGCGCTCAGCCCGCCCGCCGAGGAAGAGGAGGAAGAGGAGAGGCTGCAGAGGGCCCCCGTCCGCCCGCCCCGTGCTGCGGGCCTCGGGGTCGGACCCTACACCCCCGAGCTCCGCCCCCGGCACCACCACCTGGACAGCTGCTCTGTCTCCAGCTCAGGCTCCGCGGCCCTGGAGGAGAAACCACTCGGCCAGCCGCAGGGGGGAGGGGACTCGGACAGCGCCAAGTTCAGCTCGCCGCAGGGGGAGGACGACAAAGACTTCTCTTTCATGGACGAGGACGACGAAATCAGAGTGTAGAGAGAGTGTAGACGCACAAATAAGATGCAAGTTTTATAAAAATGGCCACAGAAAGGCGGGATTGGGGCGATTCGATAACGAGTAGTTGTTCAGGATGTGCTCCTCAGACCCCACTGAGGGGGTGGGAGGGAAACTAAGATCCTGGGGGAAGAATCCCATTTTCTTCTGAATATTTAAACCCACAATCCCATGAGTCTTATTACATGTAGCATTACAGAATCCCACTGCTGTCCCTGGGTAGAGTACACACACACACACACACACACACACACAGTGATGCCACTACAGTACTGTCTCTCCTGGGCCCTGGCACATCAGGTCAGGTCACATCTCACACTGATGGATCTCCGTTTGCTCACTCGGGACAGAGCCGCCACTTTCGCGGGGGAAAAGAAAGCCTCTGTTGCCATGGTGACGGGGCGGTTCTCACTGCCGTTTCGTTAATCCGGGAGGATTTGGGATCTCACAAAGGCAGCACTCTTAGATGAGCAGGACAGCAGCCTGCAACATCTTTTCTTTTTTTCATTTCTAAAACCGAAGTGTGTGTGTGTGTGTGTGTGTGTGTGTGTGTGTGACATGCATATGCCAGTCTCCTAACTGGATGTGTGTCAGAGGGCTTCCTTGCTGGTCCAGTCAGTGTTTTTGGCACAATGCTCTAATGATGAACTTGCCCTTACCACCAAATCAGGAAGCCCAGAGCAGTCCCCTACCACATCTGTCCCTCCCGTCATTCCCAAACCACCCGCCCACTCTCAATCTGCAAGGCTCAAGGTGAAAGGGACGTGGGGTCAGTCTGAGCTGAACTTTCCCACAGGGGGGAGATTTTTTTCATTTAGAGCAGTGAGAAGAAAAAGTTTATTCGGCCTCTGTAACCAGGCACGTTTAGACAGGGCGTGTGTGTGCGTGCGTGTGTGTGTGTGTGTGTGTGTGTGCGTGCGTGAGCATGTGTGTGTGTGTGCTCATTTGCGCGTCAGAGTGCAAGATTCAGAAAAACTCTGGCTATAGATCTGTTCCACTCCTCTTGTCTTGAGATTAATACCTACAATAACAAATAATTAGGGCTTACCCAATACTGATATTTTTGTTATAGTGATTGTATGTACATATTGTTACATTGCCAGTTGGTTCCTAGCAGTAATTTGTTGGAATTCCATGGTTTGCCATTGCTGCGTTCTGTCAGTCTTTATTTTTCACCTGATCACCTGACGGGATGATCCCGAGGGCATTCTAGGAATCGGAGTCTTTGGCTGTATAAAGCTTCTCTGTCATGTGTAAGCCAGCCTTTGCCTACAAGGGAACCTGAAACGAAAGCTTGCTAACTGTGTACACGCTTTTTAAATGCATTGTACACGTGAGTTTAGGGATTCTCTTTCTGTGAATTGACTTGTTTAATTGTTGTTGGTGTGTCTGAGGTACTTAACAAGTTCACTCCAGAGCCAAGGTGTAAGACTGACTTTGAATCTGTCTGCGTCTAACACTGTGGCCTTTCTGGTTCGACCAAATGGACCCTCCCCGAACAGAACCGCAGGACAATGGACTCGGTCGGACCTCACTGGCTGTCACCAGCGCGGCTTCTGTGTTTTGATAATCCAACGACCTAAAACACTAAAACTTTTCTACAGATTTACACAGAACATTAAAGTATATGCTTTTCTCTTTTTTTTCTTTTTTCTCCCCACTTTCTTTCCCAACGAAACACAAACTAGCTCTTAAAAAAAATAAAATAAATAACACTGTGGCCTTTCTACACACGTCGAATAGTGGCGTCTTTTAGTGCGTTCTTCAACTACAAATGTCAAAATGGGTTCAAAACGGACAAACTGGTCAGTGGAATCAGGGTATTTTGTGTCTCGAGTGTTCTGGTACGTGGATGTTTGCGGAGAGAAAGAGTGATGTTTGAAGAGGAGGATAGATATTGTCAGGATGTTGAATGATGTGAAACGGCGCCTCTCGTTGTCGCAGTTTCCCTCTAAATGCACCTTGAGCAAGGCTCAGGAGAATCTGCTGCAGCTATAGTGCTCTGTCATTATATTCCCCGTATCCAGAGCTGAAGCATGCAATATCACAAAGTGGCTGGCTATTGCTTGGACATTGTGTGCAGTCCAACATCTGAGGGTTTCTGTGTGACTTCTGAAGTTTTTCTTTTCTAAGTTTATTTCCATAGATCTAAAGTGGGAAAGGGCTATAATGAGCCAGCGTGGTTCCAGCTCTACAGTGGGAAAGGGGTATATGAGCCAGTCTGGTTCCAGCTCTACAGTGGGAAAGGGGTATAATGAGCCAGCCTGGTTCCAGCTCTACAGTGGTGGTGGGCTATAATGAGCCAGTCTGGTTCCAGCTCTACAGTGGGAAAGGGGTATAATGACCCAGCCTGGTTCCAGCTCTCCAGTGGGAAAGGGGTATAATGACCCAGCCTGGTTCCAGCTCTACAGTGGGAAAGGGGTATAATGAGCCAGCCTGGTTCCAGCTCTACAGTGGGAAAGGGGTATAATGAGCCAGCCTGGTTCCAGCTCTACGGTGGGAAAGTGGTATAATGAGCCAGTCTGGTTCCAGCTCTACAGTGGGAAAGGGTTATAATGAGCCGGCCTGGTTCCGGTTCTTTAGTGGAAAAACTGGTACTGGTCCCACCCAGTCCCTATGTTCCTCCCCTGCTCTCTGCTCTGGCCTTAACACATAATATTCCGTTGTGGAACATGGGGAGGAGGGGAGAGAGAACCAATCTGCTTTTGTTGCATTCATTCCATAGTATCCGATTTACAGCTTGTTACTCACTGAGAGGAAATAACATTACAGAGGGAGGGCTGGGGAGGGAGAGCCATCGTTTTCCAGGGGGTTTCTGGAGCTCGAGAGGTTTCCATTGAAGCCATACGCCCCCGCCCCCCCCCCCCCCCCCATCTTTTCAAAAGAAAATCTCCAACTGTTCAAAAATGCTGTCATTCTCCACCTACTCTGTTGATGCACCAATCAGTGTGACGTGGGTCTGAGCACGCCACAAGCCGATTAATTGAAAAACTTGTTTACATGGGAAATCTTGTTTGCCTGGTGGTAAGCGGAGAGCAGGTGGTAACCCACAGCTGTCAGGGAAAACGAGAGTGAAGCATGCTGGGATATATTTCTCCACCAGGGATCTACGGCCATGCCAGGCAGCAGGTAGAGAGATAGTGGCCATGATTCGGTTTCAGAGAGGACAGGATGGCTAGGAAAATGTGCCAAATTTTAGGACTTCCCCGTTTCACTTCAGTCCACTGTACAATGCATGTTTTCAGTCTGGGACTGTGTTGAACACAAGCTAAAGAGGGCTTACGTAAACATTTAAAGTTGTCAGAAAGGAAGGTAGGGGTTTGGTATTAATCAATGAACGAGCTGGTGTATCCGTGGTGCAGAGACGTTATTAAAAAGGTAAATCCCTGTAATTGCTCTGTATTTATGGGATTACAGGAGAGAGGCTGTTGCTATGGGCTAAATGTGTCAATGGGGCATCGTTACTGCATTGTGTTTTTAAGACATTTTTTTTTTTGAAACTGGTTTCCTACATTTTTGGGTGTTTTTTTATTTTATTTAATTTTTTTAGTTTGCTTTATGAAATCTTGCTCATTCAATTCTCTAAATGCTTCTATTGTGAGTTCAGTGAAGCCAAAACCACGCAATGGGGAACTAATGCACACCTGCTGCTGCACTGACTACCCTGAGGCAAAGAGCACGGTGTGTTGTGTGCTTAATCAGGATTGGACGGTGCGGTTTGTTTATTGTGTCGCACCTCCTCATAGGCTCATTCACACTCCAGTCAGACTTCAGTGTCTTACTGCAGTGACGGACACCGCAGCCACGGGTCTGTCCTGTTTGTGGTACGTAATGTCAACACGGTGGCAACGCTGTCAGAGATTAATTCACAGTGGCCGTCTATGAACGCCCACTTCAGTGCCTGCAGGGGACACCCGTCTGGAACAATGCGGGGAATTTTTTAAAAAGCTGTAGAATTTAATTTTGTTTTATTTTCATTTAAAAAATGTTTTCCTGTGATGTCCCTTTCCCTCCTTCTGTATAAATATGTGTATTTGCCTTCTTTGCTTTACTCTCCCAAATAACAACTATATTTTTCAATAAAAGAAAAAGCTGGTAATCTTAATGGTGTGAGCCCGTGCTTTGGCTTGACCTCCCACGTGTGCGTGTGCGTGTGCGTGTGTCGCTGTCCGATACCATTTCACAGAAAGGTACATACATGAGTCCTTTCATGCTGCATTGGATAATGGTCATTTAAATGTGAAATGTGCCTCAGGCCAGGTTTGCATTTAGTTCAGATATGTCATGTTACAGGCAAGCCCCTCCCCCATTGTTCAGTTACCATTGCTTTTTAGGCGTTCATGGGGAGGATTTACTGAAATATATCTTGTCCTGTTGCTACTTACACTAAACATACATGGGTCTGTCTCGGTAAGACCTTTGCTCCAATACCCTTATTGTGTTTTAATGGCTGAGAGCGAGGCCCGGCTTTGCCAAACCATGAAATGTACTGAGGGAAGGTGAGCCAGGGCATGAGGTTTTCTGAGGAAAGGAGCAGAGCATGCTGGGTAAAAGGGGCTAATCGGACAGGTCACGGTGATGGTTCCTGGAGAGGAAGAGGGGATCGATTTGACGGAGCAGAAGGTGTGCGGGGATTGTATACGGTGCGTATATGGAACTCTGTACAGCTCTAATTTAATCTGTGTGTATGTGTGTGTGTCTTTCTCTGTATGTGGCTGTGTGTGTGTCCATGCTGGGTGGTTGTGGTGTGATAGAGGCCACATGGGTAGCAGGTGTACACTGAATACGCACACCCAAGCATGCATGTATCCACAAACCACACACAAACATACGCACACCCAAGCAGGCATGCATGCACCCCACATGCAAAAGCCATGTGCAGCCACACACTGCCCTGCCACTACACGTACGCACATAAACACACACACACACACACACACACACACACAGCGTGTCTGCAAATCCCCCAGATGGACAGGCATTGCTAGCCGGCCGCGGCACCCGCCCTGCAGTAATAAAGCTCTCCTGCTGTCACATCAGGGCTGGGGTTCATCTTTTAGCCTCATTCCTTCCTGCTCCACAGGGTCTCTGTCCTGCATGTATGGATCTCCAGTTTGTGTGTGTGTGTGCGGGTGTGTCTGTGCGCATTTGTGTGTCTGTCGTGCATGTGTCGGTGCGTATGTGTGTTTGTGGTAAGGTGAGGTTTATGAATATGAGAAGGAAGGAGGTTGTGAGGTGGGATTGCAGGGATTCCCTCTCAATCCAATTCAACATGCTTTATTTGCATGAAAGGCACGCACATATTGCCCAAACGGTATGTGCAAGTAGCTATAGTTAGTTAAGATTTTAACGCTACCTTTTTTATCTATTTAAAGCTACTTGCATATACTGTTTTGGCCATATGTGTGTGTATTTCATTCAAATAAAGCATGTTGAATTGGATTGTCCTCATTTTCCACACTTATTTTACCATATTTTAGCTTCCCCCTTAGCAATAATATAATTACAATGTTCCTTAGTTAAAATTTTAATGGTACCTTTTTTCTAAGGAACATTGTAATTATATTATTGCTAAGGGAAGCTAAAATACGGTAAAATAAGTGTGGAAAATGAGTACTTAAGTGGGAATATGAAGACTTTTTAAAATAAAATGGCTAAAATTATTTATTAGGATATACTGTATCTCTGTACAGTGGTTATATTGTCTCTCCCTCCCTCTTTCTATCTCTCTCTCTCGCTCTCTCCCCCTGTCCATCTCTCCCCTCTCTGGCCAGTGTCCGGCCAGGCTAAACTAACCCTGCTGTGCGAGGGAAAGCAGTGGGCAGTACAATCGCTGCTTTGTGCTGACGAGGGAGGGGGAACTGCCCAGAACAGTGTGTGTTGTGTTGGGTGAAAGAAGAGTGCATATTGTCAAGAGGAGAAACAAGGAGTTTTGACACGGGAGACAAGAGGGTAGATGTTCAGCGACTGGGAGTGTGCGTTTGGAGGAGGAGGAGGAGGAGGAGGAGGAGGAGGTGGGGGTGGGGGGAGGGTAACGGAGCTGGCTTTACAGCCATGTATTTCTGTAAGCAGAAGACGCACACGCGCACGCACTCGCTCAACCTCGTACCCCCCTGAGTCACGCGGAGGACGGCCTCCACTTCAGCTCTGCGAGTAAAGCTCTGTCCATCTGTTTTCCACAAAGTCACCTTCCATAACCGCTTCTATTATCTTAATCGCATCAGTTGTATTCTTTTCTCCCATTTTAATTCAGTTTCATTTTTCTTCCTGCATGGCTATCACCACTCCCCTACCAAACAGCCCCGTGTCAGTATTTTACCCTGACGGGACAGAGGCTAACGTTCCCCTACCAAACAGCCCCGTGTCAGTATTTTAACCTGACGGGACAGAGGCTAACGTTCCCCTACCAAACAGCCCCGTGTCAGTATTTTACCCTGACGGGACAGAGGCTAACGTTCCCCTCACACACAGCCCCGTGTCAGTATTTTACCCTGACGGGACAGAGGCTAACGTTCCCCTCACACACAGCCCCGTGTCAGTATTTTACCCTGATGGGACAGAGGCTAACGTTCCCCTACCAAACAGCCCCGTGTCAGTATTTTAACTTGACGGGACAGAGGCTAACGTTCCCCTACCAAACAGCCCCGTGTCAGTATTTTAACTTGACGGGACAGAGGCTAACGTTCCCCTCACACACAGCCCCGTGTCAGTATTTTAACCTGATGGGACAGACTGAAATTGGGCTGTAGTTTGGGCTCAGCAGGTGACTCTGAGGGACGTAAGAGGGGTGCAGAGGGGAGGGGGAGGATTAGCTGCCCCTTTGCGCTTCAAGTACAGATGATCGCTAATGTAATGTTGAGCGTTCACGAGGGTCGTGCCGGGACGGGGCAATGGACGCCACACGGCCCCAGAGGGTTGCCCCATTATGACCGCATTGCTGTCCCCCCCTCATAACCATCCATCAACTCTTCCCCATCCTTCCTCACCCTGCTCTTCCTCTTCTCTCTGTCTCTCAACAGCGTCTCAGTGACTCCACTCCTCTTTCAAAGAGTCCATCCTCCTAGAATTGATCTTTAAGGCCAGGTGGAAAAGCTCCACCGATTGATGCCGCTTTCTTTTTTCAGTTAGCGGTTTGGTGGAGCAGGTTAGCGGTTGGCGTTATTTTCCACCTCAAGGCCGTCTGGCTTGTACACGTAGCTGACCGCGTAAACATGGTCTTGTGGGACAGCGATTGGGATTCAGGTGTGTTTATTTGGAGGCAGCAGACCAGGGGAGAGCCTAGCCCGTCTCATTCTGGCTACGAATGCACTCTCATAACAACTACACAACACCCAACGCTTACCTGGGGAAATGGCTTACAATGCAATGTGGAATGCCACCTCTTTACTTGTTTGGCTGTGAGAAAGGGACTGAGTTCAGTGGGAAAGAGACTCGGATAGAGGGCAAGAGGAACAATGGAGAGAGATAGGAGGGCAAGAGGGAGAGGAGGAGAAGAGCTAGAATTCTATGCCAGCGCTTGTTTAAAAGACTGCAGCCGTGCTCCAGATGTGCACCTCTCTTCCATCCCACACCCCCCTCTATCTCGCTGAGAAGCGGCAGATACTCCATCCCCATGCTGTCATCAGTGTAGCTCCGCTAGTTCTCTTCTGATCCTTAGAAGGAGATGTTCACAGCCTCCCTCCTGACCTTTCCCTCAACATTCCGCTTGTGTGTGGCTGCCAGTGTTCTCAGGCTGAACGCTGTGGTGGGTGTGGTGTCAGCCCGGTTGGATATCGCCAGCAAGGTGGTGGTGGTGGGTGGTTTATCGCTGGCCACCGCCACGTTGGTCCTGATGTAGTTCCATGCTGCTCCACCAGGTGGCTCCCAGATTTGCCTAATTTCAAATCGGTACACAGATTACATTACTTATCGATTAAATTCAGACATTTCGAAGATGTTTTTAACCAGAGAAACCTACACGGCTTGCTATTCTTCTTATTTTTAAGAAATTCTAGGGTCCAATGACAATGCCCCATGTGGGAATTGAGCCTAAAGACTCAAAGCTATAAGCTAGTTCCCCAAACATTACACTGCCTAGATGCATATTTTTGCTGTTTTAGCCTTTGTTGCTAGAATAAATCTAATATTTAGAATTATATAGGTCCACTCATTGTATGCTTATGTGCTGTTAATCAGTTATTTTTTCTGGTGCAAACTGCCATGTGTAGGCTCCAAAAGTGAATTCTTATTCAGTGTGTGCGTAGCCTATATCTTCTATAGACTACATTCTACATTTATCAGCTGTAGGTCTAGCAATTTATCGGTGAAAAATGTGACTTCCTTCAACAAAGGAATGCCTTGCCACAGCACATTATCTACCAAAAATGAAAGCCGTAGCTGTTTCAGAACAGTTCTGGTTTATTAAATGTACAAAAATGAATAAGCAATATCCATTACTTGTAACATGACGTTAAGCATGTAAATCATCCCTCACTTGACATTTAAACTGCCTAATTAAAAACAATCAGCAGCTCGTTATACTTCAGGAATTACAACTACGGTTGGGATGAGAAGCACGCAAGCCCCTGTTCGAGTGCTCGTATTTTGGGCTCGGGTGCCTGGGTTTCAATCTTGAAATTAATCAGCAAGTCCAGCACCGGCCGGTTCTGTGCGTCTGTCCTTGGATAGCTTTCCGGCCGTTGGTCTTTCTTTTAATTCTTAAGCCGCTAGAAGTCAGTCTTCATTAGAGACCAATAACATTGGCGGTATTGTGAGAAATACACCTGGGGTTTGGAAGGTAATGAAGTTAACACTGAAGCACCTCAGTATTGAGCTCAATGCTCACTAATTGATTTCCTACAAGTGCAAGGCTTCCATGTTCAAGCACGAGTCTCAAAAATGAAGCCCCTGAACCCCCCCCTGCCCGCGGCGACCTGCGGGCCAGCGTCGCGCAGCTGTGAAGAACCGGTCCGACTCGTCAGCGCCAAGAGGCGGCGTATTCGAGCCCACGCGATGTGCCGCCGTTTCCGCCCTTTAAGCAAAAGCACTTAACCTGAGCCGCTTCAGTAAATGCCCGCGCTGAACGGCTACCACGAAAAAGAAAAATGTGAGCTATTTAAAATCCCGCTGAATAAGGGAGACCGGCCGGTGAATAAATAAGGCGATGGCGCGCGTCGAGGGCCCTGGGGTTCGAGCCGGCCTTCTGGTTCATTTGGCACGAGACCCTGCTAATCAAGTTGGCTTCCCCGTTAAAAAACCTGGCTGGTGGGGGGACATGAGGGGCAGGATATTATATGTGGTGAGTTATGTTAGGGGCACAATGAGCCACTCTCCCGACAGGAGCTCTTTGTGAAATGAGAGCTTTGAATAGTAGAGCGGAGCCAAACTGTGTATCGTCCGCTATCAACTTTGTCAGTGCAGTTCAGCCGGTTAATGCAATGCACCTGCTGTTTTAAAGAGCGCTCGCCTGACCGGGCCCGCTGTGCAGAGTGGGGCTATCACTCTCGGGAATCTACGATGCGGACCAATTTGATTTGAACCATAAATTCTGGCAGCCTACTACCCCTCCCCCCTCCTAATGGCTCCTGCCACAAGGGTGTGTGTGTGTGTGTGTGTGTGTGTGTGTGTGAGAGAGAGATTTTTTTTATATAATCGTTGCTGTTCTTTGTAACATTTGTTTCCGCAACACGGTGCATGTCATGCCAATAAAGCACCTTGAAATTGAAATTGAAAGAGAGAGAGAAAGAGAAAGAAAAACCTACAGTACAGGGAAAGGGTCAGAGGTCAACCATGACTATCCATTTGGAGACTGTACCTCTAGATACTCAAATTACAATATTGGTTAAAAAAAAACAAGGCATTCTGTTAGAAATGTGTCCACGAGGTTCGTCTACAATGTAGCCTACCCTGTAAATGGAATTTGAAAGGGATTTCTATACGTCCTATTTATGACTGGCATCTACTGCCATCTAGTGGCCGTTTGTGAAGTGTGTGATACCGCCGGCATTTTATCAGTATTTAAAAAGATTTCCCCCAATGGGTATTATTTAAACGACATGAGTAGTTTAGCTAAATTCAAATAAAATGCAAATAACCTCTTTAGTTGGTAAAAATTCAAACACACTTCGAGATCATTGTACCACTGGAGAGACAGTTGATGCAAGCAATCAAGATGAGCTACATATGTGCATGCATGAAATTTGCAGTACTTTTTTATTTTATTTTTTACTTTAAGTAATGTCTGTAAAATTGTATGATGGGGCCCAAAGTAGTCTGTATTTTTATTTTTTTTATTTTTTAAAATCTGGGTGCTTTTTTCCGAGCAAGCGATTGACCAAGCATGGAGAAATTGAAGAAATTTGAAAAGTTTATTTGTTAAAATTCAATAACCATCAGACCCAAGAGCAAATTTAAGTCAAAGTAATCAGAGGGATTTATGCTCGCATGTGAAACGCCTTACATGTGCTTTTGAGATGCATGGAAATACATAAATAAAAAATACAGCATAACGTAGAACATTCCAAAAATGAGCATTCAAATCTAACAACTTAGAGGCACTGCAGGATCTTAGGGCTCGACTGGGGTCAAATTTAGATGAGCAGTCACTCATTCATTTAGGCACAAAGCCATTAAGTGCTTTAAAAATATATAAAATGACTTTATAAAAATCAACTCTAAAAGCCACAGGTAGCCAACGCAGGGTAGCAAGGACAAGAGAATGCATGTATAATGGAAGCAATAAAGAATGAACGAATGCATTTACAGTTTACATAAACAGATTACCCAAAATAAATGAAAAAAATTAAAAGTGAATAAATATCCCCACACATGAAGAGAGGTGATGACAGTAAATGGAAAATATGATAATTCTGGAAGAAAAAACAAAACGAAGTAAATCTTCACTAAAATGGGACCTAATGCTGGTGTCTGACATGGAGCTCAGACATCAGGGAAATCCCATGATGCAACTGGTGAGGCTTGGCCTCCGTTTCCGCTCTGACCAGATTTGATTTCTTCTGGATTTGGCTTTGGAGGGGCAGGCGGAGCATTTGAGGGGGCATTGTCCCCCCGTGCCCCCCGCCCCCCCCCCCCCCAGACCTGCAGGTCAGTGATTAGTGATTATGTTCTTTCATGAACTCCATAATGGGCGAAGTTCCAATGAGCTTCACATGCATTTTAGAAATGTATCTATGTTCTGATCAAGCGTTTTGAGGGAAAACGCAGTTGCTGTTAAGAAACAGCATCATGTTGATGTTTTCCAGCTCCAGGTGAAGCCGCTGAAGGCCGATGACATCGCCAGCCCTGGAGAAAGCTCGCGTGGTGGGGACACAGGTGGAGATGATCCCGAGGTACCTGCGAGCCGCTCTCTGGAGATTTGGGAATTTCTCATTGTGGAACCTCCACCAGGACAGGGGATTCCCGCTCCTTGGGATTGTCTCCAAAGCCGCGTATTTCCGCAGTTCTTCCTCGCACTCAGTCCTTCTGTCAAAGTCATCCCACAATCCACCTGGGCAATCATCTGGCGAGACGGGTGTAGCGCATGTTGATTGGCTTGCTTTGCCCAGATTGCATATCTCTTTGAGGAGTCTTTGTCTTCTCTTATCATCTGTACTGTGACAGCCAGACAATATGCAGTCTTTAAATCTTGCGTCTAAAGTTGTGCTAGCTGCTAGTCCATATTTATTGTCAATGTCTGCAAATCGATGTGTGAACATTGCCGCCAGCCGTTCCGCTACTTTGTTCCCGTTTCCTGCCAGTTTTCCCAGTTTTTCCTTTAGGAGTCTCACCAGAGGGATGATGCTGGAAACTGAGCCGTACTTCTGTTGCGACATGTCTTTCGTGGCGTCTTCAAAAAGCCGAAGAGCAGACACAATGTTGTTGATTTTTGACAGTTCGCAATTGTTTAGACGGAGAGTTCTCTCATCGCTGCGCGAGAGCGCGTCGTTGATGGCGTCCTGTTGCGGTGAAAGCTTCTCCAGCATGTAGAGTGTGGAAGTCCACCTGGTTTCCCCAGATAGCGTTAGTTGATATGGAGGCAGAGGCACTTCGAGCTTGCCTGTAGAGTTGGAGTTGTGGCGGAGGAACCTCGCCGTTTTCTCACACTTCTTCAGCAGTGCTTCATCGGCTGCGTCGCCCTTCAACGCATCCTTGAACAAGAGGTCCAATGTTTGGGCAAAACACGGGAAGTAAGCCCATTGTAAACCAGGCAGAAAACTCTGCGACACATTGATAACCACAGCGTGGACCTTTTCTGTAATTTTCCATTCCTTCGAGATTCTCTGCAGTTGATTGACGATTTCACCTCCTGTATTTTGGCCAATTAAGTCTTTTGTTTCCAGCACATAGGATTTCAGCTCCCAGTTATCGTTGATAAAATGGCAGCTTACGGTTTGGTAGGATTCCGTCCCTCTTGTCCACACCTCTGATGTCAGGACAACGTCAGTCACGAAATACAGGGATGCTTTTACCTCCATCTTTACCAATTCGTACAGCCGGACGAGTTCTGGGCGTAAGGAAGATATCCCTTTCGGAATACTATGGCCAGGATTCAGCGCTCTCATAAACCCTCGGAATCCAGCACATCCAATCATGGACAAAGGCTGTAGATCTGTCACAATCATCTTGACTAGAGCGCTTGCATTGTGGTGTTTTCTTGAAGGCCCTTCTGAAAGAACAATTTAAATTACATCAATTTAGCTGGTGTTTGTAAAGAAAGAAGCCATTGTTATATCCATTACCTTTTAACCAATATATTCTACACCAGGAATCTTGTAGTGGTGCTATATTTGCACGCCAGGAATGACTGTTAAACCATAAAACTGCTGTTGTGCTGATTTAACCCTCTTTTGTGGTAGATGGTGGTAAAGTATGTAGTGGTCAGGCACAGATAATCACAAATACTCACCATCTGGCCTAAAGCAATGAGCTTCAGTATATTTCTCATGGGAATGGCTCATGCTAGGCTTGGAATTCAGAAGGGGACCCCTCTGTGTTTCTGTGTTACAGGGTACAGTTTAAGACAAACTGCTCTGTTTACATTATTATGTACATTATGCATAAAAATGGCTGTATAATATAAACAACACTGGTAAAAAGGTATGTTTTATACTAAAAATATTGGAAAATTCACATCGTAAAATTTAGTTTCTCAAAAAGTTGGCACCCCAAAGGATTCTTATAAATAAAATAAATGTTTTTAATCTGCATTCAAATTCTTATGAATAAAATCTAACTAAATCAAATCTGCATTAAGATTCTTAAAAATAAAATCAAACCAGTACTCCAAAGGTACTGTATTCTGACCTTCCGTGGCTTCTTGTTTCACTTGGGAATGAAAATGAGGTGAGATGAATGCAAATCCATTTTTCATCCGTAGCCACGGGGAAGGGCAAAGAAATAAGAGGCAAATGGTTGTTGACCAACACATATCATGAGACGGGGGCGCAGAAATAAATAAATACCAATAGCTAATACTGTGCAAATAAGGTTTAATACACTGGAGCAGCACTTTACAATATCTGTAAACTTGACTGGTAGTATCTTGACCCCGTGCATACTGAAGAAACTGCTTTGTGATGCAAAGAAAAATCCAAAGGCCACAGAACTTGGCTGCGTCACCACGTTTTTTCATTCTACAATTAGCTGTAATTGTAAATGGCATATGTAACATGTAATATGTGTATGTAACATGCGTGTGACATACCCCTTTTCTCTCGATCGTATGGAAGTCTAAGACGTGCTCCTCTGGGGGATCGAGAATGACCCCGTAAAGCACTGCCTTTTGTGAAGTAAGCAAAAAATTTTAATCAGCGCAAATTGTGGAGCGGAGAGGAGAGTAGAAGAGACCAAAAAAGCGAATTCCAAGCACTCTTTAAAAAGTTTAGTTTAGTCTGGTCCAATCCAGTCCCATGCTTGTGCCACTAACTGTAACACAAGTCACTACAATCTTCGGAAACAGAGACAGTCTAATAAAAAAAAACGCCATTACAATATTCAGAGTTTTCAATCCTTTATTACCAATGATTATCAGAATTTTAAACATATTTATTTTTGAGTTGTATTGACTTGCATTTACAGTGCCCTCCACTATTATTGGCACCCCTGGTAAAGACGAGTAAAAAGGGTTATACAAAATTAACCGTTTGGTGAATTAGCTTAATCTCACACTGAAAAAATGAGAAAAATCCAACCTTTAATTGAAGTAAATTTATTATAAGAAAAAAAAATTCCGCATCAAGAAATAATTATTTTTTAACAAAACCACGTGTGCCACAATTATTGGCACCCCTGCATTTATATATAGAATAAAGTAATCGTTTTTAAAACTTGGTTGCATATCCTTTGCATGCCATGACTTCCTGATGTATGTGACCCAACAGCATCAAAAGACTCTTGATATCTTATTTTCTGGTACTCTTACAAGTGATAATATAACGTCTCTGCATTTGAATAGATCTCTATGGAATTGGGGGGTGGGACTAGATTTAGCTGTAAATTATGCTGGAACAGAATAGAATAAATGGTTGGCTAAATGGCTGTAAGTCATCAAGGGACTGATGTATCAAACAAGCCTCAAACCATCACTCTGCTGCCAGATACGCAGTAGATATGGATGGGTCATTTTAAGGGTTGTTTCTCCTGACACATTTTCCTATTGAACTCTATGGAAAAATAAGTCAGGAGAAGAAACCTTTCAAGTTATCCATCCATATCTACTGTATTTCTGGTAGCAGAGTGATGGTTTAAGGCTTGTTTGATACGTCGATGACTTGGAGCCATTTAGCCAACCATGTGTTCCATACTGTTCCAGTGTAATTTAAAGCTAAATCTAGTCCCACCCCCCAATTCCCATAGAGATCCATTCAAATGCAGAGACGTTATAGTATCGCTTGTAAGAGTACCAGAAAATAAGATATCAAGAGTCTTTTGATGTTGTTGGGTCACAGACATCAGAAAGTCATGGCATGCAAAGGATATGCGACCAAATATTAAAAATGATTACTTTATTCTATATATAAATGCAGGGGTGCCAATAATTGTGGCACACATGTTTTGTTAAAAATCATTATTTCTTGATGATTATTATTTTCCTCATAATAAATTTACTTCAATTAAAGGTTGGATTTTTCACATTTTGTCAGTGTCCTATTAAGATAATTCACCAAACGTTTAATTTTTTATAACTCTTTTTACTCATCTTTACTAGGGGTGCCAATAATAGTAGAGGGCACTGTAGGTTGCCAAATATAACTTGCTACTGTCGAAGATTTGTGACTGGATTCTAGGTACATTTACACAACAAAGAAGTGTTCATGAATATGGGCAAGGAAATCAGAAAGGACAGTACTCACTATTTGAAAACTTTCTTGTAGACATCTCAGTTCAGGTTTCTTTTCTGAAAGTAAATTAGCGATCAGCAAAGCTGCAGAAAGGGAAACCAGCATACCGAGTAATAATTATCATAATAATAACCATCGTAATCAACATTGTCGCAATCGTGATAAACTTTAAATACCTTTCATACAAAGAAAAAGTCACCTCAAAATGTTCACATTGGACAAGTTATTAAAATTAGTTTAAAAAAAATTGATTTCCTGAATAGTGTTATAGTTATAGCCGTGTAAGGATACACAATTGTGCATGTCACAATATTGTAACAATACGTTTTATATTGTAAGAAAACAAATTGTTGTTTATTAGGTTAACATTACAGTTAGTGATTTTCATTGGAACTCTGTGTGAGTTCTCAACAGACACTTAAAATGAATAATGGTGAAGCTTCTATAGTATTTTTTTGTGAGTAAAAATACATTTTCACCAAAGAACACTTTTGCAAAGAACGTGCTTCACCAGGTCGTACGTTTATTGACCGCTGGATAACACAAGACTCTACTAAAGTAGATCTCAAAGTTCTGATTGGCCGATACTACAGTAAAATATGGAACTTGCTCTCCAAGCTTTTCCACATTGAATAGCTGTAGTTTGATTCGTGCGTAACTGAAAGTGCTTATCGCGGAGCCTTTACCGTTGTAAAATTCTGCCGGTTCTTACGTGATGAGACTACAGCTCTGCATTCATCTTTGCCTGAATTCACCATACATTTTCTGGTCATTATGATGCAGGAGTTGGGTATATTATCAGATTTCAGGAGATGGGCGGAACCAAATAGAAGGTTCATGACTACGCTGTCAAACTGACAATAAACCAAACTGGATGAGCTGGTGCTGGTATCGAGGCCTTAATAGTTTCGATTGGCTTATGACGTAGTAAAAAAATATTACATTACAGGCATTTAGCAGACGCTCTTATCCAGAGTGACGTACACAACTTATTATTACATTTATCCATTCATACAGCTGGATATATACTGAAGCAATTCAGGTTAAGTACCTTGCTCAAGGGTACAACAGCAGTGAGAATCAAAGAATCAAACATGCAACCTTTCAGTTACAAGTCCAGTTCCTTAACCATTATACTACACTGCTCTACACTGCTGCAGATATCCTGCACATGTACCTCACTCTGGATAAAAACACCTGCGAAATGACTGTAATATAATGTAAAAACTCAGTGTTCTCATTGGCTACAGTAAAAGACTGGAAGTGTGTTCAGGTGCCGATCCACGAAGAGCTTTAAACACAAATAATAATAAAAAACATAAGTGACTTACGAACTGGAGAAATATGTGCTCTCTTAATTTGACACGCGAAAGAAGGCTTGCTGCTTCTGTACTGTGTGTACAAAGTTCATCTGTTCAGTTGACAAGAATGAGGAAGAGAGCATTGCGTTAATCTTACCAGCTAGTGGTAAAGATTTTTCGTATCAGCCTGTAAGAAAAATCATCCAAATTTATGTACACCTGTTCTGTGTTTGCATCCAAAGTATCTGCACTAGTTCCTGATCAGAAACACAATACAAAATCGCATGGCTTTCCAATCCAAAATGTTCATAGAGACATGGCGCCAAAAAATCAGGGTCAGAAAAACATTGATTTGATTTTCAGCTTTATATTTGTTTTGCAGTCTCCACATACCTGCTGGTAGGATGTGTCTCTTCCGTGTTGCTCTCTGGCTTGTTTGGCTTGCTTTCCGCTTTACAGCTCTGGTTGCGTTTGTGATGAACTGAAAGTAACTCGTCACCAACCCAGATAACAATGAAGTATTGAATCGACATTGATATTGTGTTATAAGCATCAGTATCGGTCATCAACCAATTTTCAATGATGGAATCAACATTCACTTTCTGATGGTAATGGTCACCGATGTATTAGGTTGAAATGGAAACATTGTATCAATGTAACAATAACAACCAAAGTCATCATACTGATGAATCACATTAATTTTTGATCAGATTAATCAGATTCAGGTGTACTTTCAATAAAAAACCGTTAGAATTATTCATTGCTTGTTTCTGCGATCGCTGCTGTACATACTAGCACGCTCGTATATTGGTTAAGTTAAAAGTTCAAGTTGCTTCGGGTGACGTAGGGAAATAAACAAACGGAGGCTTAACAGCAAAGCGTATTTGTGGTTGATGCTAATGCCGCATTCGTTTATTAATTTCCAACTACAGGAATCCCGATATCCGACGAGGGAAATTGTAATAAAACGCCCTTTCAACTAAGAGTTCCATGTCTGAAATCTCCCGATTAGGAAGAACTTGACATCACATCATCATGGCAGCTCACACCGCGACCCTCATTGTGAACAGTAAACAAACATTATTTTTAGACGAGTTTAGCCTTTAAAACACTTCAACTTTCGTTTTTCAGCATGGAACTACAACTACTATTGCATGTATTGTGTCCATTAAGCAGAGGTTTAAAATCAATAAAGGTTTGCATTCTTAAAATTGATGTCAATGTGTTATCTATTTTAGTAGCCTCACTCAAAAGTATTTTGATTTGGTTTTTTTTTGTAGATTTTGACTACTTTGAGCAAGAATTATTTACTTTGAGCAATGTAAAATGTAGTTATAAAATTATATTACCATTGGCTATGATTGTAATGGGTTTCTTAATGGTTCGGAGATTCAAACGCGAAGGTGGGGGGATCAGAACAAGTCAGCTCACAATAGTGAGGACCAATTATTGGGAGAGAAAATAATAAAGGAAGAAAAACTGACAGGAACGTAATTCCTGAAGGCTAAATTTCCACAAACGCAAATCAACCCACAAAAACGGGTGAACTAGAAAACTCGTGAATTCCCAACTAAATCTCCCAAGCTCCAGTAATGAGCAGAACGGTAAAAACTTAGCAAACAAAAGAACACCTTCGGCTACCTTAGCTCAGAGCCGGAAGAGTGTAAAACCAAAACAAAAGTACAAAGAAAAACAGTCTCCTAGAGAACAGCAATGCACAAAATAAACAGCGCAGAACGCTACCAGGAGGAAAACAATCCTATACCTGACTAAGTAGCTAATTGCAAGTCTCCCCTGAACATAAGCAAGTTTAATATCAGGAGGTCGCTAGTTCCTGGCTATACCTGGCTCGAATGCAATGTCGTAAGACAAAAAAACACAGGAGAAGTGGAAACGAGGAACTTAAATACCCCGCACGTAGACGCCCAGGTGAAAACGATAATGAGGACTGCAAACCACGAAACAGAACGAGGAAAAAATCTGATTGATTCACAATCATGACAACCAGAACAAGAACCGCAAAAGAAAACAAAACAACCAGCCACAAACCACTACAACGATAGATTACATTAATAATAAATTGATTTAACATCAGTTACGTTGATTTCCATTGTTATTTCAATGCATTAATTCAATGTAAACTCGATGCGCACCTGGACGCAGAATCAACATCACAGATCAATATTGAATCAATGCTTCATCTTATATTAATTCAACATTGATTCAATGTTTCCTTGCTATCTGGGAAGGCATTGCCGTCCACTGTCGCCTAGAGACAGATTATTGTCCTATCAGATAGATTACAGTATACAGCCTGTTTGCATACTTCTCAATCAAAAATTTACTGTGGAATTTATACATTTACTACTGATATTATTTTACAATTCCTTTTTTTCTATTATTAGCAAAATGTATCTTAATTTTAAATGAAATAATTTCCCCACTCAAGGTCATTGTTATTTTGTTACATAGTTGTTTGGGTTGCTTGGTTTGAGTTAGAATTGCAGTGTGACAAAACTTAAAGTGCAAGGTGTCAAAACTACTGACACCTTGCAAACCCTGCCATGGTGGCAAGCACACAGCTGGGCGGACATGCTGTGAAGGTCATTGGGGTTACTGTGACAACCTTCCCACTCTGGCCAATCACAGTACAGCCAACATTGTAGTGGTTCCTCACGGTGTATTCCTGCTTGTACAAAGCCAGGTTGTATATCTGATGTGACTTGTTAATTTAACATATCTTGCGAAATTTTCATGGGACACTGTAACATAATCCCCATCCAAATCATAACGTGAACCAGTGAACAGTGACATCATAAAAGGCTTGCTGTGACAAAAGGAACGTGCGTTCCTTTCTAGAATGCTGCCAGTCCCTGTTTACTAATGAGGACAAGTGACATCACAGAGACACTTTTTGCTTATTGGCTGAAAACAAATGTCCCCTGTTGCCATAGCAGAGGACTGAGACTGTTTTCAGAAACTTGTGTGTTGACTCACTCCTGTTTGCTGATGCCCTGCAGAATGCTGGGGGAAAAATACTCAGACATGACTAATGGGTCATTTTCTTCCCTGAACCACTGACCAACCAGCAGGGAGTTCCCTCCGTGTTATGACATAATTTTGGAGGAAAGATCTAGAAGTACGCTGGCCTGGGAGAGAGCGAGAGAGAGAGAATGAGGGAGAGACACACACACTGTTCCCGTTGTGAGGTGCTGTCCAAGCCACATCCACAAACAAGCATGCCTCCTGCCTTACCTCATGCAGACACAGCCTGTATTTGTTAACATCAAGTTTACCTCAGCAAAACGCGAACCCTAGCGACAGCTGTCCTTCATACCACAGGCTGCGTGACACCTATGACGACGAGAGCTAACCTGATGATCGAATCCGTCACTTCCTGGTTCGATGCTATTGGCGATAATGCTCCACCCTGCATGGCTACCTGTGGCAGACATTACTGGCATGGACAGGATCTGATAGGAAAAGACTGTGGGGAGTGTCGCCTCCACACGGATCCTGCTGCTCTTGCAAGATGCAAGATTATTGGGTGCAAAAAACCAAACACTCAGCTATGACATAACTGGAATTCAGTCACATGCTTGGCATGTTTCCATGGTGTCTCCACGGTACGTCCGATCTCCTGCTCTTCGATCGGGCGCATGTAGATCGCAGTCAAAGCCGCATATGAAAGGTCGTTCCTCCGACGCCGCTCTACGCGATGCTTAGCTGTAGTCTGTAGTGTGAAAATAAGCAGCTGCCAACACCACGTGTTTTTGAGGAAAACTGTGGATGTCCACACTGTCCTTAATAGGGGTTGGGGTTCACGCAATGTACACGGCTGCGGTTGCAGACGATTGGTGTTTCAAAATTTAGAGGGGGGGGGATTGGATATGCTCATCCCTGCATTCGGTGCACAGTTTTATTAGTGATCTAACAATCAAGCCTTTTGGCTCCCTTTTACATGCTATTGTTATCATTGGCATTGGTCCTTTCCCCCCTACTCCTCCCTGTTGTACATCAACTTTACCAGTAGAGGGAGCTATTGGATCTCTTTGGCACTTCCCGCCAAATTCCTGCACTGGGCTTGTACTCTATCCAAGAGGTAATGAAGAAATGTGGAAAGCATTAGACAACCTGCCAGTGGAACACACATACAGCACTCCAAGGGGAGGGGGGAGGGCAGGGGTTTGGGACTGCGGGCGGGAGTAGAATATGTGTCTCTGTTCATTGCCCGACCCCCCCCACCCCACCTCCGGTTCTACGTCGCACACACCCCTCCCCCAAAACTCTGCCCCTTGAACCAGGACCCGCCCACCCCATCCCCCACATCAAATTTTTTTTTGATTTTCTTTGTCTTTCGCAGATTTTTAGATCTGCGCAGAAAACGCCGGGCTTGTTTTCCTCGGATCGCCGAGAGACACAGGCCCTGTGCAGACTACTGGCTTGAGTTTTACGAAGATTTATTGCCTCAGCGATTATCAAGCTTCTTACTCTTACCACTCTGCTGCCAGTCACACTGTGTAGGTTTAAGGCCTTATGGAGCCCTTTTTAAATGTCCCAGTCATGCGCACAAGAACATGAGTATATGGAGTATGGGCCTTTCTGCCTGTCTCGGGTCATCGTTTTCCCTGTAAACCATGATTTTAAATTCATCGTCTTCTGAACGGTTTTCAGTCTTTTGGAAAGCGAAAAAAAAAAAGGTATTTGCAGGACCAACATGTGCTTGCTTAGTAAAAAAACAAATTCATTTTTAGGGCTATTTTGGCACAAAGCAGAACATTGGCAATGGAAATGTCAATGGTAGTGAGGGTGAAATTAACATGGTTAATGAGAATGAGGGCAGTGTGGAGCCAGTTTGAAAGTAACTCTACCACATTCACCAAATACCCTGAAAACATCAGTGGACAATTTGTCTTTCCGTTATATCTAGGAAAGTCTTGTTAATACGGTCACTCAACGAGCTGCAAACTGTTTTCTGTTTTAGAAACGCCTCTTCCATTTTGTTGACTGTCCAGTTTGCATAGTAGCCCTGAGAAAGGTACTTCACCTGGTCTACTTCTGTGAATGTCCAGTTGCACATGTTGCATAAAATTTTAAACTATGCAAACCACCACATACAAGGGGCTGTTTGCTAAACAGAGGCCTGTTGCAGAAAACAGATTACTGAGTTAGCTGGATAACTGCATCCGGAACCCTCCCAAATCTGGAAGATGGTTTGAAGTAGAAAGAGGTTTTACTTAGTGTAGTTATACAGCTAAATCAGTAATCCTACTTTCTGGAACAGGCCCCAGGTCTGAGTGGATATTGCTCCAAAGGTGTGGAAATGTATAGACAGTTTGAAAAGGTCTGCTTAGCTCCATGGGTTTCTTGAGATATACGGGGTGAATTTGACTGGCTTCTCCCTCAGAATGACAGCTTCACAGCGGAGGGTCCATTTATGGATATTAGGGAACAACTAAAGCCTTTTCTCTTGGCAAGCGAGGCTTAAATCTTTGGACTTGGATTAATGATTGCCGCTACAGCGAGAGACGGAGACCGTAGTGGGAGCGGGGTCTTTGGTGGCCATGCCGTTGAGATTCAGTGTTCTTTTGGAGGACCCTGGTTGCCCCCCTGACTGTGTGCGGATTCTAACAGGGTCGGGAGGCTTTGTCAGTTCAGTTCCCGACGTTTAGGGCGATATTGTTGACCTCGAAAACGAACTAATTCGGCCATCTCTGTCAGATGTGCACCCTCTCTTTATTCACCGAGTAGGGGAAGCCTGTCTAAGTATTTATGACAGTCTCTGTGAGTTAATATGATTGACTGGAACTTTCAAAGTGCGGTTTTACGATCTCGGGGGCCGAGTTTTCCAGTCTCTCACAGAGAAACAGGCGCTTTTTGTGTGTGTGCGCCCGTGTTTGAGCAGAGCCGCTTTGACACGGCCTCTATCACACAAACGAGGATTATAACGCTCTTCCTCCTACTGGACTAGAGTCAAATCAACCACAGGGGAAGGAGCGTCCTAGACTTTCATAGCCTGAAGCCCAGCAGGGAACAAAAGGCCTCAGATCTGACACCCAGGAAACATCCGGAAAGCCGCGCATAACCTCGTAAACAGCTGCAATTTCTTTAGCTTGGATGCCAGTCGGTGGTGTGTGGCCAAGTTATGGAGCTAGCGCTGGACACAAAGCTAACGAGTCGGTCACAGTAGCAGCTGCTATCCCAGAAGCCACTGCATCACAGGCTGTACTGTAAACCCTATTAATAGCCGGCTTTCTGTATTTGTTTCAAGTTGCTTGGTGCAGTAGTCCACTCTCAATCATGGGAATGTTTGGAGCCACTTTTTTGAGTCATGTGTTGTTAAGCTCCCACTTGCAAAGCTGTGTGTGTGTGTGTGTGTGTGTGTATATATGTGTGTATATATGTGTGTGTGTGTGTGTGTGTGTGTGTGTGTGTGTGTGTGTGTGTGTGTGTGTGTGTGTGTGTGTGTGTGTGGAGGGAAGGGGATTGTGTTAGCTTAGTCCATGCTCAGGGGGGCTCTGATCTCTGGCACCAGGATAGAGGAGGGGACTGACAGTTCACTTCAGGGTGGCAGTCAGTTAGGGGTCCCTTGTGAAGACGGCCTACACGTTTGTCCTGCAGAAGACCTGATGGGTGGGAGCAGCTGGTTTTAGACGAGGGAGGGGGTGGGTGGGGGGTTGTTTCAGCTGGATAAAGGTCCTACAGGATTCATTTGGCACACTGAGAGATCACAGATGTGAATTATTTTTTATTTATTTATTTTTTTAAAGTAGGAGGTGCTCAGCCCTCTGAACATACAGTGACAGGCAGTCTAGGGCAGTACTCAGTGCAGGGGGATTTTTGTATGATATGGATGTTGGTTCCAATGGCATAGAAAGTGTTTTTCACCCTCTTCTGGTCCAGGTTTGTATGGAGGGGCTGGTGTTAGAGAAGGCAAACATTTTTAAAAAGTGTCTTTTCTTCTGGGTCTGGTTTCAGAGCTCAGTCTGGATTCTGTGTTCAGAGAAACAGAGTCTGCAGTTCAGGGGAACAGTTGATCCATGTGGCCAAATCCTGGAGAGATGTGGCTCTTTTTACAGCACACTTACACCTTGGCAATTAGAAAGCACTCCCATGTCTAAATCAGCGCACTTGCCTACTATTAAGTATGGCAGTTCAGTATACTTTTTAAAACAGCTGTTAAGTATGCAAAATTCTGAAAATTGAGCGTTCTTAATATCCCCGGATGATACACTTATTTCCGGGTTTTTGCTGATAGTATTATGAAGGATAGTTTTTGCATACCGCAAATGTCACTAAACAGTATGCAGTAAGCCGTATACAGCACGGTAGTACGCAGAAGACAGGACGCAGTAGATAGGGCTCTGATTCAGACACAGCCAGTGACTTACATAAATCACAGAGAGAGTTCAGGCAACAATGGGTCACAATGACGAGTAGCTGTTAATACATATATAATGTACTTAGGAGTTAGAAATATGTGCACATGCAACATAAAGTTAGGGGTAGCATATAGGTGGAGCTGGTAAGGCCATGGAAAGACCAGCATTAGTTCAGCCGAGATGCAATTTAAACAGGTATGTTTTTAGTCTGCAGCGGATGACAGGCGGTAATTCTGATCTCTTTACTATAGTGGTGACTCACTCCTCTGAAGGAGGAGGGTGAGGTGGTGGGGGTTTAAAATTGCCACTGCACACTTAAAAGAATGTAAACATTTAGTGGAATACGTCTGGCGTAAGGTGAAGTTAAAAAGCCGGGGTAATTAATCACCCCAAACGAGACTGCAGTCAAACAGTCCCAGCAGATGGGACCGTGCAGTAATGGAGACTGCAGTCAAACAGTCCCAGCAGATGGGACCGTGCAGTAATGGAGACTGCAGTCAAACAGTCCCAGCAGATGGGACCGTGCAGTAATGGAGACTGCAGTCAAACAGTCCCAGCAGATGGGACCGTGCAGTAATGGAGACTGCAGTCAAACAGTCCCAGCAGATGGGACCGTGCAGTAATGGAGACTGCAGTCAAACAGTCCCAGCAGATGGGACCGTGCAGTAATGGAGACTGCAGTCAAACAGTCCCAGCAGATGGGACCGTGCAGTAATGGATACTGCAGTCAAACAGTCCCAGCAGATGGGACCGTGCAGTAATGGATACTGCAGTCAAACAGTCCCAGCAGATGGGACAGTGCAGTAATGGAGACTGCAGTCAAACAGTCCCAGCAGATGGGACCGTGCAGTAATGGAGACTGCAGTCAAACAGTCCCAGCAGATGGGACCGTGCAGTAATGGAGACTGCAGTCAAACAGTCCCAGCAGATGGGACCGTGCAGTAATGGAGACTGCAGTCAAACAGTCCCAGCAGATGGGACCGTGCAGTAATGGATACTGCAGTCAAACAGTCCCAGCAGATGGGACCGTGCAGTAATGGAGACTGCAGAAAGAAGAACAACAAAAACAACAAGAGAAATCTTGAGGAAAAAGAGAGAAAAAGACACACACAAAAACACATGAGTTAAAACACGAGTTTAATTTTGCAAGTGTGTAAAATTGCGATTTTTCAGAGGGAAAGAAGAATGACGAGTGTCTTAGTGTGTGTGCAGGACAGGGCTGCAGTGTTTGTTTTGGAGCAGGGGTTTGGGGGTGTGTGGTGTAGTGTGTGGAGAAGGGGTTTGGGGGTGTGTGGTGTAGGGTTTGGAGCAGGGGTTTGGGGGTGTGTGGTGTAGGGTGTGGAGCAGGGGTTTGGGGGTGTATGGTGTAGGGTGTGGAGCAGGGGTTTGGGGGTGTAGGGTGTGGAGCAGGGGTTTTGGGGTGTGTGGTGTAGGGTGTGGAGCAGGGGTTTGGGGGTGTGTGGTGTAGGGTGTGGAGAAGGGGTTTGGGGGTGTGTGGTGTTGGGTGTGGAGCAGGGGTTTGGGGGGGTGTGGGGTGTAGGGTGTGGAGCAGGGGTTTGGGGGTGTGTGGTGTAGGGTGTGGAGCAGGGGTTTGGGGGTGTGTGGTGGAGGGTGTGGAGCAGGGGTTTGGGGGTGTGTGGTGTAGGGTGTGGAGCAGGGGTTTTGGGGGTGTGTGGTGTAAGGTGTGGAGCAGGGGTTTGGGGGTGTGTGGAGCAGGAGTTTAGGGGTGTGTGGTGTAGGGTGTGGAGCAGGGGTTTGGAGGTGTGTGGTGTAGGGTGTGGAGCAGGGGTTTGGGGGTGTGTGGTGGAGGGTGTGGAGCAGGGGTTTGGGGGTGTGTGGTGTAGGGTGTGGAGCAGGGGTTTTGGGGGTGTGTGGTGTAAGGTGTGGAGCAGGGGTTTGGGGGTGTGTGGAGCAGGAGTTTAGGGGTGTGTGGTGTAGGGTGTGGAGCAGGGGTTTGGAGGTGTGTGGTGTAGGGTGTGGAGCAGGGGTTTGGGGGTGTGTGGTGGAGGGTGTGGAGCAGGGGTTTGGGGGTGTGTGGTGTAGGGTGTGGAGCAGGGGTTTTGGGGGTGTGTGGTGTAAGGTGTGGAGCAGGGGTTTGGGGGTGTGTGGAGCAGGGGTTTGGGGGTGTGTGGAGCAGGGGTTTGGGGGTGTGTGGAGCAGGGGTTTGGGGGTGTGTGGTGTAGGGTTTGGAGCAAGGGTTGAGGGGATGGTTTGGGGGGAGTAGAATGAGGGCCGGGCCGAGACTGGAGCCCCTCATTTGGACCGAGAGAATTCCTGAGCCTGTCTGGGGCTCTGGGTGCTGCCAGGAGGAGAGAGGAGAGACCTACACACACACACACACACACATGCCAGCACATGTACACATACACACACTACAAACACATACACAAACCAGTGCACATACACATGCACACACACCAGCACATGTACACATAAACACACATAAACACACATACACACACACATGCTCACACACATACACAGTATGTCGGCATTCCAGTCAAAACCACACAGCATAAATGCCTATCTGTATACAAATGTAGTCTCTCTTTAATATATTCCTGATGTCATGTGTTTGATCACATTAGTGAAGGAGCACTATTGCTTCCCCAGAGAAAATTGTTTAAAAAAAAAAAAAAAACGACCAGAATTTTCGACACTTTATTCTGAACTGAATTATATTTCTACTGAACATTTTATTCTGACATTATTTCTTCCTTTCCGGTATATTTCCATCCTCTTACTGAATATCTATGTATTCTACTTAAGCTTCCAGTGAGAAGGACACATGGTGTTTTTTTTTCTGGCTGCCCTGCACTGTGGCTCTCAAGTCTGTCCGCTGTGATTAAAAAGGTAATTACTAGAAACGAAGCCTTGCCGTTTAAATGCCCATATAACAACACTTGACATGGCCTGATTTTAGCACCACGCCTCCAGAACTGCGCTATTTTCCATTGTGAGGCAGAGTATGAAGGGCAGTGGGAGGGCAAAACAGTGTCTCGTTTCACAGCCCTCCTAATGGGTCTGCTTCCTGAGTGGCCCGGCTTTTAAGCGCTCCTACAAAACATCTCTCAGCCCAGAGCTACTGTTTACTTTGTCAGCGGACACAATTAATGCACAGCTGAATGCACGTGCACACACACGCATACATGATGCACACACACACACACACTCATGCACGCAAGTACACAACACACACATGCATATATACACAAAGCGGGTTTGACTAAAGGGCTCGTTTTCCTGCGTCAAAATCTTTTTTTCTCCCTGAAAGTCTTTGGAAGGGAGGAGGAGTGGCAGGTGAAACCTGTAAAAAATGTATGAATGGGGCTCATTGTTCTGGGGAACTGTACTAGTTGCCGTGGAAATGGGCTGCACATGGCTAGGACGGAGTTAAAAGAGAAGAGGAAAGGGGAGCAGATGGTGGTTTAGGAAGCAGCCCTGTACGATAACACACCCCTGAATCAAATAAGAGACACCCCAGTGCTTTAGAAAGCTTCCGGATGTAACATACCCTGAAAATGAGGGTGGCGTGCAGTATAACAGTTAGAGCAGGGGTCCTCAATCTTATCCAGAAAGGGCCGGTGTGGGTGCAGGGGTCCTCAATCTTATCCAGAAAGGGCCGGTGTGGGTGCAGGAGTCCTCAATCTTATCCAGAAAGGGCCGGTGTGGGTGCAGGAGTCCTCAATCTTATCCAGAAAGGGTCGGTGTGGGTGCAGGGGTCCTCAATCTTATCCAGAAAGGGCTGGTGTGGGTGCAGGCTTTTGTTCCAACCAAGCAGTTACACACCTGATTCTACTAATCACGGTCCTTAGCAGAGATTCTAGTGGTTGATTAGTAGAAACAGGTGTGTTGCTGCTTGGTTGGAACAAAAAACTGCACCCACACCAGCCCTTACAACATGGATATTAAAATCTGGACCTCAAATCTAGATCCGGCCCTGGTTTATACTACGAAGCAGGATTACTGAGTTAGCTGGATAACTGCCCTGAGTAAAACCCAAAACCCTCCCAAAGCTGGAACATGGACTGCAGTAAAAAAACCTGTTCCAGGTTATCCAGCTAACTCTGTAATCCTGCTTTGTGATACAGGCCCCAGAACAGCGCTTTTGACTTCTTATTTTGGGGTTGGGCTGCCTGAACATTGAAATGCTTTTTTTTCCCCCCCTATTTTTATTTTTTTTCCTTCTTTTTTTCCCCGCTTCTCAACCTGCCTCTCTCCTGACCCCAGATCTTGGGGGAGAGTGCCCGTCTCCATACTGCCATAGTGCCCATTCCAACCCCACCCCCTCACCAACCCCACCCCCTCACCACCTGACCCCTGACATGACCCTGAGCTTAGGGGGGCCCTCAAGTGGCGGGGGGGGGTGGCTTCTGGTTTCCGGTTTCCGTGAGGAGGAAGCCGGGTGAGGTGGGTGTCACTCCGGACCCCCCCCATCCCCGCCCCCGCCCCCTTCCCCCAGGTCTTGGGGTTAGAGAATAAGGTCCTGTTTGAAAAACGGGACTTGGACAGGTTCCAGACAGGCTCCTCTTCCATCAAGCTCTGCTCAGAGCGAATATCTGAACCCCCCCCCCCCCCCCATCCCCCCTCTGCCGCCAACCGAGCCAAATACCGCTGCTTTTAAACGACACGAGGAAAAAAAAACATTTAAAAAATAAACACTGCATCCTATTTATCATATTTCCATTTATTAAACCTTTTTGAAATGCATTTTATGCTAATACCCAATCCTGAATGTGTGTGTGTGTGAAGAGGAACTGGCTCGCAGTTTTCATTGCTTGAAATGGCTGTTCTGTCCAGGTCCTTTCCAGACTGTGGTCCGCGCTGCCATGACGTTTCTGCATACATATGTTAATGTGTGCGTATGTGTGTTAGGATATACGTTTCTGCATACATATGTAAATGTGTGCGTATGTGTGTTAGGATATACGTTTCTGCATACATATGTTAATGTGTGCGTATGTGTGTTAGGATGTACGTTTCTGCATACATATGTTAATGTGTGCGTATGTGTGTTAGGATATACGTTTCTGTCTGCATACATATGTTAATGTGTGCGTATGTGTGTTAGGATATACGTTTCTGCATACATATGTTAATGTGTGCGTATGTGTGTTAGGATATACGTTTCTGCATACATATGTTAATGTGTGCGTATGTGTGTTAGGATGTACGTTCCTGCATACATATGTTAATGTGTGCGTATGTGTGTTAGGATGTACGTTTCTGCATACATATGTTAACGTGTGCACATTTCTGCTCGTGCATGTATCTGTGTGAAAGAATGTGTGGTGTGTGTGTACAGATCAATGAAATAAAAAAAAAAAGACAAAGTTGAGAAAGAAAGCCCCGGCTGGTTTGCCTCTAAAGGAGTAAGCGGTCCGCGTTCGCCCTGGTTGGAATGTATGCTTGAATCAAGGTCTATCACGATGCTAAGAGCTGTGAAATACAAACATTCCCCCCAGCCAGCCATGACCCCTGACCCCCAGCCATTCATCAGCCCGAGTGCCCTATGTTCGGCTATATTTGTTCATGGGCGGCTGGTGCTACCGCGGTTTTCCAGGCACGGCGAGCCGAGAGCAGAGAGGGGGAGATGTTGATTGTTGTAATTTGATTCGGGCAGCTCCATATGGTTGCATATGGTGCAGAAGGAGCAGGGGGAAACTTTGGCGCGCTTTTACAGGGACGGCTTCCCTTTGTGACACACTTCTACATGTTTCTCAAGGAAATGCCAAACCCTTGCATTCATTCACGTGAAGAAGTGCCAAAAAAATACAACCACAATATATATATATATATATATATTTTTTTTTTGCAGCCCCAAGTCGTGGAAGATTCCATAGCTCTGACTCACGCAGCGTTCTCTCGTCCAGACGAGCGCGTTCCGTTTGCTTGGGCAGCGGTCCGGTTTTGCGGCCCGGCCCAGACGGGGGTTTGCCTTTCTCTAGCTCCGGCTGGCTTCGATCCGGAGTCTGGGATCACGCTTTTCCATGCCGCGGAACCCAGTTTTACTCAAAGCGCCTCCCCACAGGACATATGAGGACGTCGCACAATGTCTGCACATGCAGCTAATTCTCAAGTTTTATTGCAAATTTCCTCTTGTAATGGAGAAATACAGAAATGCTTACACAGCCCCCCCCCACCCCCCCTTTCCAAACACCACCAGTCTCTCCCCTCATGTCACAGGAGTTGATCTTTTGATGCCTAAATGAGTGCTTTTTTTACAATGTGTCTGGATGGGCGCTAAAGACAGTTGGTTTGTGTTTTATTAGCGAACGCCCTACGGTTGGCGCTCTAGTGTCACAGACGTCAGTGATATCGTTTAATCTTCCAGATGCTCAGCGAGCCATGCGGGCTCATCTCTTCATTCCCTCCTACTCTAAAGATGAAATTCTGGCTTCATCATCCCCATCCTCTTCATTCAGACCAGGGACTGCCGAGCGCAGACGTCTGCGTTCTAAGAGCTCCAGAAGAGCTGGCATTGAGAAGCCATCGCTCCAGATGCGGCAGAGGATTCTGGGACTCGTGCAAGATACTCCTCCCCTCCCCCATTTCCTGTGGGTAATGTGCAGAATGGATGGGGATCTGGTTCTGCTGAGGCAAAGGTAGAAAGATGCACCCATAAGCTGTGGAGCTGAGGGTTAGGGGGTGCTGGAGGGTTTTGGCGGCCAACTTTTATTTTGGTGACGGGTGACCAAATAAATACATTCCCTGGCGTTGGGATTGTGACATCAGTGTACGGTGGTTTATGCTGCAGAGACAATGAAACTGGTTGGGGGGGTGGGGTCGGTTATGTGTGGAGTGGCAAGAGTAGCTGTTCTGAGTTTAAATCAAAGCATAAATTAAACTTCCTTATGTCTGAATCAGCCTCACAAAATGTTATCCTACTAGAAACGGAAGCAGTTTTTGATTTTTGACTCTGTTCCAGCTTTTTTTTTGTTGTAACTTTTCTAGGAACATCTGAAAATGTGGGTTTTTAGATGTTCGCAGACAATCTGAATTCCTGACTGACTGAGGAAATTCGTGCTCTGCCTCTCTTCCTGCATTCAATCCCAGAATCCTCTTCTGTACTTGTGTAATCCAATGAATGCATTTCATACGAGCTGTAATAGTATCGGATCAGTACCAAAGCAATATCAGAGTGCAGTTATTTTCAAAAACCTTTGATGAGCACACAGTGTCCAATGAACTCCAAGCGTAGAAGACACCAAGGGCGCCACAGCAATGATAATGCAAAGCAATCAAGATCAATATTGGCATGGACACACACACACACACACACACACACACACACACACTGTTACGGTCGCTTATTGTTGTTTGTCACCCCTGTTTTCTTTTCCATTATTTTGTTTTTTCCTTTCCATTTTTAGGTCAGCCTCCTGGGGCTTAATTGGCTCCCACGGCAATCACCGGTTTTATTTAAAAGGAGGATAACGGGGTTGCTTCACTGGCGTCTCTCTTTTTCATGGTGTTGTCGGTCAATTCTTATATCCTCGTTACACGCATCCATACACCTACCATACACATCTCATGCAGGCACGCATCCATTCCTACGCAAGGTTTTTTTGTTATTTATTTAATAAATATTTATTTTTGCAACCATTTTTGTGTCTGTCCATTTATGTTGCGGTTGGGTCAGGGCCCTGACTGTAACACACACACACACACACACACACACACACAGACATAAACACACAATACTTTCAGGCTTATCATTTCTTGTCTTACCTTCTTGTATTGGCCCACTAGTTGCATCTCTAGAGCATGTGAGAGATTAGGTTTCTGCTATAAAAAAAACCTTCAGTCTCATTGGTTCTAGCAAGTTTTAACCAGTGTAGAGTTGGCTTGCATTGATCCACTTACAAAATATCACAAATTGTCAGAGGTAAACAACCAATGATTTTTTAACAAAGCACATCTCTGGAAGCGAGTGGATTTATCACACATTTGAGTCTAACGAGGCCATGATGTTGTGAGGCTGATAAACGAGGCAAAGTGTTTCTGTACAATCAGAGACGGCTCTGCAGCAGATATGCGAGAGAACTTCCCCCAGTCCAATGGAAACGCTGAGCTTGCAATTCATCAGATGAAATAATGACGTGATGTGGCCCCTTACTGTATTGGACATTTTCTCACTGTTCCATGAAACACCAGCCCACCCCCTTTTCCCTCTCTTCCCCACACCACACCCTGCTGTTTCATTGGTCAACCTCCTCCCCAGGGTCGATGTTTTTGGCCTGGATGAGCCGAGAGCGAAAAGGTTTCACGAGAGGAAAAGAGACGGGCGTGCAGGC
The DNA here is from genome assembly GCA_022702515.1 of Ilyophis sp. 1 JC-2022. Classification (NCBI taxonomy): domain Eukaryota; kingdom Metazoa; phylum Chordata; class Actinopteri; order Anguilliformes; family Synaphobranchidae; genus Ilyophis; species Ilyophis sp. 1 JC-2022. The sequence goes on along the minus strand of CM040405.1, from coordinate 60,310,300 downwards.
GACTCTCTGGCCGACTCTCAGCTCTAATAGATACAAATCAGGCCCCGCTCTGCTGCCAGGAGTCATAAAAATGAACAGAGCAAATCTGGCCTGGCAGCTCCCAGACAGCTGGCCTGGGAGAGGTAATTCCAGGCCAGCGGAACATCTCATTTCCACCCCTTCTCTGCCTCCTCTTTCTCTCTCTCTCTACCACTCCCTTTCTTTCTTTATCTCCATCAACATGGTCTCTCATTCCCAATAAGTTTTTCAAATTAACTTTGCTTCATTGCCATGACAAACATTTATTTGGCCAGAGCATATGCAAATAACATAAAACCAGTATGAACATAAACATCTATTTATCTACAGTGTCCTCCACTATTATTGGCACCTCTGGTAAAGATGAGTAAAAATGGTAATAAAAAAACCATGTGGTGAATTAGCTTAATCTCACACTGATAAAAAATGATAAAAATACAACCTTTAATTTAAATAAATTTATTATGATAAAAAAATCCCTCATCAATTATTGGCAACTTTGCATTTATATATAGAATAAAGTAATATTTTTTATATTTGGTGGCATATCCTTTGCGTCTCTGCATTTGAATGGATCTCAATGGGAATTGGGGGGTGGGACTAGATTTAGCTGTAAATTTACATGGTTGGTAAAATGGCTGTAAATCATCAAGGGTCTGAGGTATCAAACGAGCCTCAAACCATCACTCTGCTGCCAGATATGCAGTAGATATGGATGGATCACTTTAAGGGTTGTTTCTCTAAGTCAAGAGAAGAAACCCTTCAACCTTTCAACCCTTCAAGGTTGGATTTTTCAAATTTTTTCAGTGTGAGATTAAGCTAATTGAAACCAAACTGAGAATTTTTTATAACCCTTTTTACTCATCTTTACCAGGGGTGCCAATAATAGTGGAGGGCACTGTATCTATCTATCCTGATGTATTTACTACACACCCACCCACTGCTACCATCTACACCCACACACACACACGCACACACACACATGTGTGTATGCTCTCTCTCTCTCTGTCACTTCAAGGTCTTAATTCACCATGTATTACTGCTGAATATATGGCCCTAATTAATGGGAACTGGAAGAGGAAGTTAAACTGGCTGGATTACGAGAGGTCAAACGAGATGGCTCAGCATGTACACGAGAACTAAAACACCTGCAGAATAACACTTAGGGGGCCGTGATGTATTTCCTGTGAGTGTCAGGGGTATAAATCCTCTCCAGCCGTTTGCAAAAAAAAAAACCCAGCTGTGAACATGTATGTGTGAGCAATCAATTTACAAGAGCTTCAGACAAGAGCGTCTGCAGAGAAAATAAATAAATAAAGCGGAAAAGTTGTGAACGATCTGGTCTGTGTGCACAGGACGCTAGCAGATGTTCCCTGATGGAGGAGAGAGTGAGAGAGAGAGAGAAAGAGAGAGAGAAAGGGAGAGCCAGAGTGAGAGAGAATACCTGAATAAACATGAATAAACAAAAAGAAATTCAGCTATGTGAAATTCAACCTAACCGTCATCATGACATAGCAGATTATATCGCCTACTGCCCACATCTTTTTAACTTATTAGGTGTTAACTTGCCAAAGGCAAACACAAACTGTATCTGTTACAGGCTATGGAACAAGTCAAAGACAGCAGATAAAAATTTAGAGCTAAAAAAAAACAGAGAGAGACATTGAGAGAGAGACAGAAACAGAGACAGAGAGCAATAACTGTCAACATTAATTGCAACTGCAATTAATTATTATTTACATATTGTATATCATGTGGCATACATATGACAGTATGGGTATGTTGTATATCATGTGGCATACATATGACAGTATGGGTATGTTGTATATCATGTGGCATACATATGACAGTATGGGTATGTTGCATATCATGTGGCATACATATGACAGTATGGGTATGTTGTATATCATGTGGCATACATATGACAGTATGGGTATGTTGTATATCATGTGGCATACATATGACAGTATGGGTATGTTGTATATCATGTGGCATACATATGACAGTATGGGTATGTTGTATATCACGTGGCATACATATGACAGTATGGGTATGTTGTATATCAAGTGGCATACATATGACAGTATGGGTATGTTGTATATCATGTGGCATACATATGACAGTATGGGTATGTTGTATATCATGTGGCATACATATGACCATATGGGTATGTTGTATATCATGTGGCATACATATGACCGTATGGGTATGTTGTATATCATGTGACATACATATGACCGTATGGGTATGTTGTATATCATGTGGCATACATATGACAGTATGGGTATGTTGTATATCATGTGGCATACATATGACAGTATGGGTATGTTGTATATCATGTGGCATACATATGACAGTATGGGTATGTTGTATTTCATGTGGCATACATATGACTGTATGGGTATGTTGTATATCATGTGGCATACATATGACAGTATGGGTATGTTGTATATCACGTGGCATACATATGACAGTATGGGTATGTTGTATATCACGTGGCATACATATGACAGTATGGGTATGTTGTATATCATGTGACATACATATGACAGTATGGGTATGTTGTATATCACGTGGCATACATATGACAGTATGGGTATGTTGTATATCATGTGGCATACATATGACAGTATGGGTATGTTGTATATCACGTGGCATACATATGACAGTATGGGTATGTTGTATATCATGTGGCATACATATGACAGTATGGGTATGTTGTATATCATGTGGCATACATATGACAGTATGGGTATGTTGTATATCATGTGGCATACATATGACAGTATGGGTATGTTGTTGTTGTTTATGTTGTATGCGTGTATAATGTGTGTAATATTTGTTAACAGGTTGTAGAGTCGACTTTTATTAGATAATTTATTTATCGCTGTTGTTCTTTGTAACATTTGCACTGACAACACAGTGCATGTCAATAAAGCACCTTTAAATTGAGAAAGAGAGCGAGGTAAATATATGTAAATTCAGAATTCATTTTTTGTAAAAACAACATTACATTCAAATTTTGCCACACTTTAATATGAAGAAAAGTTACCCATAGTACTGGGTGAAATGTAATGTAATGTAATGAAAGACACACACTAGCTGCTTCCTATGTAGCATTACATTACATTACATTACAGTCATTTGGCAGAGTCTTTTATCCAAAGCGACGTACAATAAGTGCATATTGAAGGTCATTGACACAACTACAAAGCAACCTGTCATTGACACAGGAACCCAATAACACAACACCTGCAGCTAAATGTTATTATAATCATACGTCATACATATGACAGTATGTGTATGCATGTATGTGTGTGTATTTAGCAGGTTGTTGAGTCAATTTTTATTTATTGATTATTGTTATTATTATTATTATTATTGTATTGTTGCTGTTTTCTTTGCCAACACAGTGCCAATAAAGCACCTTGAAATTGAAAAATTGCCATTGAAATTGAGAGAGAGAGAGAGAGAGAGAGAGAGAGAGAGAGAGAGAGAGAGCGGTTGATTGATTCCAGCTCCCTTCCTGCATCTGTGTTTGATTTCTTTGATTGACATGTGGACGGGGGTCTCAGAGAATCAGACAGATTTAAAACAGACCTTGCAAAATCAGAGCCTGAAACCCCCCAAGGAATATAACAGAGTTGAACTATTTGCAGTTTAGGGGGGAAGGGGTAAGGAGAAAGGGGGAGGGGGGTCTGTGAAGCTGTGGTCACTCAAGGTTTAAGGAGCAGGGGCACTGTTACAGGCCATGATAGTTCATTTGCCCCAGGGCAGAAGAATTGTTTGAAACTTTATGCAATTAAATATTTTATGCAATGAAACTGTTTTCTGATGCTAGTGCTGTGCTAATGCTACGCTAGTGCTGTGTTAGTGCTACGCTAGTGCTGCGTTAGTGCTGTGCTAATGCTACACTAGTGCTGCGTTAGTGCTACGCTAGTGCTGCGCTAGTGCTACGCTAGTGCTGTGCTAATGCTACGCTAGTGCTGCGCTAGTGCTACGCTAGTGCTGTGCTAGTGCTACGCAAGCCAGCTAGAGCGCCTTGCTTGGATGGTCCCATGAAGAAAAAAAAACTGTTTACAACATTCATTACAGAGGCTTTATGAGATACAGACAATGCCAAAACAATAGTGGTGGGTATTGCAATTATGTATTGAAGAATACATCACGTAACCTTTGTTTTGGCATTAGATCCATCTAGTGAGGGTAAACTGCTGGATCAGAGGGTATGTTCACAGAGTGTTGCAGTCTAGTTAGATTTTAAACAGAAATGAAAAAAGAATAAAGAAAAAAGCTGAAATATCATCATCTATTTTTTTTAATCAAAAATAAGTTTTTAGCTCAGTGATTTTCAACCACAAGTGTGCCGTGAGAGATCGTCAGGTGTGCCGTGGGAAAGTATCTTATTCTATTAACTTCACTTAATTAGTAACACTTTTGGTTGGTGGTGTGACTCAGGATTTTTTTTTATGTAAAAAATGTGCCTTGGCTCAAAAAAGGTTGAAAAACATTGTTTTAGCTTATATACTAACAACTTAACACTAGCATATACTATCACCGTTCTCAAAAACATAAAAAAATAAATTAAACAGAGGCATTCAAAATCTAATTCACTGATGTTTTGTGAAATCTAATGGCACAGATGGGGAAAACACAAGAGATGGTTGTGAGATGTGAGGCAGGGGGCAGACTACCAGGACCCCGTTCCCCAAACTTCACGAGGCAAAGGAGGGGTTTTAGGAGTCAGGGGGGGTGGAATCAGTCAAAACAAGCAGGAGTGAGGTTATTATTCCTGGAACAAAGACTGTCTCCTGGCATGGACATGCATCCTACTGGCCCAGCAGTTTGATAGCTCTGCTGTTCTCGCGCTTAGCGCCAGGGCCGTAAAAGAGATGGGCTCCTGGAAGAGGGGGTCCAGATACAGAGGTGGATGGCTTTGGGTGGGGGGGTTGGCATCGCTTTCTGTCTGGCTTCATATCCAGATCCAGGGAGGAGGTGTTGGGACATGCCCCGTCACATCAGGGCTCTACGGGACCAGCGGTGGTCATGAGACAGAGCGACTCACTTACAAGGGAAAGGGCTGTTTAACCAGCTCGGGTAAAGTGCGGGTAAAGTGCGAGTAAAGTGCGAGTAAAGTCCGCATAAGAGCACTCGCCAAAAACTTTGTTTTCACAGTGGGGCAGCCCAAATCACTCATGGACTTGACGAGAATGCGAATTTGAGTCCACGAGTCCCGAGAATGGGATTCAGCCAAAACCCCTGAATCCAGGACCGGGTCAGTGAATCAGTGAGTCAATGATTCAGATCGAACTCTCGTTACACGGCGACTTCACACAAGTGAGTCAGAGCCGTATGTGCAGATGATGTATTTTCAGCCAAACCAGTGAAGGAGTTATGCTGATCACATCCATCACATCACATCCATCACATCACATCACTGTTTCCAATACTGACGGTGCGGGGGGAGATTATGGTTTCATAAATGTGTCAACATAAAAAATTGTCAGCGAAAACCTGCACATCTCTAAGGGTGTCAGTTAAGCACTCGGGGGGGTGGGGGGGAGGGGGGGGGGGGGGACCGTAAAGATGCCAAAGTTACGTACGTTTGCAGAACGCTTAAGACGTCAGCACTTCTGGGGAACAGTGGGACATGCGGTAATATTTCTGTAATAATATCACTGTGAACTGTAATGGTTTGTGTAAATTAGGCATTTCAGTGAAGGAATGGTGTTATGATGTACTGGGGGAAATTCTATATGACATTGGAATCATGTTGAATCACTTTTGAAACAAAAATGCATAAAACTCGCTGAAACACTTATGTAAAATAAGACAGTTTGATGAAACAACAATTTAATAGATAAAAAAAAAACTATGGTTTTGACCTTTTGCTCTATGGCCTTGGTGTCAAGGTAAAGATGTTGGGTGTAGGTTAGTCCTGGCTATCAGAGACGGCACATGTGTGAAGCTCAGTTATTTATGTATTTAAGCAGAAAGGCTATGAGACGCGGCAGACCCTTTGGCTCGTGCCCTGCGGCCCCAGGGAGAACTTCCTGAATACAGTGTGCAGGGGCGATCCCACAGTCTCACGCTACTCCGGAGCCCCGGGTCCCCGGTGAATGACCCCACCTGGGTGTGTGCTCTGCATTTTAAGGGGGGGGGGGTTGAACCCTTCACCATTCTTTTTTTTTTTGGGACCCTTCCCCATCCTTCCTGGGGTGGGGGGCCGCAGATGTTTACTAAACGACACGGGCGTGTTGAGACATCCTCTCGTGTGTTCTGGGGAAGGCTGAAGTGTTGGGGGGTGCGGAAGGGCAAAGAGGGCAGGAAATGGATACCTCAGGCCTCTGTCATCCCTGCCCTTCCCCTCTGTGTTTACACCCCCCCCCCCCCCCCCACACACACACCCCCACACCCTTTTTTCTGAAGGAGGGGCGCCATGGAAACTCGGGGCAGGCTAGGCGGTTCCAGAGATGAGGTCATGGCCCATGATGGAGTAACCATACAATGTCACCCCCCATTTGGTTTATAACCCCAAATGCCGGGGCGAAGGAGAGCCGGAAAAACCGTGTCTCACGATTACCGAAGACCACTTTTATTTGGAGTGGGTTTTTTTCTTCTTATAATTGATTTAAATGGCCATTTAACTCCATGTGCTTGTGAGCAGTGAGTGGCCCCAATGAACACAGCTTTCTGGATCGACTAATACACACTTACCTAACACAATTTCCCTCACACTAATGGAATATATCGCAGCATCTTATACATATGTGAGCTCTTTTGACGATATGGTGGTAAATATATTGTAGAGCGGTTTATTTATTTTGAGAAATACTTTGCAATATCTGAAAGCTAATTTGCTTCAGTTAAATCACAAAAATAACTAGCATTATTGTGAAGTGTTGCAATATCTAGATATTATCATAGTATTTCACTGTATTTTCATTGTGTTCCATTTATATGGGGTTTGAAGCAAAACAAGGCAAAACAATCTTCAAGAATTTCAAAAGATTTTTTGTGAAAAAACCCTCATTTGCAAGACTGAAACCAATCTTTACTCTAAGACTGCCAGAAGAGCTGACCCTTGTCTCTAAATCGTATTTGTGGTTTTCTCTGTGAAAGAGAAACAGCTGTTGTTATTGTTTAGCCTAGCAATCTTCCTTATCCAGAACAGCTAACAAAGCATCGAATTGAAAAGTGTTTTATCCAAACCTCACTAGGTCCAGTTTTGATGAACCATATTTTTCAAGGTGGGTATAGTTTCTCTGATAGATATTTGCAGTTGTACTTTAACAGTATTATTCTAAGGGATGTAAGTATGAGAATCTGTCCTCTTCTTATTCTCGTTCACACCCTTTTGTACGCTCCTGTCTTCTTGCGTCTTTTTCTGGTCTCTCTCCTTTTTTCCCTTCTTTAATACCCTCTTCTTTTTTTCTGTACTGTTTTATCCCCTGCTAACTAGCGTACGGCGGCCCGCTAGCGGGCCGTTCGCCCCAGTGCTCTGTAAATGTGCAGTACAGTGGGTCAGTAGAGGACAGTCGAGGCGGGGCAGTTTAGATGATGTTCAGCTGCTAAGAGAATGCAAAATAGCGGGCGGATAGTCTCGCCTGATTGCTGGTACCGACGTCTGTCCTCTCCTTTTCTGTCCTTTCCTTTTCTCCTCCTCTCTTCTCTCCCCCTCTTTTCTTGTTCCGTGCCCCAGTGGTTGATGGAAATGCGAGGCAGGGGATAGTGGAGCCCAGGTCAGTCAGGAAGGGGTGGACTGTGACATGGATGGATTTGCGGACGCTGACTCCACTCCTCTGGACGTTTCCCGCTAAAATGAGACGCGCGTGACGAAGGAATGCCACACCCTCTGCATTCTGCAGTGGCGGTTTGAAATCCACGCGAGATGCCACAACTAGAGATAGATCACTGAGATAGCCTGTCTGTACTTCTCTGATATACAGTGTAGGGGTGAGATTGGACTGGGATGTGAGTTATGTGACACATCTGTCGTCAGACATTCAGTGAACTGCAGACTAATATGCTCCATATGTTGTGAAATAAATGCATGGATTGATAATATATGGTCATATACTGTATTTCCCATAACTAAGGGAACAGGAGCACATATATTTTGTCTGCAGCCTGTAGCTTCTGTCTTGGCCTGTGGGGGGGCAAGGAGAATCGGGGAAGATAGAAAAAAAAAGAGGGGGGTGGGGAAGAGAAAAAGAGAGGACACAGGGGACAGAGTAAGACGGAGAGATAGAGAGAGTGGAAAGAAGGTGACACTGGGAGAAAGAGAGAGAGAGTCAGAGAGAGATAGAGAGGGAGGGAGCTAGTGAGAGGGAGAGAGAGGGAGATAAATAATGTGATGGTTTCCTTGACATGGTCACACATGAGTGGACTCTGTTTACTCAGCTCTCTCTTCTCTCTCCTTGGATAATCACCGTGCTCCAGAGCCGGGTCTGGGCCCCGCCCCCAGCGCCTCTCGGTCACCTTTCTGTGGCTTTAATCCCTCGCCCTCCCCTCCATTTACCAAGTCAACCTGCACGCCCTGCGACTGACAGGGGCTGTCCTAGCATTAGCCACCAGTTTACTCCGCCTCTCATAAATGCCCAACTCCACCCTCCCCCCTTCCCCCCAAAAGGCCACATGTCAGCAGTGGTCAGGCTGGTCGTAGCGTAGCGTAGCATAACTACACCATGGCGAGGCAGGTTGTTGCGCAACTTGGCCATGGCAACAGGCAGTCGAGTCAGGTTGGAAGGCAACGTGTAGAATGTGTGTTTGAGGTATGCTAGCCTGCAGGGAGATAGCTGGATAAAAGGAAGCCCCGGTGTTTCCTTTCCTTCCGAAAATGGGAGCCTTTTTCCGGGAGCTCATGGAACCATCCCAGAGACACGTCTTCGCCAGCTTGACCAGGATAGAGGAGGGGCATCCAATGAGTCATGCCCATCACCACAGAGAAGGTAACTCTGCCCTCCGATTGGGCAAATATCAATACAGAGTCACAGACAGGGGCATGGCATTCAGTTCCTGTGCCAATTGGGGGGTTCTGGCTTTTTGCAACAAGGTTACAAGTTAAAACACACAGAGTACATCATGCAAACAGTCGGACCGTCTCATTGTGACAAAGCATTCTACAAACCGCATATGTCTGCAGGAATTAACTTCTTCCCAAGATACCCCAGAGCCTAAAAACAAAAACAGCTTTGCTTCTCTCTCTCTCTCCGTCTCTCTCTCTCTCTTTTTTTTCTTCCAGGAAGCACTAAAAATATTTCCTGTCAGATAAAATGGGGCAATAAACTAGAGGCACTAGATCTTGATTTATTGAATTAGCATTAAGGGGAAGAGATTTTTAAAAAAAGACCGTGACTGACATTAACGTCGCTGTGTTCTCACCGTGTCCTGCAGGCAGTCGATGCTGTAGCTGAAGGTGGTGGACGAAACAGCGGCAGCCAATAGGCACGGAGCCTCAGACGAGGCTAAGAATAAAGCCGATAAACATGTTTATAAGAGGGCTGTTATTTACCGGCTGGGTGTGTGAAAGGCTAGCTCCGTTGGTAAGCGGCTGTGATATTTCTGTAGGCACTATTGCAGAGGCCTAACTCGCTGGGCTTTTGCGTCCTGTCTGTCTGGCGGTAAACTATAGGGTTGGCAACAGCCTGGTATTAGCTGGGACATCCCCGTACAACACACCCTTTAACCCAAATTTCCCGGTGTTCAGCGCATTTTTCCTGCCATTGATGAATAAATACAATTCATTGTCCCACAAAGAAAAAACAAAGCAGGTGACAGAAAAACCAGACAGGTAAAGCTCGCGCTTTTGTGAATAGCCTCCCTAATTTAAGTTGCTAGATGGTTACCGTGTGACACAAATGTAATTCACTTGATAAATAACCACTAGAGCCTGGCACCACCCCGCACCTCCACCCTACCTCCTGCTTGCACGCGTGTGCTGTTATCCTAACAACATTTGACAGTAAACACGTTCCTATTTATCCCAGTGCTTAGTCATCATTAGCTGCTCCCAAGTGGAGTTTCTCACAAGACAAATAAGTCTGATTCCAATTTAATTTAATTTGCAACTAGACTGAGACAGGCTAACTCCGGCTGCTTTCTCTGCTGAGCATGAGGGACAGGAGTTGGCGTACATGCACATGCATATGTACAGTGCCGTGAAAAAGTTTTTGCCCCCTTCCTGATTTCCTCTATTCTTGCATATTTCTCACACTGGATGTTTTCAGATCTTTAGACAAAATATAATATTGATTTTAGGGAACCTGAGTAAACAAATGACACATTTGTTTTTTACTTATTAAATTTATTTAATGAACAATAAATCCCAACACCCATTTCCCTTGTGTGAAAAAGTAATTGCCCCCTTACAATAACTGCAGCCAATGTATAATAAAGTAATCATTTGTAATATTTGGTCACATATCCTTTGCATGCCATGACTTCCTGATGTCTGTGACCCAAAAATATCAAAAGACTCTTGAAATCTTATTTTCTGGTATTTCTACAAGCGATACTATAACCTCTCTGCATTTGAATGGATCTCTATGGGAATTGGGGGGTGGGACTAGATCTAGTTGTAAATTACACTGGAATAGTATGGAACACATGGTTGGCTAAATGGCTCTAAGTCATCAAGGGTCTGATGTATCAAACGAGCCTCAAACCATCACTCTGCTGCCAGATATGCAGTAGATATGGATGGTTCACTTTAAGGGTTTCTTCTCCTGACTTATTTTTCCATAGAGTTCAATAGGAAAATTTGTCAGGAGAAACAACCCTTAAAGTAGAAATATGCAAGAATAGAGGAAATCAGGAAGGGGGCAAAAACTTTTTCACGGCACTGTATGTATGGGTGTGTGTGAGAGCATGCAAGTGCATGTATACATGTGTGTGCTTGTGTATGGGAACGCGTGTGCATGTGAATGTGTGTGTGTAAATGCATGCGCAAGCATGTGTTTTTGTGCGTATGCATATAATGTCTGCATATGTATGTACTTTTGAGTGTATGTGCATATCTGTTTGTGTGTGAGTGCATACACTAGTTTGTTTGTGTGTGTGTATTATACAGATCTATCTTACAGAAAGGGTGCATGGATGTGACACTGTACACAATATTAGATCACCCTCCCCCAGCCTCTGAGCCTGTCACTTAATGTTTATGTGCTCAGCAGGATCACCGTGGATACCTGCAGCATCAGTGGTGATGACTGGATCACCGTGGATACCTGCAGCATCAGTGGTGATTACTGGATCACCGTGGATACCAGCAGCATCAGTGGTGATGACTGGATCACCGTGGATACCTGCAGCATCAGTGGTGATGACTGGATCACCATGAATACCTGCAACATCAGTGGTCCTAAGTAATAACATTAGAACTTCCTCAGACTGTGTGCAATGTCAGATAGGCCTCCAAATCCAATACAACTTGTGCATTTGCTATTATTTTCAGCTGGAATGACGCAGTCAAGCTGCGGCAGCCAATGAGAGGCTGAGTCCATTACGTTCACAGACCCTGGCACAGGATGCAAGAACCATTTGTGTGTGTGTGTGTGTGTGTGTGTATGCGTGTGTGTGTGTGTGTATGTGTGTGTGTGCATCCGTGTGTGTGTGTGTGTATGTGTGTGTCGGGGGGGTGGAACTCACAGACGGACCACACACAGAAGGCCGAGCGTTAGGGGTGTTTATTTTTGTGGGTCCACCGCATGTCCCTCAGCCAATGAAGAGCTGTGCTTTTCATGTTTTTCTTTCTCTTTTTGTTCATGCCTCTGGTTTAAGTTTCGGCCGTTTTTAAAACCTCTCGACCCCCCCCCCCCCCTCCCCCCTGTTCAGCATGACCCTGCACAACTGCTGTTGTCTGAGATTCCCTTTTTTAAAAACCCATTTAACCAACTCGGTGTCGTGCATTAGTGTCATTAGCCATACGCTTTTCCGTCTTTTCATTGATATATCTTGCAAACTGACTGTTTCTCATTGCAGTTGCACCACAGAAGTGTACCCCTATTTTTGCACCAAACCTTGGTTTCATATAACCAATAAAAGCAGGTTATTGCCCAGACCTCTCAGAGTATAAGTGCTGACCTAGGATCAGTTTTATATTTAGCTTATAAGGAATAAGATGAGGATACAGAGAGGGAAATCTGATCCAAGATACTATACTTGAATGCAAGCCAAGGGGCCCTGATCACGAAGCAGGAATTACTGAGTTAGCTGGATAACTGCACTGAGTAAAACCTGGAACAGCTCTTTTTACTTCAGCCCAGGGGTGCATCCCAATACTCGAAAAATGTATCCTCCTTTCCTCCACCTCATCTCCTCCGTGCCCCGGAAACCGACCTTTGTGTCGTAATCTAATGTTGCCGATTAGATATTAATTACAAATGAATGGCTACAAATTGATTAATATCTTGACGCAAACCGCAATGTCAGGTACATTGTATACTGTACGTGCAACAACTTGTACTATAAACATTCTGTTCCAAATTTGAGAGGGTTCCGGGTTTTACCGGGTCATCCAGCTAACTCAGTAATCCTGCTTCATGATACAGGTCCCAGCTCTTGCTTGGTACCATAACAGTACTGTAGTACTCACTCGCTAGACATTTCAATTTATTACAATAATAAGCCTGATTGTGACTGCAATAGTCATTGACTCCAATACAAAAAAAAAAAAAATTTATTTACTTGTAAACATACAAATAATCTGGATGTGGACAAGAAAATACGTAGGAAAGAATCACTGTAATTCAAATGTTGTTAAGGAAGCTGGTGGAATACTTCACCACAGTAGGCCTATAGTAAGATACAAATTGTGTGGTGGAGGTAAGCAGGGCTTCAGAGCGAGAACCAACCCTAATTTCTGTGGGCAGCAGCTTTTTTTGTACATATATACATACAGTAAAACCTTGACATACGAGTGCACTAATTTACGAGTATTCCGAGTTACGAGCCGTTGCTCGGACAATTTCTTGCTTCGCCTTACGAGCCTAGACCCGAGTTACGAGCCGAGCAAGCGGAGAAAGTTTCAGAATTTATAGAAAAGAAACATCCAGAAAAAGTGGCAACTGGTCGTGCGTTGGCGTTGTGTAATGACACTTGCCTAACGCATTTCCGAAAAATTCTGAAGGGAAGGAAGAAACAAACCACCATGGATAGGTTTTTATCGAAACGCCCTGCAGATCAGAGTCAGAAAAGCGTGACGAAAAAGCCAAAAATCAATGAAAAAGATGCAAACGTCACTGATGAAGATGAAAACATCACTGACGAAGATTAAGTGTAAGTGAAGAATAATAATGTAGCAATTAAGTTTAGAACCAGTTTATTTCTTTATATTCTATTTTATTATCTTTGTATTATGTTTTGTATTAATTATTTATTATTTATAAATACATTTCTCATTTTTATAACTACGTAACAAAGAAATTAGGGTGTTTTTTGGGGGGCTGGAACGGATTAATGGTATTTCAATTAATTTCAATGGGGAAAATTGATTTGATATACGAGTAAACCGAGTTACGAGCTCGGTCACGGAACGAATTAAACTCGTATGTCAAGGTATTACTGTACGTACATACATTTGTGTGTGTGTGTGTGTGTGTGTGTGCACATGTGTCTTTACGCGCATGTGTGTCTTTGTGTGTGTGTATGTGTGTGAGTATTTTGTCTTTATGATGCAGTGAGTAACTGTGTGTATGAGCATCTGCCAAATAAATTGATCATTGAATACAAAATATAACAGCCACATCACTGGGCCAGCGATCTCTCCTGTACTGTGCCAAGCTTAGCAGCCATTTTAGAAATGTTTGGTATGATGCCCGGATTGTGTGCTCTGGCCACCCATCCACAGACGGATTGGTGGAAACAATGAGGTGAACATGGAGGCTATCTTCTCTGGTGGAATCAGTGGGGGATGTCGGGTACTCATACAAGCGATACTATAACCTCTCTGCATTTGAATGGATCTCTATGGGAATTGGGGGGGTGGGACTAGATTTTGCTGTAAATTACACTGGAAAAGTATGGAACACATAGTTGGCTAAATGGCTCCAAGTCATCAAGGGTCTGACGTATCAAACAAGCCTAAAACCATCTGCCAGATATGCAGTACATATGGATGGATAACTTGAAGGGTTGTTTCTCCTGACAAATTAAAGTGATTTAAAGTGATCCATCCATATCTACTGCATATCTGGCAGCAGAGTGATGGTTTGAGGCTTGTTTGATACCTCAGACCCTTGATGACTTACAGCCATTTTGCCAACCATGTGTTCCATACTGTTCCAGCATAATTTACAGCTAAATCTAGTCCCACCCCCCATTCAAATGCAGAGAAGTTATAGTATTGCTTGTAAGAGTACCAGAAAATAAGATCTAGAGTCTTTTGATATTGTTGGGTCACAGACTTCAATATGTCATGGCATGCAAATGATATGCGACCAAATATTTAAAATTATTACTTTATTCTACATTATGTTAAACTGTCCAATATTTTTTGATGCCAGAAAATGTGGGGGGGGGGGGGGGGGGGGGCTATACAAAAGGTTCTATAATTTCTAAACGAGTCTGCACTTCAACCTCATTGTCATTGTATCCTTTTTATTATTATTATTATTATTATTATTATTATTATTATTGTTGTTGTTGTTCGTAGTAATATTAGTAGTAGTAGTAGTTGTAATCACCATACATGCAATTTCTGTTATTTTATTAATAGAATTAGAGCCAGTAACAAGTTATCAAATACTAAAATCTTTCACTTTTGTATAAAATACTTTTACAGAATCACATTATATCAAAACAAATGTGAGAGAGAGAGAGAGAGAGAGAGAGAGAGGGTAGTTGCTGACCCCTGGACTGACAGTGATGGCACATTCCTGAGTGATGACTGTGGGATCCCACTGTTTCTGCTCAACAGAGATTCTCTGTTCTCAAATACAGCGCGCGCTAAATTTTTACAGATTTCCGCAGTGTTCCAATTGGGCGGGGATTTTTTTTTATTATAATTTTTTTGCATGGCTTTTAGGAGAAGATTGTTAACCCTCTCTCCTTTAGCTGCTGTGGGAGGTGATGGTTTAGGTTATCCAGCTGTCAGGGTGTAGTGGATGGGATGGATCTTCCACTAACTCTGGAAGACATGAAGTATAAAAAAAGCAAATTATCATACATTTATCAATGCACCTCGGAAGTGAATATTGTAAATCAAGTGTAAACTAATATAAGAGCTTTTGCATACCTAATAACACAAAGTAATATTACTACTACTACTACTACTAATAATAATATTAATCATAATAAAACATTAAAAACATTGAAATTGTATTGCATTGGCCAGCCTTTGCAGCATGCAAGGAGAAAAAAAAAAAGTTCCACTAAGTCAGGCCTGTCAGCGGGCAGTTTCTGGGGAATTAGGCCCCATTTTTGAGTGGTGACCTTGTAGAGGGAATGGATTACAGCCGTATGAGTGTGGAGTCTCTTTTCCCCTATAGAACCTCTTTCCCCCCCACCCCACCCCCGTGGGACAGTCAAGTGCCTTGTGAGCCCCTGGTCCACTGTGATCCTTATAGCCGAAACGTTAGCAAAACACACACTTGTATTGGACTGGAGACGCATTGCCACGATTCTTTGACGCGTGTGGTGATGTTTCTCTTTGGAAAACTTAATTTACATAATGATTTCAACCCTTGACTCCCATAGTGGGACCACCGTGAAGAGCGGCCATTAAGGTTATTTTCCAATTGTCTGTAAGCATGGATTGTGGAGACTGCACATGCTGTTAGCATTTTCGCAATGGCCATTGTGGGTAACCACATGTACACATACACACATGCACAGACACACACACAGCCTTACCCCTAATCTCTGGTCCGCACACAGAGTGTATTTATAAGGCACGAGCCGTCTAGCCTTGCCTGCCTCGGATCCCGCGGGTGTTACCATGACAGCGGCCGAAAGGCCAGCCACATTCCATAGCCCTCGTTCCCGCCGCGTGCCTGTCTTTACCTCTGAGCCTTTGCCGTGAATCTGCCAGGCTACCTCAATCGCTTTTACCGTGAAAGATTATCCAGGGCACAGTCGTTAGCTATGTTTCAATGCAATGATGGCATCATAGCATTTTGAGTTGAAGCTTTGTTAACGGTGTTCAACGTGGTTCTGTGTACCTTTGTGACCTTGTGACCCCATGTAAATCATCCATGGATTCCAGTGAATCTGCAAAAAAAGCTTCAGACACAGTGCTGATGAAACTGAATCGATAAAATATGAAATGCATTTGAATCAGGCGCTATATATTCTATATATATATATATATATATATATATATATATATATTAAAAAATGGTCAATATGGCTTTTTAGTTTGGATTGAATCCAGGGTTCAGGAGGGGGGCAGGAGATTATCCTCATCTCCCCTGAAGGCCAGGGCTACAAGCTACAGCACTACAGAGCTACAGCACTCATAATATACAGAGCTACAGCACTCCTGAACTACAGAGCTACAGCACTCCTGAACTACAGAGCTACAGCACTCCTGAACTACAGAGCTACAGCAATCCTGAACTACAGAGCTACAGCAATCCTGAACTACAGAGCTACAGCAATCCTGAACTACAGAGCTACAGCAATCCTGAACTACAGAGCTACAGCAATCCTGAACTACAGAGCTACAGCAATCCTGAACTACAGAGCTACAGCACTCCTGAACTACAGAGCTACAGCACTCCTGAACTACAGAGCTACAGCAATCCTGAACTACAGAGCTACAGCAATCCTGAACTACAGCGCACTGCATCGTGTACACTTTCCAGTCCACCATCCCGGCCACAAATAAAATTAAGTATGTGTATTTTTAGCCCCTGATTCTGCTCGGAACTCTTGTCTAATTCAGGATGAGGAGAACCTGAAACCTCTGGCCAAAAAAAAGAGAGCAAATGATGAGAAAAAAGAAAGACATCCCAGACATGAGTCTAAAAATAGAGTAGAGTAGAAAGCAGAACAGAGAACTAAACAGAATTAAGTAGATTAGAATATAATAAACTAGAAATAACTTTATTAACCTCCACAGGAGAAACCTGATTGTCAGCTGTGGCAAACATACTGGCATATTTATGCATGTAATAATAACTACAAAAGGACAGAAATACAGAAATACATACATACATACATACAAGTATGGTTCAAATCACAGAATGAACGTGAGCTGCATTCAGCATGTGAAATACTCCACTCTGTAGGTTGCAAACAGCACAATCATATACAATGCTACCTAAACGACATGCCCAGCTGGATTCAACTTGCACAAATTCCCAAAACATAAAATGGCAGCAAATTTCGGAGTGCAAGGGAAACTGTACAGAATGAGCCCCAGCTCCAGCCCACAGGATTCAGTGAGGAGGTGGGGGGTTATGGAGGGAAGAGATGAACACGTCGTTATTAAGACCCGCTTTAATCACATAGAAACTGCCAGAAGCCTGGCTTTTTAATGGACTGGTAAGATTTCAGCAAAGGCAGCATATAATGAGAGCCTAGGTGATTTTAAAAAAAAGAAGAAAAAAAAGAAAAAAAAGGTAACTTTACCCTGGAAAAATTCAAATGAAAACAACCCCTGTTTCCAATTAGTTTGGCAAATGCCTTCAAATCACAGGAGAGCCCAATCCAAACTTCTGTGGTCTGTTTTCTGTAATCTCAGCAAGGATAATAAAGGCCCTATGCTATATCAGGGGAACCCAATGCAGATAGTAATGTGGGTAATTATATACACTCTCTCAACATTCTTGGGCTTATGTTCTGAGGGGTCCTGATCTTGGGAGCGTTGTGTTCTTGCAGAGGGTACGCAGCCGGGACAGCGTCGAAAAGGTGGGGCGACAGCTAGGGGCGACATTTGTGTCCACGATCCAGGGTTCAGCACAGAGGTGAAAACCAATAGGCTCAGCTTCACCTGCCAACTTTGTGCTTTAAGCTTCCAGGTCTGTGTTGTGGTTGAACAGCCCTGATGATATCATTTACTCACCCAGGATGAAGCAAATGGCCTACCTTACTGTTTCTGGCTGCTTCGCCACAAAATTATTATTATTATTATTATTATTATTATTATTATTATTATTTCTAGCATTAGTGGTACTAGCAGAAGTTGAGTTGTGACTGGACAGGCCAAGACCCAAACTTGCACCGATGTTAGAACTCACTGGTTCCAGAACCTGGCTCACTGGGCCTAGAGTCAGAACCAGAACTCGGCTACTGGACCTAAAGTATGTACCTTCCTCATTGGGCTTAGATCCAGAACCTTGCACGCAGGGCCTAGATACAGAACCGGGCTCAAAACCAGTATATAGAGACCGTAGGGAGTATACCAGAGTGTACACCCTGAGACCCATAACCAGTGTGCAGAAACTCAGACCAGGGAGACATGCTTCGATTAAAAGTGTGCTGTCATAATTCATTGTCTTATCATGGCGAAGAGTGTCATATTTTCTACGTGTCACCAGGGAAGTGCGTGTGCTTGTAGGAGAAGCTTATAATCCTTCAGCTGATTAAATTGGGGATGGATGGACGGCCAGAGAATCCTCTACTCTCCATAGTAGGTGACATGGGGTTTTTAATTACTTCAAAAAGTCAGGATCTTGGTATAGCATGCCATTCAAAGATGGCACTCGAAACAAAATGTCTCCATCACTGTCCTGGGATGTATTTTGTCTCTTTTTAAAAGTAGATCCAGAGTAAAGACTGCCCCCTACTGGCCCACCAAAGGCACCACCAACCAGGTTCTATTTAATTTCTAGCCAAGCCCAGCTCCGCAAGGTGGTATAGCTGCTGACGATTTGTCCGAAATATTGTCCGTAATCTCCTATATTGTGACGTATGAGTTAAAGTAAAACAAACAAAAAAAAAAACTAAGACAATCAGATTTTGCCCTTAGGTCTTGCAAATCAAACAAAACTGATTTTATTGAGCCTGTCAGCTCATCAACAGGCTGCTTCAAACAAACAAAGTCTTCAACAAACAAATCCAACACTGATTATATTATTGAATAGGGGCATATAACAGACCACATAAACTTTGAACCATGGCTGCTGAAGCAATTCTGCAAGTAGAATTCCTTATATAATAATACATTCGTCAGCTAACTGTATTTTAAAAAATATTTACATACATTCTTTTCTCTCATACTTATATTATCTGACTCATTTGCATTTATATTACTATTAGCCCTGCAATTGATAACCTGCTTCAGTGTGCAGTATTACATCCTCAGAGCTAGCGCTGCTATAATCAGCCTGTGGTATTAAGTCAGTGTGCAGTATCAGACCTTGTCCCTCCGCTAACAGGGTTAACGTCCCAATCAGTGTAACAGAGTGCTGTTGCCTGCAGACATTTAACAAGTGGACTACACACAGAGAGGAAGTAGTTCTCTATAGAGGGCCCAGGGTGGGGGGCTTGGCCAATGAGAGGAGAGGAAGAAAGAACAGTCTCTCGTGAGAAACAGACCTCTGGGGCCTGGAAGAGAGAGAGAGAGAGAGAGAGAGCGAGAGAGAGCGAGAGAGAGAGAGAGCGAGAGAGAGAGAGCCACAGAGAGAGAGAGAGAGAGCGAGAGAAAGAGAGAAAGAGAGAGAGAGTAGGCAAGAGGCTATGACAACAAGAAAATGACAAGAGGTACTGAAAGAGAAAAAATAAGAGGAAGATATTTCTTGTTAGGGAGGGATGCCCAGAAAAAGAGGAAGGCGATGAAGGGTGGATCTGTAGAAGGAAGACGGGATAGCAAAGGGGAAGAAAGTAAAAGATGAAAGGTAAACAAAGGGTGTGGTGAGAGAGAGGCTGAGGGAAACGCAGGCTTCCCATGATGCTCTCTGCCTCTCTATGTAATTTCTCATAAGAACCCAACATGGTCACTGCTCTTATAGTCCAACATGATTTGTATATTTTGTATATTTATGTTGAAAACATACACAAACACTTTTCTCTTTATTATTTTATTGTGCATGTGTCTTCTCCACATTTAAATGATAAAGCACAACAACAAAAATATAGGGTCAATTGCAGTGTGCTTAGCTGGGGGGTATACCATAACGCAGGATTACTGAGTTAGCTGGATAACTGCACTGAGTAAAGCTATTTTTACTTCAGTCCATGCTCCAGATTTGGGAGGGTTCCGGGTTTTTACTCAGTAATAATCCTGCTTTGTAGTATACCCTCCTGGGGCCGCATGTATAAACAGTGCTGAGCAGAAAAATGCCGTCAGGAAGCTGCATAAGAGAGTTTCCATGCAGAAATTCAGATTTATAACATAAGAGAATCTGCGTACCTCTGCACACGCTGGACACCATGCGTACGCAGTGTTTGGAGACAGTGTGGTATGGAAACCATGCGTACGCAGTGTTTGGAGACAGTGTGGTATGGACACCATGCGTACGCAGTGTTTGGAGACAGTGTGGTATGGACACCATGCGTACGCAGTGTTTGGAGACAGTGTGGTATGGACACCATGCGTACGCAGTGTTTGGAGACAGTGTGATATGGACACCATGCGTACGCAGTGTTTGGAGACAGTGTGGTATGGACACCATGCGTACGCAATGTTTGGAGACAGTGTGATATGGCGACACCGTGATAGAAAGGCAGAGGGTCAAAATGCTAAAGTTTGTGAAAGCAGATTTCCGACTTTCTCCCTGAGTGTTCTTTTACGCATTCTTTTACTCAGAGTTTTATACATGTGGCCCCAGGAGTTTAAACCCCTAGACCACAGAACTGCATTAAAACTGGAACAGCTAATACTTATTCCGCAGCTTAGTACAGCTGCTCCAGTTGTAATGCAGTTCTGTGGTCTAGAGTTTTAAGGCTGTGGTTTAAACTCCAGCACAGCACGCTGCAAGTGACCCGTGTAGTTTTGGGATCTTTATCAAAGTTAAAATGAGCCGTTTCATTTCAGAGTATTGCGTTCTTTTTCATTTCAGAGTTCACTGTCTCGATCATCCATGTCACATTGTGCGTTCGTTTTTCTCGTGCCTTGTGCAGTCTCAAGACTTTGCGATTTCAGAATGAGTGTGGTGGACATTCCAAGGCGTCTCGGAAATGTTATGTAACCTGTTGTATAGCAGAGAGAAGCTTGCGCTCTTCAGGGTGATAAACTCACACCGATGGAACAGAATTCTGCAGGCTCGGCTTCCTTCCCAATAAACTTTAGGTGTTTGGGACTCGGTCTGCGGTTAGAAATGCAGAAATAGCTCCTGTCTCTCTGTGGAGAGGGTGGCGACGTTGGCATGGCGGCCAGCTCTGTCTGGCGTGTTCGCACTCCGCGCTCCAGGAATGTCCTCCCTCTCTGAAGCAAGCCCTTGTGGCTCCTGAATGCAGGTGAAGTGAACACTCTGGTGGATTTACAGGTCTAATAAACGAATGGAGAGTAAATAATCCGCTAAGGATTAGCTACCTTGTTTATACTGAAAACATTCCCTGGGCAATGAAACCTTGTGTGTGTGTGTGTGTGTGTATATGGCATGTTTTTATATATGCATTAGTGTGCATGTGTACTGCCTGTGTGAATGGATGAACATCTAAGTAAGTTGTTAACCTTTTATGTGTGTGTGTGTGTGTGTGTGCACGTCATGTGTGTGTACATGTGCGTATGGCATGCTTTTATATATGCGTTATGTTGTGATGTATATATGCGTTATGTTGTGAACCTTCTATATGTGTGTGTGTGTGTGAGTGTGTGTCTGTGTGCATTTGCACAGATCTACCTGGGCACTATGTGTGTGTATGAGAGTGAGTGTGAATGTGTGTGTGTGTCAGCCAGATGTCGATAACTGGTGCAGCCCAAGGCAAGTGTCGACTTCCCCTTTATGACAAAACGCTTTTTTACGTTTGCGGCTGCGTGAATCCGTTGAGCCTCGTTTCTGTGTAAGGAAGTAAGATATAAAAAACTCTTCTGCCTTCCTTCTCCGCTACTTTTGTGTTTCAAATGCTCGTCTTCTTTTTTTTCTTTTCCAGAAAGGCCAGGGCACAGGGGGCCTTTTTTAGAAGTCAAAATAAGGGCAGCCTTTGGCGCTGTAACATGCATTACTGTCAAGCGTAAAAGCAACGGTTTTCCCCGTAAAGTAAAAATAATACCCGTTTCTGCGACTGCACATTCCATGACTAGCATGCTTCTTTAATGGCTGCTGTTTGGACTGCCCCATGAGTCTCTTACAAAAATGTCCCCTCCAAGACCCTTCAAATTCTTACAGCGGTCGGGGTGTTGGATTTCAACGACAAAACGGCCCGGACGGACGCCAAATTATTTAGCGACTGACAGTTTGGCACAATGCTTGGAATTGAAAGGTTGCAGGTTCAAATCCCAGGTGCAGTACAGCTGTGGACCTCTTAAGTACAGTGCTGTTCTTAGTTTTCAGTAACATTCAGCTGTACTGGTGTATAGCGTGGAGACTGACGGCTCTGAAAATAACACACAACCACTCTGCAGTATCAAGACTTTGTGATTTCAGAATGAATGTGGTGGACATTCCAAGGCGTCTCGGAAATGTTATGTAACCTGTTGTATAGCCGAGAGAAGCTTGCGCTCTTCAGGGTGATAAACTCACACCGATGGAACAGAATTCTGCAAGCTCGGCTTCCTTCCCAATGAACTTTAGGTGTTTGGGAATCGGTCTGCGGTTAGAAATGCAGAAATGGCCCCTGTCTCTCTGTGGAGAGGGTGGCGACGTTGGCATGGTGGCCAGCTCTGTCTGGTGTGTCCGCACTCTGCGCTCCAGAAATGTCCTCCCTCTCTGAAGCAAGCCCTAGATAAAAAATGTCTGATCAGCCAACCAGCAATAACTATCACAGACAGAAAGATTAACTCAACTCTAACAGTGTTTATATAAGTCCAACAGTAACTATGTGCACTCTGTCAGAGATGATCTTACACTGAAGCCTTTGCTGACTCACAACAGTATATTATTTCATAAATTCACCAAAAAGGCAAAACAAAAAAGACCCCCAACGTGCCTTCCGAAGGTTAAAAAAAATGTATAAAATGTCCGCCATGGCTCTCAATGGTCCAACATGTCAGAAGGGCAGTTCAGGGGAGGGCTCAGCTGTGTAAACATTCATGGCTGACTCTGCAGTCTTCCCTCATGAAAATGTAATATACTGTAAGACATTGAAATACAGAGTATTAAAAAGATCATCGCTTTACGATATTGTCACATACGTATGCATTTTTAAAAGAATCTCCTGTGAAATATATGTAACATTATATTTTCCCAAAAAATCTAAATATTTCCAATATATTGAAGTGTATTTTTTTTCTGTAAGGGTTTAAAAACCAATATTTTAACCATATACATGAGCGCTCCATACTGAATAGCGGTTGGACATGCCTCAGGCATTCCCTCCTTATGACAACATTCCAAAAGCATGATGGGTAATGTAGGCCAAGTGCCACCTGGCTGATGGTGAGTGGTGACATCATAGATTCTACAACTCTATATTCTTGACATTGAAGCTTTCATTTGAAACATTCAAATTCGATGCCACATCATAAAGAAGCGTGTTGGCATGACAGTACTGTGGGAAAGCATATTCTGTATCGTAACACAGCACTGGAAACTCCCGTAACCAACCAGAACCTCCTCTTATCGTGAAGGAGAGAGAACAGAACACAGGGCATCTGGTTAGCCGACATTTAGGCTTCGCTGAAGCTCCCTCTCTGCAAACAACCCTTCACTCTCAGGCCTCAGTCTTTCAGGACAGCAAAATGGAAGTGATTTTGATCATTAGCGTGCGATCGTGACCTCATATCCTGTCCCAGTCCATAGTGATGATGCAATGGCAAGCCTGACCCATCTCAAATTAATGAGGGGATGACCAGGATGTGAAACGCACAGGAGAATGTGGGTGAAACAATGGCCGTTTATGTGTGAGGGACGGCTCTCTAGGCCTCTAGCCCTGATTGCTACTCTAATGACAGGGCAGGTAACACAAGCACCCCCTTCATTCTTCATTTTCTGTTGCACAGCTCTGACAGTATACACTCCACCTCTGGGTCTCTCAGGAAGTCACATGCCCTGTGTGTGTATGTGTGCGTGTGTGTGCCTCTGCATGCGCGTGTGTCTGTATAGGAGTGAATGTGTTGGTGTGTGTGTATGTGCTGTTTGTGCATGTGTATGTCTGTGTGTGTGCGTGTGCGTTTGTGTGCATACAGCCTTAACTGGGCTGCGAGTGTGTTGAGTACTGATGAGTGCTGGCAGGCACTGGGCACAGTGACATACTGTCTGGTCAGAGTGCAGGGAGGATTCTCACTGTCTGGGTGTCACAAAGCTGCCGCCCAACAAACCCCCCTTAATCTTCCACCACAATAATGGGAGGCGGAGTCACTGAAAGCTTCACTCACAGGTCCAGGTAAAACCCGGGCCCCACCCCCACCCCCACACACTGGCAGCCGTCAAAGCGAGGGGTGGATTACAGGACCTCTACAGGCTCAGTTAACTCCTCCTAGTTTGTTTGATCCAGGAAACAGCACTACAGTGGTTATAGGCTGTGGTAGAGATACAGGCTACAGCGCTGCAGTGGTTATAGGCTGTGGTAGAGATACAGGCTACAGCGCTGCAGTGGTTATAGGCTGTGGTAGAGATCCAGGCTACAGCGCTGCAGTGGTTATAGGCTGTGGTAGAGATCCAGGCTACAGCGCTGCAGTGGTTATAGGCTGTGGTAGAGATCCAGGCTACAGCGCTGCAGTGGTTATAGGCTGTGGTAGAGATCCAGGCTACAGCGCTGCAGTGGTTATAGGCTGTGGTAGAGATCCAGGCTACAGCACTGCAGTGGATATAGGCTGTGGTAGAGATACAGGCTACAGGCTACAGCGCTGCAGTGGTTAGGCTGTGGTAGAGATCCTACATTTAAGGTTCCTGAGTTTCACTCTCGAGCATAATCTTTTTGGTCTGGCAATTCACCTCAACTGACCTTGTTCCCCCCCTTATGTAAATATGTAATTTAAGCCATGTGGCTTATGTCATAAAGCAGTGTCTGATGAATACCTATTTAGCAAGCTATGAGCTTTAATTTGTAGTAATTTTCCAAAACTAGTCATTTATTTGTTTGACAGATTCTCTTATACAGAGTGATTTACTAGTATGTCTAATAAGGCATGATGATTGATGAATGAAGAGGCAATCAGTGATCCGTAAAACTACAGTAGTCATAGACTGAGACTGTCTGTCCTGTCTGTCTGTCTGTCCCGCAGGCTCCTGTAGTACTGGGCTGGGTCTGTGTCCGGGCTGCGCCACCGCCCCCCAGGGCTGGCCGGCGTACCCCACCTACATCCTTTCTGACACAGTGCAAGCTCTTTGGAGGGGGGCAGAGGGGTCCCCAAATACCCCCCCCCCCCAACGCCTCTGCTACCCAGACAGCCGGAATGCTGTGGGATTGAGTAATGCTTGAGTTCCGCCTGCGTTTCCATGGCGACGAGCTGAGGGGGTGGGGAGAGGAGGGTGGCGTTGGAAGGTGGGCTCGCCGCATACCTTGGCTTTGTCGTCCCGTGCTGGCTTCAGCTACTGTCACTCTTCTTCCTCTCACTCTTCCGTATTTCTCTTTTTTACCTCTCATCTATCCCTCTGTTTCTCAGCCCGCCTCCCCAGGACCAATTATTTCATTTCCCCAACTGGTCACAGCTGACCAACCCCCCCCCCAAACGTGCCTTCCAGCCAACAGCTCGCATCTAGGCTCCCACAGCATATAGATCTGAGGCCTGCGAGGGAGTGTTCTTAGATAGCTTTTATACGACTCCCGTGGAGCCAGAGCGCAGCCTCGTAATCGTAATGCACAAGCCCTTTTTTCACTGCAGAAGAGCAGCAGACAGCAACAGCTACATTACACGGGACTAAAACAAATATAATGGGCTGCCATACTGGAGCCACGGCAACAAATTTTAATTATTATTGCTATTTTATGTGTCTCTGCGTTTGTGATTATCGTGTCTGGTTCTGCTTATATGATCAAACAAACAACATCATTAATATGACATGAGCATGTGAGTATAAATGCACTGTGTGCTACTGTGAGCATCTATGACTGAATCCATGCTTGCATATATCAGAGGTGTAAACTCCAGGGCTCAGAAAGTAAAAGTCCTGCCATGTGTTTCTTCCACCCATGAACATCAACCAGCTGATTTCACTAAGTAGTGCTACCTCTGGTCCTGGCTGAAGAATTGTGCTAATTAGCAAATCCTGGTGATTGGAACCAAATACTGGGGAATACTTTTACTTTCTGAACCTGTACTTTACACCTCTGGCGAAGGTGTGCTTGCACGCAAGACTTCAGGGATGCTGTAAACAGGTAGCAGGAGAAACAGTTTGTGGGGAAATGTACCCGTAGCACTTGAATATGTGACTAGTGAGTCCCCACAAGTTGTTTGAGGAGCTCTGTTAGAGGTAAAGTAATTCCCGTTGCTACTGAAAACACAGAGGCGTTCCAGTGCTAAGGAGCCGTAGTGACTGAACATTTGTTGGTAGGAACAGAATATTGAGTGTAAGGTATACATTTAGATATCTGATTACATTCAGGAATCTTTGGGGTAACACTATCTCAGTGCGACGCCCTTGGACTGCTGTGCAGAGCTACTCAGATATGGCTGCACTGTGTGATATCAGGGCCAGCCACTAGGGAGCACGGACCTGATATGTCTGTACAAACACACACACACACACACACACACACACATACAGTGATGCTCGAAAGTATTCATGCCCCTTTTTGCACACTTTACTGTGTTGTAGATTTCATTTTAAATGGATAAAATTGCCTGAATGGCTTCAGTCAATATTTAACTGTATAAATGGACAGCGTGTAAAATTGTACATTGCTCTGGATAAGGGTATCTGCTAAGTAAACATTGTACATTCCGCTTACATTGTATGGGGATAAATGGAAGTTAAATCACACACAGGGTCTGACTACAATCACCAAAAACATTTAGCAATTTCTGTCACTTCACTCACTCACTTCACAAAAAAAAACGCATTTTGGATGGATTAATTGGCTTTCAGAATCACCCTTGCTAATTTATTAAAAATCAAAAACTGAAATCTCTCATTTACATAAGTTTCATATCCTTTGCTTTAGCATATTTTTAAAGTATATTTAATATCTGGTCACTTATACTGTACCAGCGTAATTTACAGCTGAATCTAGTCTCAGCCCCCAATTCCCATAGAGATCCATTCAAATGCAGAGAGGTTCTAGTATCGCTTGTAACAGTACCTGAAAATAAGATATCGAGAGTCTTTTGATGTTTATGGGTCACAGACTTCAGGAAGTAACAGCATGCAAAGGACATGTGACCAAATATAAAATATGATCCTTTAAAAATACATTAAAGCAAAGGGTATGAATATTTATGTAAATGAGAAATTTCAGTTTTTGATTTTTAATGAATTAGCAAAAATTTCTAAGAACATTTTTTCACTTTGTGATTATGGGTTATTGATTGTAGATTGATGGGCAAAAATGGCAATTTTATCCATTTAAAATTAAATCTACAACACAATAAAGTGTGCAAAAAGTGAAGGGGTATGAGTACTTTCGAGCATCACTGTACATATGTGCCTCTTCACTCACACATTCATTCATAGTCACTTGCTCTCTTCCTCATTGCTCTTTCTCTCTGTCTCTCCCTCTCTCTCTCTCTTCCCCCCTTTCTGTCTCTCTCTCTCCCTCTCTGTTATTCTCTCTCTATCTCTCCCTCCCTCTCTCTCTCTCTGTCTCTGCCTCTCTTTGTAAAAGCGCTGTTACAGGCAGCAGTGGGAGAGACTGGTATGATGCTAATGTTTGAAGTGGGATCACAGTGGGTGGGAATATTGAAGCTCAGATATTTTCCCAGCTCAGCATTCGGGTGGGGCAGGGGGAATGGTGATGTTGAATCGTGTAACAAAACAGCCTTTTGTCTCTCAAGCCTGTACAGATGGGGAGAGCACTGGCACCTGTCCACAATCTCTAGGCCGACACAGCCACACCGCCCCCTGCTGGTGGGGAGGATCTTTAAATAAATACAGGAGTGATGGGGCCAATCAAATCACATCAAAATGTATTTATAGAGAATTTTATAAAACATTATTTTATGGTTGACAGTGTATTCCTGCCTAAACCCCCCACAAAAGCAAGCCCAGGGTGACGTTGGCAAGAACAAAACTCCCCATGGGGCTTAGAAAAAAAACCTAGAAGGGAACCACACTCAGTAGGGAGACGTCATGAATACTTGGCTTGCTCTGTGTGTGGGTTCATGTTGACCAGTATGGATAATGCACAAACAGCTATCTGGCTGAGTGACACGTTTCAGAATTCAGGTCACCTCAGGGAAAGAGTGTAAGGTTTTGTTTTTTTAATGTTTGGACCCAGTTCTTGTCTTCTTTTCTGAAGTGAGGCCTCTCTAAGAGCGATGTCCAATCGCACTAGAAAAGCACGAGGTACCTTATAAAGTGTGTGTGTGTGTGTGTGTCTGTATGTTCATGGGCGGGGTCATGACCGTGTTATTATGCATGTATGAATATATGATCTTGATTTTGCATTAGCTTCTTTTGAGTTATCAGTTTTTGAGCCAATGAGGGAACAGATTCCGAGACTATCATACTGGTAATGTATCCATGGTGATACGACGGAGGTTCTATAAGTACGGCCGCACTGACCTGCATCTCCACGGTGCAGAAGGGAGCTGATTCCCATCCAGCTCGAGAAAGGGCGTGTGCACATTCTGTCAGACATGACTGTGTAAGTCCTCACAAGAGAGATGACCTCATAAATGCCTCATACATACATTCACACACACAACACAGATACACACACACACACACACATGCACACACACACACACAACACAGATACACACACACACACATGCACATTCACACACACAAAACAGATACAAACACACACAAAACAGATACAAACACACACACACACAGATACAAACACACACACCCACATACACACGCACACGCACATTCACACATTCACACACACACACACACACACACACACACACACACACACACACACACACACACACACACACACACACACACACACACCTACAGCAGGGGCCTTTGTTGGTGCATGTTTTTGTTTTATCCCAGCACTAAGACACCTGATTCTACTTATCAAAGTCTTAATTAGTTGCATCAGGTGTCTGCTGGGCTAAATCAAAAACCTGAACCCACACCGGCCCTTTTTGGATGAGGTTCCCCACCCCTGGCCTACAGTACAAAGACATAGTTAACACACATGGTGAGGGTTACAGGGAGTGTGAGGTCAGAGTGCATTGGTTTGGGACTCCCAGGGGCTCCAGCAGTTAAAAATGTCCCTGCATCCTCCGTGGGCCTAAATCCCGGGACGAGGAAGCAGTTCCCGCGGTAACAGCGCCAGACAAAGGGCTGTCCTGTGCTGAGCAGGGCAGCCGGGGCTCTCTGGAGTCACTGAGTGGGAGCCTTCCCACAATGCTCTGCAAAATGTCACCGAATACTTTCACAGAAGTGTGGGAGAGACTGTAAATACCGCAGTAAAAAAGTCAACTGTAAATACCGCAGAACTGTGTTTCGCTACAAGCAGAACAATCTAACATTCGAATAAATACCGCAGAACTGCGTTTCGCTACAAGCAGAACAATCTAACATTCGAATAAATACCGCAGAACTGCGTTTCGCTACAAGCAGAACAATCTAACATTCGAATACCGCAGAACTGCGTTTCGCTACAAGCAGAACAATGTAACATTTGAATAAATACCGCAGAACAGCGTTTCGCTACAAGCAGAACAATCTAACATTCGAATAAATACAGCAGAACTGCGTTTCGCTACAAGCAGAACAATCTAACATTCGAATAAATACCGCAGAACTGCGTTTCGCTACAAGCAGAACAATCTAACATTCGAATGTATTGGGCCTCATTCATGAAACGTGAGCAGAACAAATTTGTACGTAAATTGTTCGTATTAGCAATTTTGCCCGTATTTTAGCATTCATCAACGTTTTCGTATCTGAGATTTGTTCGTATGTACGAACAAACTTTACACCTGCTCAGGACCAGAAAATGGCACTAAATGTAGCTTCTGAATATCAATTCGAACATGAATTTATTTTTATTTTCTGTTAAATTCACATGACAAAATGTAGCCTCTGAAATACACAATGCAAACATAGCTAATAAATTACGATTGCAAAAGGCAAACACATTAGATGATGCCTATTAATCAATCATAGGCTATGAACTTGTTTAATTAGACTCACAACGTAATTAATGCTACCAGAACTTTTTTTCTAAATTGATAACATTTTTCAAAGCTAACTTATATGACATTAAATATGCTATTTAAAACATTAATTTGACCAATGAACAAAGTTTGCTTCAAATTGCCTTGCAGGTCTGTTGCCAGCGTTGCAATGGCTGACCTTGGAGGTGCTGTTGGAAGAGTTGGCTGAGAACAGAACGCATCTTTCAGATTGCGCAAAAGCTATTTGTTGGCTGAGAGTGATGTATGGCTGGTTAGTCGTTTCCAGGTTTTTTATGAAATTGCCAACCTGCCCAATGTTGCTGCTGTTACTGTAGGCTACTGCACAAACGTAGCCTCAAGGCTCCATCCTAAAATACGTTTGCAAAATATGAATAGAAAGGGCTTTCACATCTGTGCAGCTCATATGTCATGCTAAATGTATTGCTCAACGTCCTGGCCTGGTTTCCTGGTGGGACCATAGACGGGTGGGACCCACAACAGCTTCAGTTTTTGGATCAGCTTCTCGTTTGCAGAACGCTGCGGTGAGAGACGGCTGGCTTGTTGGTGTAGCTACGTCAAATTGCTACTATAAAACCACCTCTCACACGCACAAAACACCAACAAAATGACGAGATTAATAAATTAATTATTTTATATATTTCCAGGCTGCGAGAAAGACCGCACCCTAGTGCTTAGCAGATGGAGGCAATGCACTCGTCCGATGCAGATAAGTTTTAACTTTAACAGCTCGTGTGACAGGGAGATTCTACACTTCCTGCATCTATCCTGCCAGGTCTTTTTACTTTACCATGTAGGCTACTATTTACTTTATGAACGGACAATACTATTTTTTCCCCCTTGATTGAACATCTACTAATAAAACTTCTATTCAGTGTCTGAATACTTATTTCTTTTGCTTTTTCTGGGCCATTTTGACTTCATATGGACCTTTAAATGGAAGTGACCAACCCCCATATAAGGTAATTAATTTATGCTAATTCCAAAATAACATACACGCGCGCGCCTGTGATTTACGCGTACGAACATACGTACGTGAATACAAAAGAATCTGCCTTGCACACACGATTAGATGAATCCGGCGTAAATGGTTCGTACCAACTTGTTTCGTACATAAATATACACGCATATTTCAGAATGCTTCATGAGGCCCATTGACACTTAAATAAGACGAGTAGAAACTAGGTGGAAATTGCCTCTGGGGGGCCAAAGTTAAGGGGTAACACTGCAAAAGGACAAATTTTACATTGAATTTCTAGGAAGTGGATCTTTAGTTATACATTGAGTAGACTGGTAATCTGGAGAGATTCACACAGTTTACATACAGGTAATTTAAACAGCTGGATATTAACAAGCAAACTTCTTCCTCACGGGTACAATAGCTGTGCCTCTTCCAAGCATTAAACCTGCAATCTCTGAGTTACAAGCTCAGTTCCTCAACCGCTATACTACACTGCCACCATTCCACAACACAGTAGTTTTCCGAGTTAAAGATGCCGATCATTGGCCTCATCTCCCATAAATACGAACCCTACATAGCTAATCTCCTCGGCAGAGTATGGACAGCAGGTGTTTTTTTCGGGTCCATATGCGGTGGAGCACGTTTCAATGTCCCCTTGAAGCTGGGAGCGTGACTGACTGGGCGATGTGACCCGCACACTGACTGGCCTCTTCTTGACATATTGCACACATCTGTTCCCTCCATGGGTAATTTGAGAAAGAGAGAGAGAGAGCGATAGAGAGAGTGAGACAGTGAGAGAGAGAGAGAAACCCGGCCCCACCCACACCATGAGCTCACTATTTTGATATTTAGAGGGGCCCTCTCCCACTCACCCCAAGTCGCAACTCACAATGATCCCACTTCATTGCCCCAAATACAAATGGGACCATCCAGTCTGTGTTTGGGGCAATGAAGCCGCAACCCCAGCCCCCAACCCCAACCCCCAAACCCTAGCCCCTTGGGAACCCAGTGAGACCCTTTCTCCCTGGAACCAGATAAGTCCCAGACAGTGTTGTCTCCCCCCACCCCACTCTAGAGTCATGATAGCGGAAACGAGCCCCCATTTACAGTGTTACAAATCGCACTTAAACTCTGGTGGAAGAGGTATTATTCAAAAACAAGATAGTTTTTTTTTGTTCACCCTTTCATAAACTAATGGTTTTGTTATTGTTATACTGTACATCAAAGGTGGCCTTCCTTAGCTACATCTGTGTCAACCGGCAAGAGAGAGAGAGAGCGAGAGAGAGAGAGAGAGAGAGAGAGAGAGAGAGAGAGAGAACGAGAGATGGGACGGGGCATTAGAATTAGAGCCCATATATCGGGCCAATATTTGCGTTTCTGGACCATACTGTATCGGTCGTCAAGGATGACATGTGACCGATATAGGCATTTTATTTACACTGACACGTGGGTGCTCCTAGCACTCCATCTAGTGGTTCTTGCCACAGAACTATATAGTGTTCTCACTACCCTCAACATATCATGTGACATGTACTCTTCACTCAGTCAGAGAGCAGTGCTGCCGCTGGAGGAAGACTCATTGTATGAAAGGAAGGAACAAGTTTCTCTTGCTAGCTAATTGAATATTGTCAATAATATTAGTGCATTAACACAGTAATGTTAGTCATTCTTTAGTTGCGGTCTTAATAAATGTTTGCAAACTGCAGATGAATGTAAACTACGATAACATTGCTAGCTAGCAAGCTATCGGCAAGCTAATCAGCTACCAGTAACGTTAATGTGAGATGCATCCACAGACCTCGTTGTGCTCTTTTACTTTGCACCATTACTTAGCTAACGTATAATTCATGAGTAGGCTACCGATTGAGATATAACATATATTTAGGTGTGCATTTAGATTCACCCGCGTATTTTAACTAATTGAGGCATTTATTTTCATATTGAATAAATTAATGGCATTAACGTGATCGATTTAAGGTGACGATGACGTTTGTTTTGAATAGCTAGCTAACGGTAGCTAGCGAATGACAGCTCCCGGGGCAATGTTTCACGAAGCTTACGGAGTTGGCTGAATAACTGCACCGAGTAAAACCCGGAACCCTCCAAAATCTGGAACATAGACTGAAGAAAAAGAGCCGTTCTGGGTTTTTACTCAGTGCAGGTTATCAAGCTAACTCAGTAATTTTGCTTCATGAAACAGCCCCTGCTCAGATAACCTTAGGATGAGAGGAGAGGAGAGAAAAAACCTTATTGGTATGGAATCTATGTTACCGGTCATCAAGCTAACGTTAGCTTATGGTCTCGTACACACTCGGGTTTTAGTTTCAAAATGTTTCGGAAATGTTTTTCGCTAATGTTACCTTGACCTGTTGGTAGGCTGAACATTACTCTAATGCATTTTGTTCCGATAATAATAATAAAATAAGAGAGAGAGGGGAAGAGGGGGAGAGGGGGTTTGTGGTGCGGAAATCTCCTGGCTGAGGTCCAGCACAGTCTCCTGAATCACACTTACCTGCGTCATATTCACTTGGGGATGCTGAGTGCCTATGGCTTCCAACTCTGGGCTCAGTAAAGGTAGGTGGAGCCGGACTGTGGCCCACCCCCCTCCCCCCGGCCCCCACATTCCCAGCTGCTGAGCTCAATCCCCACTGGATCAGACCATCATGCAGCCGGCCTGAGGCACGCAGGAGCCACCTCTGCTTATCTCATACTGCTTACACGTGCAGCACAATTTACTGTACACACACACTCACTCTTACACACACACTTTACTACACACACACTTCACTACACACACACACACTTTCACACACACACACACACACACACACACACTCACTCTCACACACACACTTCACTACACACACACATGCACACACACTCACACACACACTTCACTACACACACACACTCTCACACACACACACTTCACTACACACACACACTCTCACACACACACTTCACTACACACACATGCACACACACGCTTCACTACACGCACACAAATATGCACACGCACATGCACACACATACATACACACACTTTACTATACACACATACACAAACACACTTCAGTATTTCAGTATACTGTACATGCACACACTTCAGTACACACACTCACATTTCAGTATACACACATACTTCAGCAAACACACGCTTAAGCACACACACACACACATATTCACTTCACTATACACACACTCACTTCATAGTCCACATAGCACAAATATACAGAAACACATTTGGCATGCGTCATTAAAACACACCCATTGAAACCCTCTTCCACACGCACACAGACCCAGCTAAAGCTGTTAAAGCAGAGTCTCTTGGTTTGAGTGCGCTCCTGTCACCTGTGTTTAATATGAAGTGTCTGTGTTCAGCTACCACTGCATCAAATCTCCAAATCCTATTGCCAATGGCATAATCATCCATAATCATAAAATCTCAATCACATTTCTGCGCTCAATCGGCCTTCCAAGGCTCTTGTGTATGGACAGTTTGCTTTCCTGAATGCATGGGCTGTGATTGTCTGCATCTGGAATGTGATTGGCTGGACAAGGCCTGTGATTGGTTGGATAGGGCCTCTGGAGACCTCCCTTGGCCTCAGTATGAGGGCTTGGAGGGGTGTGGCAGGAGTATTAGGTTGGGATGGGTTATAGGAGCAGGGGCCCATCACACAAACAGCGACTACCTTATGTGCACCCTGTCCACGCCCAAATAAATCATGTGGCTGACATCATAGAATGTCCCCCGAGACCTCCTACTCTCAAGCTAGAGAGGTGCCGCAATAACCTCTGAGCAACACTCAACATATGACCCACAGCGTCTGACTGACACTATACACAGAGCGTAACCATGGTGTCTGACGAGTCTGACTGACACTATACACAGAGTGTAACCATGGTGTCTTACGAGTCTGACTGACACTATACACAGAGTGTAACCGAGGTGTCTGACGAGTCTGACTGACACTATACACAGAGTGTAACCATGGTGTCTGATGAGTCTGACTGACACTATGCACAGAGTGTAACCATGGTGTCTGACGAGTCTGACTGACACTATGCACAGAGTGTAACCATGGTATCTGACGAGTCTGACTGACACTATACACAGAGTGTAACCGTGGTGTCTGACGAGTCTGACTGACACTATACACAGAATGTAACCGTGGTGTCTGACGAGTCTGACTGCCACTATACACAGAGTGTAACCATGGTGTCTGACGAGTCTGACTGACACTATGCACAGAGTGTAACCATGGTGTCTGACGAGTCTGACTGACACTATACACAGAGTGTAACCATGGTGTCTGATGAGTCTGACTGACACTATGCACAGAGTGTAACCATGGTGTCTTACGAGTCTGACTGACACTATACACAGAGTGTAACTGTGGCGTCTTACGAGTCTGACTGACACTATGCACAGAGTGTAACCATGGTGTCTGACGAGTCTGACTGACACTATACACAGAGTGTAACCATGGTGTCTGACGAGTCTGACTGACACTATGCACAGAGTGTAACCATGGTATCTGACGAGTCTGACTGACACTATACACAGAGTGTAACCGTGGTGTCTGACGAGTCTGACTGACACTATACACAGAGTGTAACCATGGTGTCTGACGAGTCTGACTGCCACTATACACAGAGTGTAACCATGGTGTCTGACGAGTCTGACTGACACTATGCACAGAGTGTAACCATGGTGTCTGACGAGTCTGACTGACACTATACACAGAGTGTAACCATGGTGTCTGACGAGTCTGACTGACACTATACACAGAGTGTAACCATGGTGTCTTACGAGTCTGACTGACACTATACACAGAGTGTAACCGTGGTGTCTGACGAGTCTGACTGACACTATACACAGAGTGTAACCATGGTATCTGACGAGTCTGACTGCCACTATACACAGAGTGTAACCATGGTGTCTGACGAGTCTGACTGACACTATGCACAGAGTGTAACCATGGTGTCTGACGAGTCTGACTGACACTATACACAGAGTGTAACCATGGTGTCTGATGAGTCTGACTGACACTATGCACAGAGTGTAACCATGGTGTCTTACGAGTCTGACTGACACTATACACAGAGTGTAACCATGGTGTCTGACGAGTCTGACTGACACTATACACAGAGTGTAACCATGGTGTCTGACGAGTCTGACTGACACTATACACAGAGTGTAACCATGGTGTCTGACGAGTCTGACTGACACTATACACAGAGTGTATCCATGGATCCCCACATAGCCTGACTGAGTGTAACCATGGATGTCTGAAGAGTCTGACTGACACTATATAAAGTGTAACCATGGGGCTCTGCATAATCGGACTGTGTCTGACACTCTGTACACACAGTAACCATGGATCACTGCAGTCTCACTGTTACAACAAGACCCACAGTAGCCATGAGTCACTAAAGGGTCTCACTGTTACCATGGACACAGTAACCACAAGTTACTAAAGACTCCTTCTGTTATCTAAAACACATACTAGCCCTGAGTCACTACAGTCTTGTAGTTACCGTGGACACACAGTAACCATGATCTAGTAAAGAATGTCACTGTTACCGTGGACACACAGTAACCATGGTCCAGTGAAGAATTTCACTGTTACCGTGGACACACAGTAACCATGAGCTACTGACGACTATCACTGTTAATGAGGCATCACTAACGCCGCGACACTAAGCAGCTCTCCTCCTCACTTTGTGTGCATCACTACTGTGAATGTAGCCCACAATGTGAATGTAAGTGCGCGGTTATGGAAGGTGGATGTGTCACTGTGGGGTCCCTGTGGGGTGCTGGCATTGTGTAATTTAACTTAAAACTAGATTGACTCTAGTCTTCCAAAATGCATTCTCCCCCACTTTTCAGTGTGGAAAATGGAAGACAGACTACACCCTTGGGTACACCCTGTGTGTGTGTGAGAGAGAGAGGGAGAGAGAGAGACTGTGTGTGTGCACGTGTGCGTAAATCAAACTGCCAGGCGCCATGGTTTCCATCTTTTCCACATACCTCCGCCTTCTGGCTTGGCATCTCTAGGAGATGGGTGGCATACCATCGGCCTACCATCGGCCTACAGATCCCTCTGCCCAACCGAAACACAGCAGCTATCAAGAGCGAGGAATAAAAAACGGCTGGCCATTAGACTTATCATCTAAATACGGCAACTCTGCGGCCAAAGGATCGTCCCACTCTCCCGTCTGTTTTCGGGGAGGGCAATTCTAACAATCCCACCCCATCAATCTCATTTTTGTTCTTCCCTGCTCCCTGCGCGTCTGCTCCTGTTGCAGGAGAATCGTTCTTTTCTTCTCCAAAAGGACAGATCGGGGCAAAGGAGAGTGATTTGGCAGTGTGTGCAGGACGGGGCCTCCAAACAGACTCCTCTTGGCATTTCTCGAGAGAAAAAAAAAGAGAGAGCAATGTGCCCACAATGCTACAGTTTTTTAATATGGATGCACTTTTTTTCTATTTAAGGTTTTATTCATGTAACCCAATTACTCGATAGTTCAGAAAAAAGTGTGAATCACGTTTTAGGAATGCGGGAATGAACAGCTCATAAATGAAATGTTTTACACAAAAAAAAAAAACCCTGCGTTCAGATATAGACAAATTGGCAATAAAACTATAAAACGTTATTTCATGTCGTTAATTTCCTGGGAAAGTGCACAAGGCAATGTTTGTGCCAGTCCTAATGTCTTACAGATATGGACTGTCATTTTTGAGCAGCACAGCGGAAGAGATCAATGACTCAAGAAAAACAATTGCTGTCTCGATCAGCATCGTGGAATGACCCAGTCACCGCTGCTATGGTTGAATGAATCATTCTATTATATTCTGTCCCTGCTGTCTTCAAATGGTCATCAAATGGTCAAACGGGATTGTCAGCATAGTCTCCAGACCCTAGTCATGAGAAAAAGGGGTTCTAACCTTTAGAACAAGCTGAGAGAAGTATTAAATATATGAAGACTTTTACATGAGGCTATTGATACTGTTGAATGGCTGTGGGTAAGTATACCAGGGTGTGTCTAGATGCTAAACATACGAGCATGGTCATGACACATGATCCTCATTTGATGCTCTGGAGAGTGACAGCTTCTGACCTTTATCAACACATAGCGCACTGATTACTGCAGCTGTGTGTGTTCGGTGTGTGTGTGTGTGTGTGTGTGTGTGTGTGTGTGTGTGTGCGTGGGGGACTGGAAGTAGAGAGAACCAGCCCTCCAACAAGGTGGCCATGCAGGATTAGTTTGAGAGGAGATGACAATCAGCGTAATCATGAGCGATTGGTCTGGGCTTTGGTCCAGGCCTGTGTGTAGATGGATGAGAACAAGCAGAACACAAGCTGGTAATTCAGTGCTGGAGTCAAGCTCTGGCAAACCATTCCACAGCACCTGGGGAAACACAAGTCTGAATACTGCAGTACACACACCGCAGAGACTGGTAGAGTATCTAATACAATACAGCCAGGGGGATGGGCAGTATTTCAAATACACGTATTTGAAACGTATATTTGCATGTACGTATTTCATATGTAATGCATTTCCACAGAGATATTTTAAGAGTATCAGCTAGATCTCCACGTGCATGTGTGTGTGTGTGTGTGTGTGTGTGTGTGTGTGTGTGTGTGTGTTTCAATGAAACATGGCATATGTGTTTTCTGTATGTTTGTGATAAAATAGTGTATTTTTTCATGGTGCAGGGCTGGGTGGTGTGATAATTGTGCGGTATAATGGCGTGGTGTAAGGCGTACCCAAAAAAGCTGGAGATGAGAGATAGCTTCCCTGGTGGAAAAGTCAGGCACCCCCAAAGCACCTGTCTACCTGTCTTACTCCACGTCTCACTGAGGGTCCAATCACAGCTTGGGATATAGTCACATGTTGCAGATCTGGGCATCAGCCACCCAATCAGTATGTTACATAGTGAACGGCCTTTAACAGCCCATCTCTCTCTCTCTCTCTCTCTCTCTCTGGTAATGGCGGAAAAGGCTCGTTAAAGGCCGCCACTGACTGGGGCCATCTGTGGAGAGGGAGCAGCTGTGCGGAGCCGCCCTGAGGTCCCCACAGACCCGCAGTTCTTGGGATGAAACCGGGCCCAAGGAAAGAGAGAGAGAGAGAGAGAAAAACTACCTCCTCAAATTAGTGGGAGAGGGAGAGAGAGGAAAAACTACCTACATCCCCTGCACTCCAGTGCGAAATACCGCTACTCACTACTCACCGCTACTCACCACCCCCCACCCCCCACCCCCCAGCCACAGACAAATAAAAGGGGAAAAAACTATTTTTTCTCTTCATTGCTTTGTGACTAATGGCTGAAGCAATGTGAGGGGAAAAGGCTCTTTTCCACCTGCAGCAGAGCAGAGGACTCAAGCTCCCCCCCGCATCTCTAACCATGACCGTGTTCCACCGTACAGCTGGGAATCACCCGGAGTTACGTCTCCCTTTCCAAACACCTCCCACCCACACACACCCACACTTTTACCCACACTTTCAGGGTGGTGCCTGCCCCTCTGTTTGGTTAGTGTTAGTGTTAGTGTATCTCCTTTTGCATATAGCGCTGGAAAAAGACCATGATCAATTTATATTACACACACACTTGAAGAAACCTTTTACTTTAGTTTTACTCTTTGCTTACCTTTGGTTACAGAAAAAGCGATCCCTTTTTGAGTGTGAATCAGATATTGAAAACATCTTCAAAAGGTCGTGCATCTATGTAAATATATACACACATACACGCGCATGCACACACACAGAGTGGAGGAAGCAGGGTACAGATATGGCTTAGAGTGTCAGAGAGGAACTCGACTGTAACCGAAAACCAAACTCACCCCATTTACAAAACCATACAAACCAAAAACAAAACTCAAAACACAACTTTACAAAAAAGGCATGAATTCTGTACTTCGACTTCTGTAACAAAGTTCCCGCCCCCCCTGCCCTGCGTGTGTGTGTATGCATGTGTGTGTGTGTGTGTGTGTGTGTGTGTGAGCAGCGCCAAGGCCTAGTGACTCATATCTTCCACTCTCTTCCACGGCTGGCTCTGATCCAGTGAGAGATTAAAACATGTCCTCCATTACTGTAGCCGGCTGAGCTCAACAACGCTACGGACAATCGCCAGCAGCTCTCACACAGCTGGCCAGAGAGGGCGCTGTCCTCTCTCACATAACTGCAGGTGACGGGTGGTGAGAGGTGGGGGGTTAGGATGGTGAAAGGTGGGAGGAGTAGCGAGAGGTGGGGGGAGGGGAGTAATGGTGGTTGGGTTGGAGAGTGGGGGCGGTTGGGATGTGGAGAGGTGGGGTTTTTGGGTGCGAAAAAGTGGTTTTGGGGGTTAAGAGAGATGGCCACAGACACAGGGCAGGTGGACTTGGCACCTTCCAGAAGTGCTGTCAACAAGTAGCTCAACGGTTCCCCTGAGGGTCTAAGCTGCTGCAGCTCAGCATACAACACCAGCCTAACTGTTTTCAAGGGGGGGGGGGGGGTGGTGCATGGGGGCGGGAACGGGGGTGGGGATCATAGTGGGGACGAAGGATTTTGCGCTTTGAAAGTCTTTCCAGTAACCCTTTCTGCTTCCCCTGCTGCCTGCTCCTATACTCACACGTCAGTGACACTCCAAACTGATGACAGCACTTCCTCTTCCTTTTTTGCTAACGCTTTAACGATGAGAAAGCAGCATCTTCGTGTCCAGGTTAAGGGTCAAGGGTCAAGGTGAGGGGAAAGGACGTAGTGAGCAATAGAGACTAAATGAGTTGTCACACGTTATCAGGCCGGCTCATCT
Source organism: Ilyophis sp. 1 JC-2022 (assembly GCA_022702515.1). NCBI lineage: Eukaryota > Metazoa > Chordata > Actinopteri > Anguilliformes > Synaphobranchidae > Ilyophis > Ilyophis sp. 1 JC-2022. The sequence continues at coordinate 60,269,278 of CM040405.1, read as the reverse complement.
GGTCTGTCGGGATGCAAAATAGGGGACATCCAAGGGCCAGTGGGTGGGGTTTCACAGGAGCTAAGTCACACAGTCTATCGCAAGCGCTGCTCCCCTTCTTAAAACCCCTGTCGCACTGCTCTGTTCCCTGGAACAAGGCAGGAGAGAGGGCGGTGAAGTCCATAGCATAAAATTACACAACCAACAATGCTCGCCATTTTCCAACCACTAACCTAGTACCTAGTGCTCTCCGTTTACCTGCAAACTAGATTGTATCCAGCACCAGGGGAAGAGGGCGACAGGAGTTTGTCACCCAGCAGTACAAAGTGTTGGAAACAGCGTATATAGATGGAGTAAAGTAAGAGCAGACACAGGGCTGGCAGGCTAGTCAGGCGGGCGATAACCTGACAGAAAGGAGGATCCCTGACCAGGGGGGTATTCCACAAAGCAGGTTTACTGATTTAGCTGGATAACTGCACTGAGTAAAACCCGGAATGGCTCTTTTGACTTCAGTCCATGTTACAGATTTGGGAGGGTTCTGGGTTTTACTCATTGCAGTTATCTAGCTAACTCAGTAATCCTGCTTTATGGAATACCCCCCCCCGCCCCCCCAAGCCCTTCTGAAGCAGAAAAGGAAAGAGGTCATTAGCATGAGAGAAAGGAAAGAAAGGAACTAACTTCTCTTCCGTTTCTCTGACCGTACAGAGTAGATAAAACGGTCTAAAAAAAAAAAAAGTTTAACTAAGAAAAAAAAAAAAAACGGACTTTCTCCCAACTGAAAACATTGTTGGAATTTTCAAATATCTGATCCTTCTGGGTCAAATGAGTGACCTTTCTCCTCGTTTGTTTTTTCTCACACACATCTTATGGTCCACACCTTTTTTTATTGTTGCTTTTCTGATCTCCGGCTCTAGTGGGGCTTTTCTAGCGACGTTAAACGCAGTGGCCGTAATTCACTTTGGTTCAAATAGCATCTGCTAAACGGCTCAGCTGTAGAAAAAAAAAAAAAAAGAAATGTAAAAAAAAAAGTGTAAATTTCCGCTGACCATTGTTTCTGTGCTGTAGGTGGAATTCTGTATTAAATATGGGCCGCGCGTCTCCATTGTGTGTTCCAAGGGGACTCTTTAGTGCCAGTGTGGAATGCCAGCAGCGGCGGCGGGCAGCGGGGCAGTATTTGGACGGAGCTCTGGCATTCTCCTCGTTCCCCGGGGGCACGTGAGGGGAAGTCGTTTTGGGGGGGAGGGGGGATGCTCTGGACAGCGTCAGGGCTGACCCTGAGGGAGAGAGAGGGATGGGAAGGGGGGGGACGACGACGCTGTCCACCAGGCTGTCAGCACCGCCGGTCAGCTCTCCTCTGTCCTCAGAGCGGGGTGGCTCCGGAGGAATGTGGCGGTCATGTCCCCAAACAAAGCCAACATTCACGGGTCCCGACGGGGCCTGGAGCCTCGCCACCCCCCTCCCCCCTCCACCCCCCACCACTAGAGCAGCAGAGGATCCAACCCCCCCCCCCCTCCTGCTGGCCCGAATCTTCACTCTGAGTACCTCACAGCAAGAAGGGCCTGTCAAAAACATCACCCATGAGGCCACAGGGGGGAGGATGAAGGTCACACAGGGTCAGGGGTCAGGGGTCAGCAGGGGTGAGGGACAGGTGGAGTATACAGAAAACATATTGAAATAAAATACATTATCAAGCCCTTACAACACTTCAAACCATCCTCCTAAGATGCGCCAATCCCCCCCTGTAGGGGACATTAGTCTCAGGTCTTAATTCACTCAATAAAACCTTCAATAACAATTAAATAAATAATATTTTAGAAAATATGAAACACACACGCACGCACACACACACACGCACGCACGCACGCACGCACGCACGCACGCACGCACGCACGCACGCGCACACACCACCACCAGGCAGGCTGGCTCTATCAGCTGAATGTGCCTGTGGAGATTACTTTGGCAGAGCCATCCCACTGAGCAGGAAGTTTGGAGACTGTAATTACTTCCACACTCTTTGGCTGAATAGTGTATCAGCGTCAGGGTCTCCTATCTGTAGAGTAAAGCTAAATAAAAGCCTTATGGCCAGGAAAGGTGTCAATAGCACAATGCTAAGGTTAATAAGGGCTGTTAAGCCAAAAAAAAACCTAAAGGTTATAAGAACTAAACTCTAAACCCTTATGAACAGTTGAAATAACAAAACAATAAAGTTGCAAAACGGTTTTAAAATCGAAACCCTGGGCTTGAGAAAGGTCTTAAAAACACAAGCCTGTTATGAAGGAGGATCGTACTGTGTGGCTAACGGGTTATCTGTATGTGTGTGGGGTCCACAGCTCACAGCACTGCACGAGAAATAATATTTTAAATAATAAGTTGTAGATCCTTCTTTTCTGAGGAGAGTTGTGGACCGCCCCACACCTTACCCCCTGGATCACCATCTCCGAACCGGGGAAAGGGTCTCAGCTGCATCAGCTGCCTGCTTTTAACGAGGTACATGTTGGAAGTCATTTTTTTCACCATACACTGGCCCCCACATCTGGGGGACAGACATTTTAACATTTTAGAGTTTTAGCAGAAAATCCTATCCAGAGCAACTTTACATTATTTATGCATACAGTCCATTTATACAGCTGGCTATCTTACGATTTAGGTTATCTGGCTCAGGGGTACTGCAGCAGTGCCCCGACTGGGAATCAAAGCTACAACCTTGGAGCTACGAGACCAGTTTCCGAACCATTACGCTACACTTTAAGGAGGTTTGGGAAAATAGAGTCTATTGCAATAGAGAGGAATGCCGCACATACTAAAAAATCAGTCCATGGGAATTATTATTTTTTTTTAGTTGTATTGTGAAACAGCTTGCTAGGTCGTTTAAAAGAGGCGGAGATCTTTGGGGTGTTCCAAGTCCACAGTTGATGTAATGTAGGATACACTAGACCGGGGGTGTGAGACTGTGAGTCCTAGTTTGCCGATTTTTATCTGGTCAAGGAGTCCTCCACACACCTTGTTTCCAAGGCCCAAATTCTGTGGTGGTTGAAAGAAAGCCCCAGAAATGTCCCAATGCAGATGTCCTGGGACCTGTATCACGAAGCAGGATTACTGAGTTAGCTGGATAACTGCACTGAGCAAATCCCAGAACTCTTCCAAATCTGGAACATGGACTGAAGTAAAAAGAGCTGCTCCGGGTTTTACTCAGTGACGTTATCCAACTAACTCAGTAATCCTGCTTTGTGATACAGGGGCGGCAGTGTAGTATAACGGTTAAGAAACTGGACTTGTAACCAAAAGGTTGCAGGTTCGATTCCCAGGTAGGCCGTTGTACCCTTGAGCAAGGTACTTAACCTGAATTGCTTCAGTATATATCCAGCTGTATGAATGGATACATGTAAGAAGTTGTGTAAGTCGCTCTGGATAAGAGCGTCTGCTAAATGCCTGTAATGTAATGTAATACAAACCCCAGGAGATGAGTTTGACTCCCCTGCTTTGACGTGACAACATAGGTAAATGACAAGCTGAGACAGGATGAATGGCCTGTCATTATGCATTCCTATGTTCTTGATCCTGTTCACTGTTTGTGGTGTCTGTGTTCTGTTCTTAATATAGTTCACCAGGGTCAGAATGTCTGTCAAAGTAACAAACACACAAACACAGAGACAAATAACCAAACATGAACAACAATAATATTCCCATTGTATGTTTAAATTATTCAGTTGTTCCTTTGCAAAATATAATAATTACAATTTGAAAACTGGAGGTTATTTTGACTGACAGTTTACATCAATGAACAAATGGCCCGTTTGGTATGTGTGCAACATGTCCATTTGTCATCTAACCTGCTTATTCCTGGTCAGGATCGCGGAGGGGTCAGACAGGTCGCCAATCCATCACAGGGCACACACACCATTCACTCACACACTCATACCAATGGGAAATTTAGAGTTTCCAATTAGCCTAACCTGCATGTCTTTGGACTGTGGGAGGAAAGCGGAGTGCCCGGTGGAATCCCACGTGGACACAGGGAGAACATGCAAACTCCACTCTGGCCTTGAAAGTTTAACCAGGACCGTCTTACTGTGAGGTGACAATGATATCCACTGTACCATCATGCCACCCTGCAGAATATCTACAATGTGATTTATTGAACTTCCAAATAATGAACAGTCCTCAGACTGTAGGCATAAAATCCAATACATCAGGAGAAGCTGCGTGTCTCTCGTTCTATCATTCTGTCTCAGTCCGTGTGTGCCAGTGTAGGAGTCTCTCTGACCGCTGAGTACAACTGTCAAATGTGCACTCTGTCATTTTCCCAGAATGCCACACAGAGTGTAAAATTTAGAAGAACACATACATACTTTTTTCTCCCCTCCTTCTTATACTCACTTCTCTTTCCACACAAACTGCCGGTCTGAGTTGGGAAACAGCACAGCCCTTTGGCAGGCTGTTCTTAAAGACAAACTGCACGCGTCCAGAGCTGAACTGAAAGCATTGCGGTCGGAAAGCTGAGGTGTGTGGAAACCCAAAATTCGAAACCAGGGCCGTTGCATTCCTCGTGCCTCTCACACCAAGGGTTACCCACAATTCCCTCTCCATTCAGTTCTCTGAAAAAGTTATCTTTAGTGACCCGAACCTCTCTCTGCCAAAGCTTGAGGTCACGAGATGGCCTCATTCACTTAGTTATATTTGGGCCCCCTGTTATTGTGAAGCCTGCCAACATGTAGCACTCAGGAGGCTAACAGAACAAAATTCTAGACTAGCAACTGTGGCACCCGGGTGTAGGAACAGTAAGGTCCGGCCACCTACAGACATGAATATTCTGGGTTTTTTTTTAACCCTGTTTTTAATTTGTCTTTGATCTTTAGGTAGCCTTTTTTGTTTTTACATCTGGCCAGGGACTGCAGATAAAAACTAGCTTTTTGGCTAACTTTGGCATGTTTACAGTATTCTTTTGTATGTTAATATGCACTGTCCCTGACAAATAATCCAAGAAGTAAAATAAATTATTTTACAGAGATGAATGAAACGTATGCAAATATTAAACATATTCTGGTTTGTCTTTCACAAATGTCATGGCAAAAGAAAAAGTGTTTGCGTAGAGCTTGAAGCGTTCACGTTCGCGTATTTCTCTGAGGTATGTTTTGGCCCTGAAGGTTAGCTAACGTTAGCTAATGTTAGTTTAGCTATAATTATCAGGCAACTCAAAAACACCGGCCGTATTTAACGTTAACGCTAGCTAGTTAAAAGTAACATGGAAACACGTGCATGGAAACAGATAACGTTAGCTATAACGGAACATAGTCAGTTTACCAGATAGTTAGTGTTAGCTAACTCAAAATACCAACATTATCATTTGATCGGTAACTTTAATTTAACAGATAATCCGCGCAATGTAACATTACGTAAAGGCCAGTTCAGACCAAAGATTCACAACGCAACACAATCGTTTTAGAATGTTGCTGAGAGCAATTGCACTGACCTACCCCGTCTTAGAATGTCCCATGTTGCAGACGATTCACCTCGTCTAAATGCAGGTAGCGAGTTTTAGAACACAACGTACCTCAGTTTGTTTTTTTCTACAAAATCAGTGCGCAGTCTTTCCTCAGAAGTGATGCTGTCTCTGCAATTGATATTTTGTCTCCAAATCAACGATGACACCAGCTGTTCACAATCGCTACTTTCATATTATATGAGGTGAATATCGCAACCAGGAAGTAACTATGCTAACTCAAAAACACTGACTCACTGCACACATCACTCTGGGTAACCCGGATCAAGTATACTCAAAAGCAGTAGAAACCATTCGAACAGACAGACCGACAGACCGACCACGGAGTGACTTAAGCTAATGGTACACGGGCAATATTTTCAGGCAATATTGCCGGCAATATTGACAGGCAATGATTGCCGGCAATTATCCTATTGATAAATCAATATCTGAACAAGTTTGATCGAGGCAAGCAATATTTTGCTACCATCCAATCACAGATGAGAGTTTGGGCCACATGACACCTGAGTCTTCCAAAAATAAATTTCAACAATGGCTGCCAATTGGTGCGAGAAAACCTAAGGGATGCTGATCTCTTATAAATGTATGTATAATGATGTATTAGACTAATGTTGAAATAAAGACCAACTTTTCCTAAGTTAGGGAATTCTTGACTTATGATTGTAAATAATTTGTATTACTCAGTCACCACCGTACTGACGAACCGAGTGACTTTTAACTAGCTAGCTAACTTTATTCAGCAAACCTAATCAGACCGCCTGCTTCTGGTGAATACATCCATGAATTTTTCTGTCAAATTTAGAGATACGGTCGATTGAATTACATTGGCAGAAAGCTGTGGTTCTCGCCGTTCCGGGCACATATATACTTTTGCGGTGAGATGGCGGTAGGTTCGAAACGGAGGTTAAAAACACGATCCGCAAACATTCTTTTTTCAGTTATTGCCCCATCGCCCATTGCTACAGTGGCCCATACTCATTGCCCATTGCAAGCAATATTGTACAATTTTGCTGGAGATATTGCCTGAAAATATTGCCCATGTACCATCAGCTTTATACGAGCGGCTGGTCGCAGCTAAAAAAGTGTTTTTTCCCAATGATGCTGGGAAGAGAACAAAGTCAACAGTTTTATTGCATTATGAGCTTAATCTTTAATCTTGTCCCCTAACAATAAATCAATCATGAATTAGTTACTCTTTTGGACATCTGCAAACACCATCGTCTCATTGGACAGGCGGGCGCTCAAACCTGACCAGCAGGTGATACAATAGGCTTACTGTGCACACACAACTAACTATGGAATTATGATTCAAAGGGGGTTGCATTACAAGCTAAAATAATTGTGGGCAAATCCAATTCCTACAGATTAGAGACCAGGGCCATGGTTTGGACGCAACTAGTGGCCAAAAGTAAATTGGTTCCTAAGTGGGTATGCCGACATTGTTCTCCCTAAATAAGCTATAAATGAAAGTCTTTACACACCAAAACATATCACAAGTGTGTATATCCTCCTAAGATCCAGCTATTTATGTTTGTCCCCTATAGAAGACATGAATCTCTGGTGTTAATCTGAAGAATGTACTATGCTGAAACCTACACCGCAAGGGACATTCAATAAAAAAGAACGAAAGTATTTTTACTGCAAACATGTTTTTGTCGTCGAGGACACTTGTATTATGTCAAAACATATTTAAATACTTAAATATTGTTTCTGTTGGGTCTCAGGAGGATATATGAGAAAAGTCTGCCTGTAATGAAAAGCACTCATGTGTGCTGTGTTTTTGCAGTAGTGGAAGGTGAAAGTGTTCAGGCTGAATTTGCACAGTGAAGATCCAGCAGTTGAAACAAGCGAATGCACACGGTGCAAAGCTCTTAACGATGGTCAAATGGACAAATGGATCCCGCCAACATGCTGCGCCACAAAAGCTGGGCAAGACCATGGGGGAGATAACGCTCTGCCCACACTGTGCCTTCCGAATCGCGGCCGGGACAGGCCTCTCCTCGTCCCTGACGGCCAAGGCTGGCTGGTTCCCGCGCAGGTCTGCCGTCTCTGCAGGGGAGCTCTAATCAGGACCTCACATTTTACAGTCCAGTTATGGTACTTCCTGTGCAGCTGTTGGCCTGGCTCTGTGCTGCTGGGAGACAGGAAGTGGGTCATGCAATATTAACGGCGAAGGGAGGATTGACTTACAGAGGCTGCCGGTGGAAGAACGGGTCGCGGGGGTCCAATCGGTGGCGTCGCCGGACGACCGACCCGGCTCCGGAAGCCCCGATAGGCATCTGTTTGTTTCGGCGAAACAGGAAGTTGGAACAATTTATTTGAGAAACAGTAAAAGTGAAAAAAAAAAAACATACAAATGATTAATTATGCAGGTAGGTCCTATTGAGACCAGGGATGAAGAAATGAGAGGAGCGACCAGGGTCCATTTTGACTGGAGCTGACCAATGTTTGGAGAGAAAATACGACTTCCTCTCCCTCCCTGTGTTTTTCTGATGAGCACATATAACCAGTGTGTGTATGTACGTTTATGAGTGTCTGTGCTCAACGCTTTTGAGTACGTTTTTGTACATCTGATGTCTGTATGACCGTGTGTGCATGTGTGTATGTGAGAGTGTGTAGTCTTCATATATGTGCATGTGTGAAACATGCATGTGTTTACGTCCGAATGTTTTACATGTTTGTGTTAGATGTCTGTATGGTATGGTTGTGTGTGCATGTACGCGTGCTTGTGTGTACGTACTATATATTTGAGGTTAATGTCTATGTGTGCGTGTGTGCGTACGTATGTGTAAGGGGGGGGTTTCATTAATCTGCGGGTCGCCAGTCATCCAGACCGCTGTCACACCTCCAGATTGTTGAAAGCCGACTCCTGAAACTGTCATCGGAGCGCTCAGGTGTCCGCCGTCTCCGTCGTCATCCCGCCATTGTGCTGCTGGATTGAATCACACAGCGGCCCTGACAAGCGCATGCGCTGCAGCCCGGGGGGCACTGATTCACAAACCAGCCTCATGACAACATGCGGCCGCTACCTGCCACACTCATCCGCTCCTCTTCTAGAACAATCCGGCTCTGACAGATCAACACGCATAAAACGCACTACATATAATACATATAATAATTTTATATATTCATGCAGGTTGCACTTTACAGAAAACCCCCCAAAACACAGTAAGTTTTTGTTTCCTTTTAAAGTATGACGACGCATTGTTGAAAACAATGGTAGGTAGAAATTTGTGCACCTGTATGGAAAGTGTTGAATAAATGGAATTTTAAAAAAGCAAACAAAAAATCAATGAACTGTGCTGTAATTTATAAAAAAGCAGAAACTCCAACACGTGACAAAAATAAAGTTGATTGCCACAGCTCATGTCTGACTGTGACATGTGTTCATCATCAAAGCAATTTCAGGTTTTTGCAAGTGGACAGGTGTGGATTGTGAGTGAGTCTCTCTCTGCGGGTGTAGCATTACAGTACTGTTCATCACCGAGAACAGAGCATCATTTCTCATCTCAACCTCCCCCAAACCCGCCCCCACCCCCCCCCCCACCCGCCTCACGCACCTTCCACACACAGCTCAGCTGAAAATGTTGTTTGGACGTAGCGGCGGTCGACTGGAGATATGCGAGAGGCACGAGCTTACGTATATACTGTATATATATAGGCCTGTATCGCGTTTCAGCTGGGCCCTGTTCGGACAGCGGTGAGCACTGCTTTCTAGCGGGCGGGCAGAACTCAATCTGCACAGAGGAATTTAAGAGGGTGGTGGTGGTGGGGGGGGGGGGGGGTTGGTTTTCGCACATTTCGGAACATATTTATAGAGAGTGAAGTCAGCGTGCCGTGCTCTGGTGTTTAAACCTGCCCATGTTAAGTGTGTAGCTGGCCTGGGTCGCTTGGGTGGGGCTTCCCATGTCATAGAGGCTCCGCCTGCTAAATGCAGACTCTGTTTATGACAATGGCACTCTGGGCACCAGAAACAGAACGTGCGCATAGCCTCCCATCAGACACGATGCCATTCCTCCCCACCCCACACACACACAGCCCACAACTCCCCCCCTCCCCCCCCCCCACACACACACACACAGCCCACAACTCCCCCCCTCCCCCACCCCCACCCCCAACTGCTCGCATCACAGCCTGCAGCATCTGCAACTGAAATAAAACCATGCTGAATCGATGACCCTCACAGAAAGAGAGAGAAGGAGAGAGAGAGAGAGAGAGAGAGAGAGAAAGAGAGAGAGAGAGAGAGAGAGCTGCAGAGTGGCTGGATGCATTTCAGGAATAGTTTGCAGGTTATTTTGACCAGGGCGGGGTGTAACGTAATAAGGCTGAATGTATTTGCCTGTTGGTTTATTTTCTGGTGATTCCGGCCGAGAAGCCGATACCGGTCAGCCGAACAGAGAGCCCTCTCTTTATCGGCCGCTCCAGAGCGTCCGACGAGGCCACTTCATTGAGAGTTTAGTGTGTACCGTTTCCCAGGGAGTACGACAGTGTCGAGCAGCTGGAAAAGATCCTGGGAAACCCGGCGGTGACCCCCGCGTCACGCGTCCGGTCCTACACACACAGGAGAAACTCAGAATCTCAGACACAAACACGTGGACCGTTGCTGTAGCTGCGGTCGGGTGACGTGGCCCCAAGTGAGCCGCCAACTGCGTTCAAACCAACCGGTTCAAACCAGCTACTGTAGCAGTGTGGACCGGACACGGCGGGCAGTAATGGCTCCTTGTTTTAGGGGCTGTGAGAAACTTCTACTGCATGCAGGGTCTGATACAGTAGAATAATAGTAGAAGGGTTGATACAGTAGAATAATAGCAAGGGGGAGGGGGGTTCTATAGTAGAATAACAGCAGGGGTCTGATGCAGTAAAATAACAGAGTGGGATGTATATCATGACAATAGAAAGGAGTGCACTTTGGCTGGAGATGCCAATCAAGCCCAACCCTAATGTCACCTGCAGGAGCCAGACTAGTCACTATGCATCCTCTCCTCTTGAATTCCTCTCATCTTTTCTCCTCTACTCTCTCTACTCCTGCACTCTAATTCCCTCTATCATGGTCTCGTTCCCTGTTCTATTCCCTCAATGTCTATCCTCTCCTCTTCTCTTGTATTCACTGTTCTCATTTTTTTCTTTTCCTAAGCTGGAGATTTATGCAGATTTATGAATGGCACCTCCGGGCCTGTCAGACACCTTTAATACATTATACACTGACATGGCTGGCTTTTCAGTGAAGTGGTGCAGTTAGCTAGAGCACATTGATAAATGCATTAGTAGCAATGCCACATCTGGGAATCAAACCTGCAACCTTTTGGTTGCAAACAGCCTTAACTGCACCGCCACGGTTTGTCCTCTCTGTGTTATTTATGTTTTTTGGACTGCAAAACCTCTTTCTTTTTGCAGTAGCATGTCTACCGTCAGCTTTCTTTTTCACAGATCAAACAAAAAGTGAATTTAAAGGCTGAAACCGAAACTGAGCTTGTATACAGGGCATATCGATATGTTTGCTGTGGCTTAACGGCATCAGAAGAAAAAAAATAGGTTTCATTCCCACATGAGTTATTCCACATGCCCTGAAAAAATGCAGAGGGCTCAGATTTCTGTTTGGAATGACCGGTTGTGTAATGCTTAGTCACACTGTGAGCCATGAATCATTAAGAGCCACCAACCTGCATGGCAATACCTGCTCGTGTGCACATAGGCTTTCAACCTGCATGGCAATACCTGCTCGTGTGCACATAGGCTTTCAACCTGCATGGCAATGCCTGCTCCTGAGCACATAGGCTTTCAACCTGCAGGTCTGGTCCCCTTATAATTACAACTTTCACAACACCACACTCAGCCACAAGGCTTATCTCTGCTACCCCGTTGCATTCTGGGGTGAGGCCGGTGGTTGTCATGCGGCGCTTGGTGGTCCTGCTGGCTCGTAACCAGCTCCTGCCACCAGCGTCAACGTTGGCCTGCCGCCAGGCGAAATAACTTGCCCTGTAACCGCGGCGATGCGTTTTCATCGCTCGCGTCCGAAGCAAAACAGCGCCCCGACGGCTGGAGAGGCCGCCATTGTTCACCACCCGGGGCCCCTCGCTCGGATGAGCGGAAAGAATCCCGCTCCGTTCGCCCGTAACCGGAGACACGGATTATTATCGTGAGTTAAATGGCCTTCTGTGGACTCTTCCGGCACCATGAATCATTTACCAGCCCGCTGTAATGTATATGGCGAACAGTACTTACCTCAGCAAGGGGACCAGGCTGACTGACTTTGGCCAACTGCAAAAAACAAAAAATAAGTAAATCTAAACAAGTATTTTAGTCTTATATTTACACTTATAAATATTATTTCTTCTACTTTTTTGCTAAATAAGACAAAAATATTGCCAATGAGGTGAGACAATTTGACTCATTTCAAGATTTGCCAGTGGGGTAAAACAATTTCACATGTTAAGTAAACAGTAACTTAAAATAAGCTAATAATTTCTACTTGAGAAATAATATATTTTTTTAAAGTCTCATTACAAGACTAAAACACTTGTTGAGACAGACTTTTTGCAGTGTGGACTGCAGATGAGCTTCTGAGCTGAAAGACTTATTGAAATATGCACAGAAGCACGTTACATCCTGGGACTGTCACATGAAAGACGGGGGAAGGAAATTAATGTCACATGTTTTCATGGGAGGAAACCAAAAATTCATATGGCTGTATTTAGGCAACGTGACCCCTTGTGTGACATACTTTGCAAAAATGCCTGAAACTTGAGCCTATGTTTCTGGTTATTAACTCTCTGGTCATAACATGAAGCATGGACATTTGTACGCCTCGCAATCTGCTGGTAAGTTTAGGACTGTTTAAATTTCACTCCCACAACGTTAAAACTGCCGGTTTAGGAGATTACCTCATACGGGTTTTCAACATAACATGAGCTGACGAATGCAACACTTTATTGTGTTTGGAGAAATTACATTGGAAAGACTGAAAAAGTCCTTGTGTTGTATGATGTAGTATGTATTTGATTAAGGGTAACTTTTCTGTGCCTTAAACATTCAGAAACAGCCCCCATTGCACCACAAACTATCAATCTCACATCACGTTCTGGCAATCCACAACATAACCCGCACTGGCAACCCTGAATACCCCTCGCACTCTGGGGAGCCTCCAACTTAGACACACTGGCAAACCTGAACAAACATAGATAAACATATGTGTGCATGTACGCACACGCACGCACACACACACACACACGCCCGCGCGCGCGCACACACACACACACACACGCACACACAAGTATTTTAACATTTACATTACATTCATTTGGCAGGCACTTTTATCCAAGGCAAAGTACAATATGTGCATACCGAAAGGTCATTGAAACAACTACAAACAGGTGGGATAAAGTACAGTTCTATCCTAAAGTAGCAGCTATCCATAGCCATCAACATCAAGTCTAGTTCACACAGTAAGCTATGGCTAAAACTTAAGGCTAAGCCAGTAAGCAATGGCTAAGAAGTGAGGCCCGATTATGAGAGAGAGACGATAAACTACGACATCGAGATCAAGACACTAGTGCTACACGAAGGCGTTAGAGAATCAGATACAAGATAGAAGATACAAGATGGAAGTATGATATGAAAATGGTACTAGATTGTTGGGTCAGTCAAGGTAGAGCCAGAAGAGGTGTGTCTTCAGGTCATGACGGAAGACGGGCAGTGACTGAGCAGTTCGTAGAGGAATGGGGAGTTCGTTCCACCACTGGGAAGATGGAACCCCATCCAACCAAAAAAAAGAAAAAGCAAAGCACAGATTGTAAGGCTCCCAACGCTCTAGGGGTACTGGGGGATCACTGATTGGCTGCACTGCACTAGATTAACTGTTAATACGCACACTTCCATCACCCTGATAGTTGCATGAAACACATTGTAACGCAATGACTGCTGTACAGTACAGCAGCTCTCAGGTGAGTTGCTCACTCTAATGTGGTTCCGGATGGGTGACTGTAGTTAACGGTTGGGTTGGCATCCCCGTGGGTCTGACCTCCAACTGGGATTCAGTCAGGTCAAGTTCCAGCATGCCTGGAGGCTGGTGGTGCCGCAATGCATGCTGGGAAATGGAGGAAGTGATGTAATGGACTGAGCTGAAGTGCTTCGGAATGCACTGACCAGGGATGGGCAACTCCAGGCCTCGCGGGCTGGTGTGTATGCAAGTTTTTGCTGCAATCAGTTACCTTGGCTCAATCAGCTAATTAGTCATATACACCATCACCAATTCACGTAAATTAGACCACGATAAAATAAAATACATGCATACAGGCACAAGAACATTCATCAGCTGCTGTTCATATCGCGGAATGTAGATATTATATCAGATCATGTAAATTATTGCGCTAATTAAATAACTGGTATCTGGTGGCAGCAAAAGCCTGCATAGCAATCGAGGCCTGAAGTTACCCATCCCTGGCATAGACCTACTTTCACACCATGGAAATGAGCAGAGTTGTCAAAAGGGTTGCCCAATAGCACAAATTACGTGATATTCGATTAGACCAAATGGCCATTCCCAGTCCTAGAGGTTTTTGATATTGCTCAGCACTTAATTGATCAATTAAGGGCACTAATTACATGATGATACTCACTTCATCGGTTCTTGTGTCTAATTCAATTCCTCATATTACAGTTTTTTTTTACTATTACTTACAAGCTATTTATGAAACAGAATTCCCTTTTGCAAAACAGTTAACAAAACCCTCAGAACAGAATCACATTTTGCAAAATGACACATTTCATCTGAAAAAATGCTCTAATGCTCTCAAAATGTTGAATAATATAAATGATGGAATCATTCTGTAAACAAATCAAGTCAACTAAAAATAAAGGCAGTTGCAGTAAATGTAAAAAAAGAAAGAAAAATGTACATGCAAATGTTACTGCTTACGGTTGATCCATTCTTTCCTGTTGGTCAGGCCACATATTTTCACCAACATCACATCGGATATTTTCTTGAGAAAACAAGGTCTAAAAGTTAAATTCTGATATTACCTTGCAGCGTTCACACTAGGATTTTGCACGAATGTTGGGGTGGATTGCACCATTAAGATCACAAATTGGCTGTTATGTTGAGTTACAGTTAATTGAAAGTTTTGAGAGATTCTGTGAACCATACCTCTTGAACAATCTATGAAAATAAAATCCATCATGAGAGAAAAATGTTTAAACTTTAAAAATACATTTTAAGTATTTCTTTAAAGACCATATAAATACTGGTCCCAATGGCACTTATTATTTGTTAAGTTACGCTGAAAACTATTATTTAGCCTTGGCCATTGTTCCTGCAGTAATTCTTACAAATACAATCTCATATGACATGCTGCCCTCTTCAAATAATTTTCAAGCTAATTCTGTTTTTGGATTGTTTGATGAATTTCTCTGGCTTTCAATTTCACAGTCAGTCACAGGGCATCGCGTGGGTGGGTGGTGATAAACTACACATACGGTAGCCATTTTTTTTGTTGCATAGTCTACCTCGATTGGATATCTCCAGGGACACACGACGGACCCTATGGGGGAGGAACGTGATAGAGTGGGTAGAGCCTGGAAGCCGGATGTTGGTACGCTAGTGCCTGAGCCATTCTTGACAATCTTCTGCTGTGATTGTGATGGATTTAATAGCGGTGAATCACACACATAGGTGGGGGGGGGGGGGGATCAGACAAGTCACCCACACAAGTGAGGACCAATAAGAGGGAAATAACACGAAAAACAGGAACTAATTCCTGACAGCTAAACAGCCAAACTAAATCTACCCACGAAAATAGGGCGAACTCGAATAGAACGAGTGAAACACAAACTAAATCTCCAAAACTCAATACTAGAGCCAATAATAGGAGACTAGAAAAAAAGAAAGAAAAACACCTTTAGAACGTAACTCTACAACGTCCGATGGAAGGCGAAACAAAACCAAACCACCAAAAGAAAACACTGTCTCGTAGAGAACAGCACGGAAACAAATACTGCAGAACGCTAACAGGAGGAAAACAATCCTATACCTGAATACAGCTATAAGCAAGTATCTCGTGAACATAAGCAATAATATCACAAGGTCGTTTAAACCTGGCTATACCTGGCTCAATGTACAAATGAATGACAAAGAAGCACCGGGGAAGCAGAAGTGAGGAACCTAAATACCCCGCAGGTAGAAACGCAGGTGAACTGAATAATGAGCACGGGGAAGCAAAACCCCGGACCGGAACGTGGAAAAAATCTGATAGACTCTCAATCGGGAACACAGGACGAGAATCGCATCAGAAAAAGAAACAATAACCCACTATCCTGACAGCCTGCATTCATTGCATCAATCAACGACACTTGGTCATAGGGACAGTGATCATATACTTTCCATCGGCAGGCTGAGAAGAACTGCTCAATGGGGTTCAGAAATGGAGAATAGGGTGGCAGGAACTCAATTATGATGCGAGGCCGTGCTGTAAACCACTCTCTTACAAGAGCGGAGTGGTGGAATGCAACATTGTCTCAGACCACCGCAAAGATTGGCAGGTCTGGAGCCACCAGATCTCTCTCCTGGGGTGGTAGACATCTGTCATACAGTGCTTTGAGGAAGGTGATGAGGCATGCAGAATTGTAGGGGCCAATGGTGGGGATGTGGGACATTACACCACCTCTTGAGATCGCAGCACACATGGTTATGTTTCCCCCACGTTGTCCTGGGATATTGATTGTGGTCAGCTGACCGATGATGTTCCTGCCAGGTCTACAGACTTTGGACAAATTGAAGCCAGCTTCATCAACATAGATGAACATATGAGGGGTAGCATTGGCTTCAAGCACCATTATTCTCTGAGAAAAATAAATATATATTGTTAGATATTCCAGCAGTGGTCCCTGCATTGCAATATTGTAAGGAAAAGTTGTTGTGATGACCCCTTACCTGTACAGACCGGCACCTAATCTCCTTCCCCCGGTCACTGCTCCTCTCAAAGGGCACCGTATACAGCTGCTTCACAGTCACCTGGAGGCGATGTAGAACCCGGTTTATTGTGGCCAGACTCACAGCGTTGATATTGTTGAAGATGTCATGGTCTTGTATGACTCTGGTTTGGACTTCCCTCAAGCGCATTTCATTATTAGCCAACACCATGTTTACAATGGCCACCTCTTGTTCTGTGGTGAAAAGTCCTCCGTGACCACCAGAACGGGGATGTCCCTCCACTCTATAAAAATACAAATGTAAGCTTGATTGGCAAAGAAGATGTAAAAGAAGCAAAACTGTTACAGTAAGAAACATGTTGTGCAGTACTGTAATACAGTGAATTACAGAATATGGTCACATCAGGGCTCCAGACTGCCACCAATTTGGTGGAATTTGCGACCATAAATCTGTCCAGTGCCACTGAAAAAAATTATTGGTGGTACTGCTGCCACTTGACTTTCGTTGGTGTTTTTTTATTTTATTATTATTATTATTATTATTATTATTATTATTATTATCATTTAAATCCTAAAGTAATATTTTGGTCAAACAGTTGCCCAATTTTGTTTGATTATTTATTATCCTCCTTTGAACTACCCACTGGCGGCATTTCCTTCTCTGTGACGGCCTTCTCCCGCGCAAAGTAGCAACCTAGAGCGTTCAGGTTGTAGGTCATCATTGCCAGTCACAAAAAATTAAGACCAGACCCAGCAGAAACTGATTCCGACTTAGACGAACAACAGGCACAGCCAGAACAGGAATCTTTGGAGCTGGAGGTAACCGAGCACCCACCCCCCGCTAAAAAGCCCAAGACATATACTCCGAGATTTCACCCCGAGTGGCTTAAAGAGTTTACATGGCTAAGTTATGACACAACACAAAAACACATGTGTTTATTGCAAACAGTGCAGGCCGACTATTGCCGGCAATACCAAACTTGCGTCTGCAGCAACCCATTTTAAACACGACAGCCTCACTATCCACGCCAAAAGCCACAAGCCCATACAATGCCGGGACGGGTGCATCACCGGCGCGCCTGCCCCCCTCCCCGCGGCGTTCCAACGCCAAGGTGTGGCCAATCGATCACAAGAGGAGGCAGAGAGGATCATCAAGTTCAATACGGCGTACAACATTGCTAAGGAGGAAATGCCGTTGACTAAATTTAGGTCACAGATACTGCTCCAAAAGAAGAATGGGTTGAATGTAAACCAAGAAAATTTTGTGTGCGATCAAATTATGTGCTACTGCCACTAACTGAAAAACTTGTTAGTCTGGAGTCCTGCCTATTCTCATGTCTCAATATTCAAATTATTGATGCCACAGTCGGTCTGTTCAGATTGGGTTGCACCCTCTGCCCAGTTTCTCTCATTGTAAGATTTATGAATTTATGAATTGTGGCCCTAATTTCATTGGACACTTCTGTTCTTTGCCTACCCCTTCCTGCTCTACCACCACGCATACGGACCCCCCGTCCTCTTTCAGCTCCTGGTTGTGGTTCACTTCTTCCTCTTCCTCTCCTCCATTTCCCAACAACACCAACTCACTGGTGTTTTCTTTTATAGTTGAGTATGGACTGATTGTTGATTGCACTTAGGATTTGCACATGTGCAGTAGAGATTTAGTCATTAGTGTTGTCTGCTGTGACCAAATCATGACAGTTTTGTCTGGCAGGACTTACTTAATTGATTTTTGTGTCATGTGATGAGACTTCTGTTTTCTGTTTTGCAAAAATGTGTTAGTCAGTTGCATTTTGTGTGAAAGCAGCCAGAAATGACTAACTGTTTTGCAAAGAATGTTGGTGTTGCAAAAACTGTAAGATGAAAATCCCAAAGCCCAAAATACCATGCAAAGCCCAAAATATCATGCAAAGGGCCAGCATTGACTACTCCAGCAATAGAGTAGTCATCTTGGCAGGTGTTGTTTGATTAAACATTTAGTAACAGATTTTAAATGATCTACTGCTCCCTTTATCTATGATAGTAGTCAGTGTATTGCTTTCTGAGTACATTATTGTGTGATGAAGAGTAAACAGTGCTGATATCGGAGGCTAGCATCCTTTTATCCAATGTCCTGGTTGCAAGCAGAACTGCTGCTATCGATGTAAGAGAGGAAATGATCCAATCAGAGCAGGAATCCGCTATTTTATTGCGAACCACTGTGTGACTCAGGCACTTCCATACCAAAGCTCACAGTTTTCTGGTCTTATGTATGTGTGTGTGTGTGTGTGTGTGTGTGTGTGTGTGTGTGTGTGTGTGTGTGAGAAAGAGAGAGAAAGAGAGATAGAGAGAGAGAGTTAATGTCTATATGTGTGTGTGTTTTTCTCAGAACATTCCAGAAGGGAGTTTCCCTTCAGTACATTAGGCCATTTCAGCAGCATTAGTGTCAGAGTTCCATTTCTGTTGGTCTTTGAACGGCGGAGTGTTGAGCGGTATGGTGGGGGGTAGGGGGGGTGTGGAACGTTGAGGGGCGCTCCAGTGGAGTCAAGTTTTAGGATCTGCACAGCGGTGAAGGTGAGGAAGAGTGTGAGAGGACAGGAGGGTGGGGGAGTGGTCCACCCTTGATTTCTCAGATTTATGCCTCCCTCGACAGCTGTGGTTGCCAGATGGGCTACACCCAGCCAAAACGAGGATCATATCCAACATCACAAAAGGCTGGATTCAATCAATGTGTGTCCTTATCGTTGAGGATACCAATAACTGCAAGCTTGTTTTTTTTTGTGCTTTTTTTTGTTCTGACAAAATTATGGCAAGGTGATCGCGGAACGCTGATCTCTGAAATAAGTGTGCGTGAACATAAAATAAAACCTCACTCAATTTGGTAACACTTTAAATTACGTTGCACCTATACCTGTGTGATTAAATTGTAACTAATTTGGTAACAAGAGGTTATTACTGAGTACCTCCAATGTAGGTAACATGGAACAGGAGTTAGTGGTATTCTTTATTATACATGTGAAAAAAGGCCAGCCCTGTTATATCTCTCCTGCTGAAATTCCTAAAGAAAAGTTCCTATGAAAAAAAATATGTGGGATTCATGGAGTGTCAGATCTCTGCAAACATCGGCACGGTCCCTAAAGACGCACTGTCTACCCAAGACATGATTAGCCAAGTAATCCAAAAGCAGCAAATACGCCATTGTTGGGTTTGACTGCACGCCTGTGGGTCTTTATATATAGTCATCAATTATCATTATAAGTTACTTTTTATCAATAACCAAAATTAATGACATGTTAACAACAGGCTTATTATTGCTTAAAAATAAGGCGAAAACTAGATGTGAAGAAACATTATCGTATACTGAAATAAAAATGAGAGCTAGAAAAATAGGAATAGGAAAAATAGGAAAATAAGAAAACAGGAAGATAGAAAAATAGGGAAAGACTAGGCCTAACCCCCACAAAAAACCATCTGTTGTGTTTAGTTTAGTTTTTTTTACTTAAGCTAGAGAACTATTTCCGGGCCTGAACATGAAACCTAACACACCCCTGGGCCGCCCCGCAGTGTGGGCTAATCGCACCGGGCTGGACGCTTGGCTCCAGGATCTCGGGATCCAGATGCAGCGATTCAGCTTGTACTCACGTGGCTGAAACGGGACACAGGAACGCCTTACGTCCTTACAGCCCAGTCACGGTACAGGGTTTTACATTTCAAGTCTCAGAAGCTCCTCAGCCCCCATTGGTCCAGGAGTAAAGGTCAGGGGTCAGCTGCTGGGTAGTATTTGAGTTTCCTTCCTGTTGAGAACACAATCTCCATTATCACTTATTAAACTGATAACCGGGGGTGCGTCCCAATACACGAGAAATGCGCCCTCCTTTCCTCCACAACCACCTTCTCTCCTCCGTGCCCCAGAAACCCTTCTTTTGTGTCGTAATCCAATGTTGCTGATTAGGCTACATATTAATTCCAGATGGTTACAAATTGATTAATGTCTCGACACAAACCGCAATGTCAGGTACATTGTATACTGTACATGCAACTACTTGTACTCGAAACGTTCAGGCGGTTTTGCGTACTTCCGGGTAGGAGACGAGTGGTAGTGGGGGAGTGGAGGAAAAGAGGAGGGGGTGAAGGATATTGGGACGCAGCCCGGGTCGTCTCTCTTGTTATGATGGGCATTAGGCTCATGCAGGGTCTAGGTTTTTTTTCTCAATAATAATTTGGCGCCCAATGCTGGGCTGTGTATGTCCAATTCCCAAACTAATTTGGCATGTCCAACTGTCCCCCCAACCGCGTTCATGGAGCAACCCCACAGCACAGGACAGGGTCTAGTGCACCTCTGAGTCCACAGCTTAATTCATCACTACTATAGGATATCAGTGACTCCTGATTTGAGCCAGTCGTTGCGTTTTGCTGTAGGCCGAAAATCATTTTGATTGGTTCAAACCGGTCAGAGATTGACAGCAGGCCATTGTGGCACCACCCACCACGGGTCTCACGAAGCCTCACCTTTCCACCGGTGCTGTACTGGAAATAGCTGCTCCAGTGCCATGCCATTCAAGCAAAGCAGGGGACTGCATGTGGGTATAAGAAGAACCTAAAGGTAGAACAAAACCCTGCCAACCTTTGATCTTACACACAAGACGCATGTCCCTGAGCTTTCCTACAGGGTCAATGCCAGAGAGACACGCTAATGGCTCATGTCCGTGTTATTGCCAGCAGCCGAGACATACCAAAATACTGTCACAGTAGGGGGGCATTCTTGCTTGACAGACTCCTGGGAGAGCCATTTGTCTGCTGCTACAGCTTGCATGGTAAGGAATCTTCTCAGTGAACACAGTGAACAGACAAACACATAGCTAGATTATATCTGTTATTAACAGATAGAGTACAATTTAACGCAAGTGTGTCTTTTTTCTTTCTTTTTTTTACTCATGCAAACACAGCTTGGCGGGTTATTATTCTGTGTGTATGAGGACAAGATGTAAATCTAGCTTTTAACCATGAATCAAAGCCAAGGGCTGCGTCCATGCCTCAGGATTAAAGAAGCTTCTAATGAAGCAGGGGACTGTAAGCTATGCATTTGCATGGCATGTGTAGGCTACTTTTACAGAGCCTCTTAAAACTAGGACAGATTTGCATCTTGTACATCCTGAAAAGCGTTTATTTCTTTAGACATGACAAATTTTACTTTCAAATAATCAAGACTAGCGCTGGCATTCATATTATTTTATTGTATATGAAGCAGCATGGCACGGTGTGAATACGAAATATGACTTCCAACGACTCGGTTAAAAGAAAGAACAAGCCCCGATACAGTCCACTAGCTGAACGTACCTGCGTCACACAGAGAAGCATAAAACCCCCGGTGTGTGTATGGGCGGGGCGGGGGGTTGCAGTTACGGGTAATTTCTGTAATTTCTGCGACTGTTACGTCGCGCGCAATTGAGAGCTTTAAAGAGACCCGCACCGTGACGCGCCGGTTGTACGGTGTCACTAACACAAAAGCACGGAAACACAAACAGACTTCTGTAACCGTGCCAAACGGCCCATTGTTTAACTGACGTTTAACAGACATAATGAAAAGGCACGGAATAGCAACAAAGACTTTCAAACACTTTTGAGGGATATTATTTCCCACAACATAGTTCACGGGTGTTCTTAATGATAAATGGTTTTACGTACAATATAAATTGTATACCTGCATTATTTATGGCGCTTTGTACCGCGTTTATAATAGTTGCGGTCGTTGTGGTTACAGTAATGGGCATCTGGCTGCTTTGATTCCAAAGACACCGAGTAATGCAATGCTATCTGAACGGAATATAGCCTAGGTGCCTGTCGTGCGAATGGCTACATCAAAATACATTTTTGGTGAATGTTCATCATAGAATGTGTGCATTTTTCACCTAGCCTACATACGGCCTAACTTCAGAAGAATAAAAAAATCATGGGCATTTTAAGATACCTACATAAAATATAGGTTAATAATGTCCATATATATATATATATTTTTTTTTACAATATGGTTTTCCGTTTGCATTCGACTACTGGCCTGAACCGTTAGTGGGGGGAAAATATAGCATAAGTTTTTTTTGGCACGAGAATCTCCTTGGTTGATGGTGGTTACCAAGGGCAACTGCATCTGTGGCAACTGAGTTATTTAAGACAACTTCACTCCGAAGAACCGCCCTTCACCGGTCAGATTGGTTCAAGTTATTCCCCTTGCTCCGTCGTGCTACCGCATTACAAAGCACGAGTGGGCAGCACCCTTGTCCATCAATAATATGTTCGCGGATACCTTTGCTAATTTTCTGAAGAGTTGTACAGGTGGGCGCAAAACACTGGTCGGAGGTGAAGTTGGTGAGCTCGTCCCTGAACATCGAATGACGGAAGCGAGAGATTAGCCAGTTCTGTCACGTAAGTGCAGTATTTTATAAATTGATTCCATTTGGAAAAAGGGCAAAATGCCACGTTAATGTAATTTTCCGTATATTTGTGATTTATGCTTCAATATATCTAACGCGTGTCTTTGCTTTCTAACCGCAATACTTATGATTTTGAAGTTTATACTACTTAGTAATCATAAAGTCCTTTATAGTCATATGCTCCATATAACCGATAAATACCAAAAATAAATGAATGCATGAACGGATGAATAAATATTACATAAATAAAATACCACATGCTCTGCAGATGCAGTTAAATAATATTTATAACTTTTTTCATCACGTGCTCTGCATGTGCATCTAATCATTACTATCAAAATATTGTTTATTTTTTATTTTTTTAAACAGAGCCATGACTCTTTTGCAATATTTATAATTTTTATACTATGTTATATGCGCAGACATTTAAACACATAATGTTGCCAGTAATCACAAATCAGTGACAGACTAAGACAAGAATGCCATTCCCCCACCCCACCCAATTAACGTGAACCATATTTGGTATTTTATATCTCATCAACATGTGAAAGGGCAGTGGTCTGACAACCATTCGTTGAAATAATTAAGACAAGGTTGCCTTTTAGAATTTGGGAATAATCATTTGCCAACTTTGCAAACATATTCTTTTGTTGTTATTCAACAGTTTTCAATATAGGTACTCTATGTTCAGATATATCAATTGTCCGCAGTAACATGATCTCACCTCAGCCGTCTCCAGTCTCTGTTCCTTTCACGCGATCGCAGTGTGCGATTACACAGTCCCAGGGTGAGAGTCTCCTCACGCACACCCAGCTCGGCTGCCAGGCACAAAAAGCGTCTCTTTCCTCTCTCGGAATACAACGCGCCGACCGAGCTCTTTGGGAACAGGTGATGCGCTCCAGCCAGCAGGCGGACTGATCCCCCGTTCCTCCCTCTCTTACTTCCCAGTGTTTTTAGGACAGAGGTGGTGGAACTCCGGGGGAGGGGGGAAGGGTGAGACATGGAGCTGATAGGGTCGACTATGACGGCCACTTACGCCCGGCCCAAATCCAGCAGCTTCCTGCCTGCCATCTCCACCATGGCGGCCAGCTACAAGAGCCACCAGCCACTCTTGGCCCTGAGCCAGAACGCCAGCCTGCCCTGGAAGAACAACGTTTACTACAAGACCGGCAGCGGCATGCCCGTGCTGGGCTCGCTCCACCAGTCCTCACCAGCCCTGCTGAGGGCAAAAACCATGTTTTACCCATCCAACAGGACGGCGCTGACCACCCGCTACACGCCGGACGACTGGCACAAGTCCAACCAGAGCAACTACCGCGATTCAGAGTCGTCCCGGAACAGCGCGGAGCGCCTGAGGAAGGACACCGTCCGGATGATGCAGGACAAGGACCAGCTGACACGGCGCACGCAGGAGAGCACCAACAAGAACATCGGCGAGCGCATCAGCGACATCTCTTTCTGGAGGTCCGAGCTGAGCCACGAGATCGAGAACATGGTCGGGGAGATCGGCGCCCTGACGGAGGTGAAGAGGAGACTGGAGCGTGCCCTGGCTGAGACAGAGGGGCCCCTACAGGTACTGGGGGGGGGGGGGTGTGTGTGTGTGTGTGTTTGTGTGCATGGTATGACAGGGGGATGGGATTATGAGGACCATGCAATCAGAGCTTGGGCCTTGGTCAGAACAGAAACACGGGAATCAGGGTAATGCATAAATACATGAAGAAAATGAGGGTCCAGGACCCATTCCGAGAGTCAGAGCAGGATCACTGTGGAAGAACTCCATACAGATGGGTTTGGGTGGGGAGACATGGAGAGCAAAACCTTGGCAGGTCTGTTACATTGATGTGTGTGTGTGTGTGTGTGCGTGTGTGCGTGTGTGTGCGTGTGTGTGTGTGTGTGTGTGTGTGCGTGCATGCATGTACATGTGTGTCTGCATGAGAGTGTGTGTGTGTATCTGCATGTGTTTGTGTGTGTGTGTGTCTGTGTGTGTGTGTGTGTGTGTGTGTGCGTACACTCGGGTGTGTACTGTACTTAATATACACTTCTACGTTCACATGTCAGCGTCTTTGGAAGACTCATGAATAAAACATTAGTTCAGTGTCATTAGTGTCATTGATATAGTTTTTCGTTAAAATTTCAGAAAGACCTGCTGAATGTCAAACAGCAACTTAGCAAACAGAACTTTCTATAGGAGGGGTGTGGATATGTCTGGACCCACAGATGAATCGTATCCTTGATATGGTCATGAATGTTTTTAAGTGCTTTTAAATTTAAGCACTGTTGCCAATACACTGATGGAATTTTGTTTTTTTAAATAATATTTTATGTTGCTGCTGAGTTGGCTTTTATTATTAATGTTCAAAACTGTCCAAAGCTGTGTTATATATTGAACAGATGTACTTAGCTGGAGCAATTAAGATCAGTGCTTATCACCACAAATTCGAACAAAATGTGAATTTTCAGCTGAAAAATTTCTGTGTCCATTCAAAATATATATATTTTTTAAATCATGGACTGCTAAGATGGCACAATCTTGAAACAAGGCTGTCACATCACACCCTGCCATCCTTCGCCCCCCCCCCCCTTTCCAGAGGGGGGGCAACGTCCGCTGAAGGCCTTATTTAGGTCAGAAGTGTTCAGTGATGGTAACCTAGTAACCCCTGTCAGTCAGATTGAGAGTGGTCAATTGTCTTACCCAATGTGCCTTGGGGCATATAGTGTCAGGTTGATCAGACGGAAGATCTGGTGACTTGAAGGACTTAATGGGAAGAGATCAAGTGACAGAATGCCTTGTTACACGCAGCCAGGCAATTTACCACTGTCCTAATAATTAATATTTAGATATATTACACAATTGAAATCAATGATAGCATGATAATTCACTTTTAATAAAAGTCTGAATTTTCAATGGACTTTCAATAGCTCCAATCAAGCTTTCCATTGAAGGTCTTTTGCAAGCTTTCCATTGAAGGTGGAAATCAATCTTTGCTTAGTCAGGCAGACAAGAGTCTATGCATTATTATTATTATTATTATTATTATTATTATTATTATTATTATTATTGCCACATCCAGAACAAGAAACACAACAGAAGTGGGATAAACAAAGCAAACAAAAATGTTATACAAGCCAAAAACAGGAAGAATGGGGGGGGGAATAGTTTTATGTGAAATTATTTGTTTAGATTAGGGTCAAACATTGAGTATTAACTTCCTCTTTCATTGGCAGGTCTCTCAGGAGTGCCTGTTTCACAGAGAGAAGAGGATGTCCATCGATCTGGTGCACGACAATGTGGAAAAGGACCTCTTAAGAGTGAGTCGCATTGAGCTTCCATATAACTGCAAAGGAAAAACCGGACGATTCGCACTGTTAACAGTCTGAGTCAGGATCCCCTTTGCCACAGATAACTGTGACTCTGTGGTTTCCCCAGGAAGTCGATGTCATCAAATCGTGTCAGGAGAGGATGAGGCGCCATTTGGACAGAGCCATCACCCAGCTTGCGTGAGTTCGAGCTGGCTTGAAGTAACACGAGCTTCGTTGCCAGACAGTTTGTTTTAGCCCGGTACTACGACACCTGAATCTACTTATCAAGGTCTTGATTTAAGACCGTGATTAGATATTTAGTTGGATCAGGTGTCGTATTGCTGGACTAAAACAAAAGCCTCCACCCACGTCGGACCTTTTTCGGATAAGATCAGACACCCCTGTACTAGAACGTTATAGAAATGTATTCACCTTCCAAGCCTTGCAACACCATTACTGGCTATTCTGAGATAGGGGTGGCTCTGGGCATTCCAAAAGATGGCTTTTATTATTAATGTTCAAAACTGTCCAAAGCTGTGTTATATCATCCATTTGTTGAACAGATGTACAGTGATTTGGGTGGCTCTGTGCATTCATTTTCTCCTTTTTAAAGAATCTAATCATGACAGGCACTGAAATATAACATCTTGACCTAAAATCATACTTGTGAACAGTGTGCCTTCTCTCTTTGTTTGCGCTCTGTCAGATCCGACAGGGCCACACAGCACGAGCTTGAGAAGGACTCCAGCGACAAGGTTAGCGCCTACCGGATTGACGACAAGTGCCACCAACTCCGAAATCAGTCAGACGGGATCAGTTACCACCGAGGGATCGAACGGATGGACCCGGCGTGAGTTCCGACCTAACCCGCTGGACCAGGAACTATCTTTCAGTTCACAGGGAGGCGCTATTTAAGCAGACATTCAATCAGTGCCTTGCTACTCACTATAATTGCTAATCTTGTCATAGTTTAGCTTGCCTGAATGAAAATATATAACAGACCATTAGTAAACAGTTTAGATTGTTTTTAGTTTCCACCCTAAATCAGATGGTGTTGCTTTCTAATGAATGCTGAAGAGTAATCCCGCAGCAATCCACAAAGGTAAGCCTCTCGTTATGTATGTGGCCTCTACTGAAGTTGAAGGAGTTTTTTTTGTTGTAAAATATTGCCAATTCATTCCTCTGCGTCTAAATATTCTTGATTTACCTAATTCACTTTTCTAAGTACGGTCTTCTTAAGGACCCACCATTTCCTCCTGCGACCCTACATATAATTCTGTTTTATCCGGTTTCGGCTGAATTCTGGTGGTGAAGGAGTGTGAGCGTTTGCTCTGGAAGAGGCTGGAGTAGTCTCGGCCACTCCTACTGGTGGGGTGAGCACACGCACCTGAGTTGTGTTAAGGAATCAGCCCAGGTGGTAAAAGGTGTGCTCTCCACGGTACGGGGCTATACTCAAAAGGGTTCGTCTATGAAGACAAGCCAAATAACCCTTTCAGAACTCTTTTTTCGAAGAGTGTAATTTACCTCAGATATAGTCATTTTGACTGTGGGGATTTTTGTCAGGGGAATCGTAAATAAACGTTTGTGATTGCACCTCCCCCTCTCTCGTTCTGCTGTGTGAATAAGGCTCTCCCTTCCTGAGTCGTGGTCCAAATTCACGGACGGCAACATCCTGCACTCGCAGAGCGAGCGCGCCGCCTCCCACAAGCTCCGAGACGAGATCGAGATCCTCCTCAACGCCACCTCCAACGAGATGTGGAACCAGTTCAACAACGTCAACATGGCCTTCACCAACCGCATGTCTGAGACCGGTGACGCCAAGAACAGCCTGCAGACGCACCTGGCCAAGGTGACTGGGGGGGATGGAGGTCAAGGGTCAAGTACTCTGTCTCCAAATCCCACTCTCATTGTCACCTTCGCTCAAATTAGGACATATTTGTTATCCATGTCCATTAATAAATTATTTTTTATTCAAGTCATGTATTTGTGTTCCACATGCTGCATACATGACTTGAATAAAAAAATAATTTGTGGATAAAAAATGCAATTTTTTGAGTAGAGGTCACAATGAGAGTGGGAATTGGAGTGTTCAGTGTTTATACTGTTAGTGTGAATCTCAGATATATGTTTTATTCCAGTTTTGATTACAGGGACCACTTATACTCAAACATCAGGTGAAATTAATTAGACCTTTATTTTACCTTCCACTCCTACTTACAACATTGTATTGCATATAAAATGCAGGTAGAAGGCATGTGCTCTGTGTGCAATATTTGAGCCCTGTAGAGGCAGCAGGCAAGAGGTACCAAGAAACAAAAAAACTCTGATGAGCATATACCTTTTGGGGAAAAATAATTATTGTATTTTTTTCTATGATTTAACAAGCATTGCTTGTGCATCCCTCAGCCAGACATTGGGGTTGATCACACTCAGACACGTCTTATTTAGTAAAAGGACACGACTACTTACAGATTGAAATGTCAACTCCCATTGGAAACTGACCGTTCCATCCACAAATAACTTTAAATTCTTAAAACAAGCGTGCCGTAGTTGCATAATAACAAACTTCATTATTTTCTTCTATCACAATGGATACTGTAAAGTAGAAATTTTCTTTGGTTCAATAACCTGCGAATAAGAATGGAGGGGTGGCGGTGGTGGGGGGGGATTTGGGCGCAGACCTATCCAAATTCGTGAGACTGAATAAAGCACAACAAGATTTCTGCAGTTGGAATTCAACCAAAGCGAAAATGGTCAAACTAATGATTTTCCATGATAAGCAGGGCAGCAACAATTCCAGCACCGCGCTTAAACCACTAATGCTATTGGGTTTGTAATGTATTATTAATGGTTATGTCAACATATAGTTTGACTACAGGCCCAGAATCCTAAAGAATGTGGGAACCCACAGCCCTGAGGACTCTCTGGGGCACTGCATTGTGGGATATGGCACAATTTGCAGTCTGTTTTCTTGCTTTAAAAATGCCAGGGAAGACCGTTGCAATTGCAGCAATTTTATCGAGTGGCGGGGAAACGCAAACAGGGCCTTGGCTTGAGCCTTTGGGAAGTCTTTTCAGAGGTTATCAAGCAGCCTTGAGCGCTGATGTGGGAAAACACAAGGCTTTCTTTTGGCTTCTCGTCTGGGAAACAGGCTAACAAGGTTTGGGAGGGATAATCATTCATGATTGTGTGAGCGAGCGAGCGATTCACCCCTTAACCCGCTGATCGGATCTCACAACATCTGCGGCCTGACGAACCCTCGGGTGAATGAAAGCTGAGTACTCTTCATCCTTGTCCTCCTCCTTTTCCACCTTGTAAAGTGAAAGGTGTGCAGCTCGCAAACTGAATTTACAGTTTTGCGGGTAAATAGCCTGAGATTTTGGCAGGGTGGGCGGTAAGAGGCGGGCGGTAAGAGGCGGCCAGAAACAGGCGGTCTTTTCTTCCCATGAGCAGAGCCCTCCCCTTGAGCTTGAAGGGGGGGGGGGGGGGGGGGGTTCTATGAGGGCAACTGGAGGCCGCGGTTTTGTGGTGCTTCCCGTCACGTCAAGTCCTTTTTTTCCCTCCCGTCTCCCCTCCCTGTCGTTTATGTGTGTCGACACGCGCTTAATGACCACCCGCCATCAGGGTGTGAGACCTAGTCACTGTGGCGGAATGAGATTAGCTCACATGTGTTCGCAAAGGGGGGAAGACAAGAGTTAAACTGTTTCATGTGGTGCGTTGTATTTGTTTGTTTCGCTGATGTTTTTTTTGTTTTTTTTCAGTTTCCAGGACAACAATCGTATTTAGCATTGTTCGCATTCGCTAACCCGCCAATAGAGCTTTTGTAGACTCTTTACTGAGTTTCACGTGTCCTTGGGCTCACCAGCAGTCTCTGACTGTACTGGTATTTCAGTCCCTACAATCATTTGTTTAATGGTTGTCCAATGTCATTTGAAATCTAAATTCATTATTTTGTAATTATTATTATTATTCATATACATAATGAAGGAAATAAAGTATCTATGGGGGCTTAAAGTCTCCATAAGGCCAATTCACAATATGAGTGTTCAAATTGTGTAAATGTTTTAGTTTAAAGTATTGATATTGGCTTAAATATATAGATTTTCTTGTTTTTGTGTGTTTGTTATTTTTCTATTTCTTCTAAATTGTCCTATTCATGAAAAAAATATTAAGAATAATACTATTTTATTAAATATATGAAATAGCAGTGATGCAATAAAATAAATAAAAGTTTATAGCATCCCTCCAGCCAGCTAGACAGCATTAGACAGAATTACACTGCAGCCAAAAATGCATTGTGGCCGTGACCTTGCAGTGTCCGTTGGCCCACACCCCCTCCCTTCCCCCAAACCTCTGACCCCCTTCCTCTGCCACCTCCTCTATCCCCAGACCCTCCAGGAGATCTTCCAGACCGATATGCTCATCGAGAGCCTGAAGAAGGCCATCCGAGACAAAGAGAACCCGCTCAAGGTGGCTCAGACCCGGCTCGAGGAGAGGACCCGGAGGCCCAACATGGAGCTCTGTCGCGACATCCCACACCACAGGTAGAACCCATCCTCAATTGCCTGAAAATATATAATTACAATATCCCAGGGGTGTGTGTAAAGTAGACGCTTGCTGAATATGGACTATGCATGCGTTTCTTAACAGATTCCTCTCATAAAGAAATAATTAGCCGCTGGAAACGCGTTTGTTCTTCTTAAGGACACAGTGGGCCTTCCTACTTGAGCGTCAGTGATGCCAAGCTAGATAAAGCTAGTAAACGCAGGAGTGGTCTCACACCGCTGATGCTGCGCGCACGTGCGATGTTAGCGTTGTGACATGATTGCTGTGACATTACGGCAACGTTGCGCGCAGGCTACCACAGGGGACACAATGGCCTTCCTCTTAGGTGATCTCTGTGGGTGGTTTGGTTTGTCAGGCAGTTCTTTGCGCGGTTTACACACATGATGTAAGGGGGGCCATTTAGTTGAGCGGTTCAACCTGCAGAGACCTAGTGGGTGGTCTGGGAGATGTAGGCTCCTCTCCTGCAGCTTGTAGTTTTCTTATTGTTTGTGCGTGTGTGTCTGTCTGCATGTCTGTGTGTGTGTGTGTGTGTGTGTGTGTGTGTGTGTGTGTGTGTGTGTGTGTGTGTGTGTGTCTGTCTATGTGTGCCTTTGTGTGTGTAATGTGCGTGTGTGTGCATGGACAGGCTGGTGGGGGAGGTGAGAGAGATTGAGGACACCATACAGAAGCTGAGAGAGAGGCTGGCTGAGGCAGAGAGCTCTCTGCACATGCTGGTGAAGACCAAGGTCACCCTGGAGCACGACCTGTCCGTCAAAGCCAACTCCCTGTTTCTGGACCAGGAGAAATGCATGGGCATGAGGAGAACCTTTCCCAGCGCTCCCCGTCTGGTGGGGTACACATAGAGGAGGCGCAACACTGGGAGGGAGGGGTGGGGGGGGGGTGTAATACAGAGTCAGCACATGTACACTACTCCTGGAGTAATACAGGGTTTGGTACACATAGACCTGGAGTAACTTGAGACCCTAGTAAAAGATTGGGTAGACATATACCTGGAGTAACCTAACTTATGGGTACCTAATATTGGGTTGGGTACACATACGCCTGGAGTAACCTAACTTATGGGTACCTAATATTGGGTTGGGTACACATACAGCTAGAGTAACCTAACTTATGGGTACCTAATATTGGGTTGGGTAGACATACACCTGGAGTAACTTAACTTATGGGGACCTAATATTGGGTTGGGTAGACATACACCTGGAGTAACCTAACTTATGGGTACCTAATATTGGGTTGGGTACACATACAGCTAGAGTAACCTAACTTATGGGTACCTAATATTGGGTTGGGTAGACATACACCTGGAGTAACTTAACTTATGGGGACCTAATATTGGGTTGGGTACACATACAGCTAGAGTAACTTAACTTATGGGGACCTAATATTGGGTTGGGTACACATACAGCTAGAGTAACTTAACTTATGGGGACCTAATATTGGGTTGGGTACACATACAGCTAGAGTAACTTAACTTATGGGGACCTAATATTGGGTTGGGTACACATACAGCTAGAGTAACTTAACTTATGGGGACCTAATATTGGGTTGGGTAGACATATACCTGCAGTAACTTAACTTATAGGAACATAATATCGGGTTGGGTAGACATATTCCTGCAGTAACTTAACTTATAGGAACTTATGTCAGGTGTAAACAAGGCCATAGATCTTGAGTAATGTTAGATTCATATAAACGTTTGGTTACACACAGAGTAGATCTATAGAAGTACACTGTAGACGAATGCTCTCCAACCCTGTTCCTGGAGATCGTCCTGTAGGTTTTCATCCCAACCCTAATTTGGCACTACTTGAGTCAATCGATGAGATCTCTTGATGAGTACTTTTTTAGGGTTGGAGTGAGAACCTGCAGGATGGTATATCTACATCACTGCTGTAGGCTATTTCAGAGTGTGGACACATAGTTCCACACAGGAGTAAAGTATGGTAGTCTAATATCGGGTATATGCCTGTAATAACGTACGGTAGCCTGTTACAAGAGAGAGATTTTCGTGGAGTTACACATGAGGACTAATAAAGTGTTGAGTGCAAGCAGAATTGGAGTAGTTATTAGTAACTGAATATAGGGTGGGGCACGCATGTTGTTTGTGCAAATATTCCTCGCCCCCGAACCTCAACCCATCCCCCCCCCCCCCCGTCAATAAAACAATTTAAAGACAGTAGTTTTACAGAAGTTGTTCTTTTTTAATAACTTTCAAAACCTCACAATTAAAAACAGCAATTACAATTTGTGCTTGAACAGCATAATCTATACCAGTGATGATGTCATGTTCCATATAAAGTTTTTTTTAGGTACAGAGTTTGGAATAGAGAAATGAGTGGTGTCCTCAAATGACCATGTTAACGGGATGGTGGGGAGATTAGTCAAATGGGCCTGTGACCTTTGACCTCAGGTTGGAGTTACCAGAAGCAAGAACACTTCTTATCTAAAACAGTTTGCACAATTACTGTTTTTTTTAAACATTTTTAAAATGCATTTTATCTTTTATCAAAAAAAACATATTTATCTACTTAAATATAAAAAGCCTGGCTTTTTTCCTATCGTATTTTTAAATATTTGTTCTTTTTTTTTCTAAACAGGACAAAAAGAGATCAGAAAATAGCTATAGAGAAAAAGGCACGCATCGTGGGGCTAACTGATTTCTCAAGAATTTTACAGACATCTATAGAATGTTATCAGAAGACTGAGACACATACTTGAGTGAAACATTAAGCAGAGCTTGAAGATTACACAGCATAGCTTACATAGCTTTATATATATATACATATGCATGTGTATGTGTGTGTGTGTGTGTGTGTGTGTATGTGTGTGTATGTGTGTGTGTATGTGCTGCATGTAATGCTGATGCTCTCTGATCATCGCTCTCGGTGTGTATTGGCTCCCTGTTGATGTAATTAATACCGATGTGACATGTGTTTACTCTGCTGACACAGTGGGAACGCAACATCTGAACCATCGGTTTGTGTTTGCACCTATCAGGGGCCCCTGAAACATAAACATTTGTTCTGGGAGCAACACGTGTCCCCTGAGGCTAACTGCAGGGTCCGGCCGGTCCTCACAACGCAGGTTAATGCCAGCCAATTAGAGGCTCCATAAACATCTCACGGCTTTCCCTTTCCCACTAGCGTCACAATCGTATGCCGAATTAAGAGCTTGAAAGGAACTTTGTGTGCTCCTGTGGGAATTGCGAATCAGGGTGTGAAAGGTAATCAGGGGACAGTCTGGCCAACTTGGTGGTAATTTTCTCATCAGACCTAGAGATGTTTACACAGCGTCCTAGCGATGTTTACATGTGGAACAGTTGCAGATTTATTCTCTTTTTTTGTGTGTGATTTATATGTAAAATAAAAGGATCTGCCAGTGATGGAAATGTAGAAAATAAGATACGTCTTCCATCTGGACTAAAACAAAAGCCTTTGGAGGATAATCTGCGAAGCTTTTAGCCTTGTGCAGGGACGTGGTTTTATCGTGTGTACCGAGCACACTCTTGAATACACACACTGGCCCTTACGCACAGCACTCACACAGCTGGAATTTCCCTTCCCTCTCGATTGAGCTCGCAGCTGGGCAGTAACCACGCTGAGTCACTTTAATCAGGCCTCTGACCTGATACGAATGAAATGCACTAGAAATGTGAGCGACTAAGCGGATGTGATGTCACTGGCACTTCCTGATCTTCAAGGCATGCTTCACAGGGCACATGTGCGTGTTCCCAGAGCATGCTGGGGAAACCCTGAGTGTGGACGGTGGTTTGGACTGTGTTCAGCTGAATTTTATGTCTGGGTGCCCGTAGGTTTGGGGCAACAGTGTGGTGTGGTGTAGTAGTTAAGAAACTGGACTTGCCGGCTCAAATCCCAAGTAGGGTACTACTGTTGTTCCCTTTATCAAGCAACCTGAATTGCTTCAGTAAATATTTAACTGTATAAACGGACAGCGTGTAAAATTGTACATTGCTCTGGATAAGGGTATCTGCTAAGTAAACATTGTACATTCCGCTTACATTGTATGGGGATAAATGGAAGTTAAATCACACACAGGGTCTGACTACAATCACCAAAAACATTTTGCAATTTCTGTCACTTCACTCATTAACTTCACAAAAAAAAAAAAACGCATTTTGGATGGATTAATTGGCTTTCAGAATCACCCTTGATTGATGAAGCCCCTTAAATTGTTTGTTTAGTGATAAAACACTCTTTTTCCATATTCAGTATGTTTGTGTTCTTTATATACCCACATTTTATACACAGTTAAATTTGTATTTGCCCAAATAGGGTATACATTCCCTATGATACATGCTATAGAAGCCAGAGTCATTCGAGAGTTATTAGGTCTATGAAATGTTTATGTTATGTGTTTCCATAGTAATGTGCGAGACATCCCAAAAAAACGAATAATGTGAGCCAAGATTCCTTTTAACGTGAGGCCATACAAAACTTACTAAATATAAATATGCTGCCCTATTCACTGTTTCACATGCCTGCATTCTGATTATTATAGTTATTAACACAGGATAATTATACTTGCCTGGGTATACATATGGATCATATACATAGCTAATTTGCCAATTTGACCAAAAGTAGTAAAGTTTTTGGCTACAATCAGCTATCCCTTTGCAAATTTAAAACGCTTAATTAGAGAACAAAAGTTATATTATTGTTTCACTTTGTAAAAAGAATTTTCGCTCTAGTGATTGATTAAGTGTCAGGCTGTAGATATGTACAATCGACGCGCTGCATTCTTAATTGAACGGCTAATGATTTTAGCTTAGTTCTTTTCCCTGCAGGTGAATGAGGGCTTATTGAGATGTGGAGAAGTGCTGACTGAGCGCCGTGGTAAAGATTCTCTCTCTGTCCGAGAGAGGGCAGGTCGATTCCAGAGGCGTTCGTCTAGTGATCGCGCACAGCCCCAACTGATAAACGGCAGGGTTCGTCCTATTAAATTCCCCATCCCCCGATTAAGAAGTGTTAATTTGACTCTGCGTCTCCATGGAAACCCTGATAATGACATGTTCCAGCGAACGCACACGTTTGACCTCACAGTCTTAAAACAAAATCTGAAGAAAACATCTCCAGAACTGATAGCATGGAATGGGCGGCACTTCCTCTACCCGGTTACTAACGTTGCCATGGAGACATCACTTAAAACATCTCTGGAATCTGGAATGACTCAACTCGCAGACCAAACATAAAACATAAAAGTACAGGGCAGGCCCGGGTTTTCCTCCTTCCCATTGGTTCATAAATAATTTATGGTCTTCGTATTTGTGCATGATTTAATTGACCTTATCTTCAGAGCGAAGTGGACGTACCACAATAGGTTGGGTCACGTCTTCAGACCGTGCTGTAAAGATAGCTTCTGCGTTTCTTGAAACCCTCCACACCCGTGTCTTTAAATTTTTATAGTCCTGCCATGGGTGGCCCTGGCTTCTGATTGGTGCTTTCCCTGCATTCTGAAGTCTAGGGTCTCACAAAAGGAACAGTATCGATATTCAATCAACGCCCATGTTGACTTTTATCAGACACTTACCTCAATCCTGGCTCCTGCCTTATCCCTTACCCCCTCCACCCCCCACGCCCAAAACTACACCCCTACTGGCCTCCAGTTCACCTGTGGAATGACAGTCTTGCCCAACAGAAGAGGCATTGACTTAGTGACTGTGGAAGGCAAAGTGCAGGATGATGTTACACACCCTCACTTGTGCTGGGACACGTAATCCAGTTCACATTAATCTCACGTGCTCCCACCCCGTCTCTCCCCTGGACTTGGGAAAGTAGTTCTGTTGTTTCGGGAGAATCCTTTGCATGTAAGTGGAATGTAACTCCACTATTGGCCCCCTGCAAAAGATAAAGAACAAGATTTGATCGCACTGCTTTTAAAAAGTCAGCGACTGGTTCATATGAAAGGAATTTAAAGTGAAGCCCAGCGAAACTGCTCCTTGTCTGCATTGTTCAAAAACCTTGCATCCAATTTTTTTTGTCATTTTTTTTTATAAAGTCTTATAAAGTTGGTTAAAAACCTTGCCTTAAAACCACAATGCTCACTAGTAGTTTTTTGCTGTTCCAGAGAATTAAATTTTTTTGGATATACAAGGTATTTGCACACCACTTGTGATGCGTAAGCCCTGTTTTTACAGTTATCTCCCTCCCAGCTGTTCCTAGAAGTTGAGCCAGGCCCCACACCTCTATT
Organism: Ilyophis sp. 1 JC-2022; assembly: GCA_022702515.1. Lineage (NCBI taxonomy): Eukaryota > Metazoa > Chordata > Actinopteri > Anguilliformes > Synaphobranchidae > Ilyophis > Ilyophis sp. 1 JC-2022. The sequence goes on along the minus strand of CM040405.1, from coordinate 60,232,396 downwards.
ATCCCCGCTCCTCTCTCCCCAATCCCTTTATTTCACATCCACAAATGTGACGTCTTCCAGGAATTCCTCGCTGATAACCAACCTCTGGCAGCCTGTGTGTGATTTTGGTCTTAAGCTGCCCTTGAATCCTGTCCAAATACAGAGAGTCCAGAACACAATCCCAAAGCTGAGCAGTAGGGTTTACCCATAATCCATTGAGAAAAATCTGTTCCCCTGCCTCTCAGTTTCACGCTGTGTTTATGTAAGAAATGACATACATTATTGCTGGACGGAGCAAAGGAAGGCTGGGTCAGCTCTGGGATTCTGTGCCCCAGGATGGGTGGGTCCTTGTCTGTAGTCTGTGCTGTGAAAGAATTGTAGTATGTGTGTGTGTGTGTGTGTGTGTGTGTATGTGCATGCGTGCGTGGGCGCCTGTGTCTGTGTGTGTGTGTGTGTGTGTGCGAACATGTATAGGTGTGAGTGTGTGTGTATGTCCAAGCGTGCGTGTGCCCGCACAAACACGTATATGTGTGAGTGTGTGTGTGCGCGCGCACACGTAAATGTGTGTGTGTGTGTGTGTATGTACATGCATGCGTGCGTGCGTGTGTGCTCACACATGCATATTTATGTGTGTGTGTGCACGCGTGCATGTGTGTGTATGTAATACCAGGGTGTGTATTTTATGACTGCATTTTTATGACATGGGGGAAAAAAGGCGGGATTTGTTCAAAGCTGCCCTGTCTGAGACATGCTGTTCCACACGTATGCTCTTTAAGTGCTGTTGCACTTGACTGAGACCTTCACAAACTAACAGGGAGGGCCCTCCCTAACCCTGACTGAAGGGCTAAAAAGAGTGCAACGCTGGCGTCGCCATTAAAGAGACAGGCGGCCCCATTGTTTCCCTGACAACACGGGACCCGGGCCTATCTCTCATCACTTGTTAATCAGACTGGCTTAACTGAGGCTTCTCTTTCTCTATCTCTACCTTTCGCTTTGTCTATCTCTCGCTGTCTTTATCTATCCCTCTCGCACTCTGTTCCTTTCTCATTTTGACTGTCTTTCTATCTCTACCTCTCTCACACTCTCACTCTGTTTCTCTTTTTAACTGTCTCTCTATTTCTCCCTTTCTCTCACACACTCTCTGTTTCTCTCTCTCTCTCTCTCTCTCTCTCTCTCTCTCTCTCTCTCTCTCTCTCTCTCTCTCTCTCTCTCTCTCTCTCTCTCTCTCTCTCTCTCTCTCTCTCTCTCTCTCTCTCTCTCTCTCTTCATCTCTTTCTGTTTCTCTCTACAGAAACACAAAATCCAGAAGCAGAGAGGCCCAAAACCTCACTGGGGACATGAGTCCCCTCTCCTTTATCCTGGGTGCCCAGGACAGGAATAGCATTTGGAATGTACTCTGGATTGGCCCTTGCAGTCCTTCCATATTGACGGTTTATTTTTGCCATGGGTTCTCATTATAGATGGGGATGGAATTTGGCTCTGATTTTTTCAGACACACCCCGAGGGAGACCGGAGGCTCAGGACCTTGGGATTCGGAGGGGGTATGTTGTCCGGGACCTCTCTTTTATCCCTTGTGTGCTCTGAATACGACATCACAGCACGCCAAAAAGGAAGGGGGTGGTAAGAAATTTTCAACCCCAAAATGGGTGGAGCTACAAAGAGTTGTCAATTATGTACCTGTATCAATGATTTGATTGGACTATTTGAGTTTCCTTTCCACAGCAAAGCACAGTGATTGGTTCACATCGGTAAGTGGCTAACAGCCTGTCGCTCTGTCCATTTTGGGTTTTATGAAACCTTATTCTCCCATAACATAAATTCTTACACTTCTTATTTTATCTCAGTACTATTGTCATTTTTAAGTCAGTCTTGACACCATGGAGAGAACTCTGCCTGGTGTTATGTCAACTTCTCCTGAGCTCTCGTCTTTCACACTGTGCTGCTTGATAACTGCGCGAAAACGAAATGGCTTCTGCGCTTCTTACTGTCCAGACTCCCATCAATCACAGTAATGGCCGTGACTAAGAGCCGCTTGTTAGAAAAATCATTAAAAAAACACCCACAGAAGAGAGAGAGAGAGAGAGAGAGAGAGAGGAAGATAGAGAGAGAGTGAGAGAGAGAGATAGATAGAGAGTGAGATAAAGAGAGAGAGAGAGAGAGAGAGGAAGATAGAGAGAGAGTGAGAGAAAGAAAGAGAGAGAGAGATAGAGAGAGAGCGAGAGAGAGAGAGAGAGAGAAACAGAGAGGGTCTGAGGAGGAAGATTTATGGGCCCTTTTCTCAGAGACACGTTTTAAAGCTGCAAACAGGGCCTCATCAAGCCGTCTATGTCACAGTAAGGGTACGAGGATGATGGACCTGCTGACGATGACGGAGAAGAAAATGATGATGATGAAGATGACACTGATGAGGAAGATGATAATAGGTGGCAATGATGATGATGATTAAAATATGGATGATGTTGGTCATTGTGATTGTGAGGATGATGATGATAACGATGATGATGACGACGATGATGATGATGATGATGATGATGATGATGATGATGATGATGATGCAAATATCGCCATGCATTCGCCTGAGCTTTGGGGAATTCTGACAAAAGTGATTTGACAAACAGATACAGTGAAAATCAATGCTGGGAATGGCAGAGGGATTGCCCTTTCTCCCCTATATGAAGAATCCTACTCATCTGTTTTCTCACAGGGGGGTCTTTTGTAGCAGCCATGAGACAAGATCATTTAGTAAGACTTTGGAACCAGTCGCCCCACCCCACCAAGAAAGCCAGACACCAGCCACACAGTCAGGAGCCAATTAACTGACAGCTCTCACTGGCCCTGGCATGCTAGAACCAAATTATAAAAACCATGAGAATACTGTTTTCTACTCAAGAATGATATAACTCAATTATTATTATTATTATTAGTAGTAGTAGTAGTAGTAGTAGTAATAATAATAATACTGTATATGTAATACTCATATATACATACACATAGATTTTTAATACTTATCATAATAATAATGAGCTTTGTATTTGCTGTTTCAGTTTGTAATGAGGCATAATAATTGCAGTTTGTACTGTCCTTTAACAGTTTGTAATTATAGTTTGAGATGCCTTTGCCCTCACAAGCTACGCAACCCTGCGAGCCCCTAACTGAACAGAGAGGATATCTGAGCGCGGGGATAAGACAGCCTTCCTCCGCTCCCCCTTTTGTCGTAGTAACGGTCTCGCTCAATCAGCCACACGCGCAGCTGTCTTTAAAATGCGGTTTCGCCATTCGGGGCGATGCTGCTCAGATCGCGGCGTCTCGCGGTAGCGCCTGTCAGGCGACCTTGGCGCAGCATGAGTAGACCAATAGACGAGAGCATTTCGATAAAAACAAAAACAAAAAAAAAACACTGCTGAGTCACTGCTGGCTAAATGCAAGAATTTCTCAGCGTCTCCGGAATCGGAACGTCAAACAAAAGTTAGACTGAGACGCCCGTGGTCGGCATGTGATGGAATCAGTGCGGTCCCGTTAGGCTACCGCCTGTGGAAGACGGAGTGATTCTGGGTTCTTGTGAAAGGGTGGGGGCTCCAGATAGCCAACTGATTCCTTCCTACTGATTCATAGCTTGGTATGATTTAAGAATTTATCTTCTGCAGTTTTTCTCATTTATTTAAGAAACGGCCTCCTGGGGAAATACAGTAGGCTACTTGCAAAAAAAACAAATTAAAATAAAAAATGGAGTAGAAACATAAGTAGATTGAAATTATTCAATCGATCAGCTCAGATGACAAAAATGCCCCTGGTCTTGATTATATTACATTATCTGAATTAGCAGATGCCTATGTTCAGAATGAATCACACTGATCTAATTTTACATTGTCCTCAAATTAAATAGTCTGCTGTTTGCTGAAACAATTCAGTAAGTCCCTTGCACTAAGGATACATCAGCATTGCCCCATATAAGATTGAAACCGCCAACCCTGGCTACAAAACAGGGGGCTCCCCGCTCAACTTTAACGTCACCTCAAATTCAGGTAATCTGCGTATGGAATGCTTAACTCCACTGACCCCTATGAAGCAATGGACCTTACAAGTAAACACTAAAAACCAAAAACAGATTCTTCTGACCACTTAAGTTTTGAAACCTTTTATGAGGTAAAGGTTAACAGAGAGATATGTCTGATATGTTTCAGGTCTGTGTGGATTTATATCTTTAAAGAAGAAAAAAACTCGCTCGATGGTCTTCATTGGCACACCCACATTGTTCAGGAATATTTGAGTGTATGACGTTGCCAAATGGGGGGGTTATGGACCTCTGTTATTGATGTGCTTTAGAGGGTAAGATGATGTGAAGGAGAATAAAATGCCTGTGCATTTCCTCCCGGGTCCAGTAGAATGGTGTATTATGCTGTAGCAGACGGCCATGTGTCGGCGTTTGTTTTCATCACATTACTCTGAGTCTCTATCGCCATCAGAGGGGCTGAAAGAGATTAAAATATGATGATAGGCGTAGACCATTTATACACACGCACACACTAAACTGCGCTGTCTCCCTCTTTTAGACACACACACACACACACATTGACACACACACACAAACACACATCCCATGTTTCTGGCGTCAAATACTGCAGGGCTTTTAAGCCCAGATAAATGGCCACTACCCATATGCAGTATCTCTACAATTCTGTTTCTATTCAAAACCTCCATCAGCAGTTTGTTTTCAAACTATAGCGGATTGAACTCTTGAACAGACTTCGACCAGACAACGCACACCCCGAAAATCTAACCCTGTCACTGAGTTTGATCCTTTTGAGGGAAATTTGACATTGAAGCATTTGATATCATAAATACCAGCTCTGCTGGTCCGGAAAAGGAAGCACACATGAAGCGATGTTTATTTTATAACTTTATCCCACTGCCGAGGTCGTCGTGGCGATCAATCCTGCTGCGCTTAGACTGTGATTTTTCAAATACTTTCATATCAGTCAATGGCAAGGTTCGTGGTTTGATAAAACTGTTTTTTTGAGAACACAGTTAAATGACCCACAGTACAAGGGGTGGGGGAGTCAACCATGGGTAGGGAACTGGCCTTGTACCCTAAAGGTTGTGGGTTTGATTCCCAGGTACGATGCATTTGTTGTACCCTTGAACAAAATACTTAACCTGAATCTACTTGTTTTAGTACATATCCAGCTGTATAAATTGATTCTGTGTAAAAAGATGCATAAGGCACAGGGTAAGAGCGTCTGCTAAATGCCTGTAATTTGCAAAAAGCAGTCTGAATGAACAGCGGTGCACAGCACAGTAGCCGGTATCCCACAATGGAAACTCTATAGCTATATGGCACCATGGAGGCACAGTGAGGATTCCATAGAATCACACAGGACGCCCTAACCTTTGTGATAAGACAATGAGGCAACGTTACGACTAAACAAACCATGTCACGCAGTGCCGGCCAAACACTAAAATAATAATCACACCGTGACTGTGTCAGGGATGTCATGTCTGCACTCTTCTAATAATATAACAACAAAACGATGGGACGTGTTTTAATTAGAAGATAGAACTGCACTCTAGATACACCCTGATATATGCATTATATAAGAAATGAGGAATTTAAACTTTTAATGAACTTGTGTGTGCAGCTTGTGTGTGTGTGTGTGTGTGTTTTGGTTGATTGTTGAACATTATAGGACTGAAACACTGAAAGCACAGTGCACCTGTAGTTAATTTATTAGTTAGTTGTGATATTGCTTCAATAAACATTTTTTACATGCTTTTTTTCTGGCAGGCACCAGGTTTGCAGGTACAGAATATTATTTTGTTTCACGTTGCAGGAAAAACTAAAAATCTGAACCAACCCAAACTTTGCTTCAATGGCAGAAGGGAAATTATGTTGGTGACAGAAATATTATTTTTCTGCCTGTTGTACGCATCTTTAAAATTAATCGTTCAAATTCTTTCAAATGTTTAAAATTATACCGTGTTTCGACTGTGGTCAATAGTAATAAAAAAATGTTCAGTAAAGTGTAACTAATGTGAATTAGCTGCGTGAATACATCATGGAAATGTTTAGAATCAGAAACCATAAAATAAAAATACTCAAAACATAAATTCACCATATAAAATAAAAATAATAATAATAGCCTAATAATTAGCATTGGTGTTATAATTTACACAATGCAATAAAAAAATGTAAGCATGCCGGAGCTTTGCTGTATGTAATTTTATTAGCTGAGTGACTGCTCATGCACTTTGGAAAAATATGAACAGCTTGTACCCCCCCCCGGCTGTGTAAGAATTGATTGATCACCAAACTTGCAAAGCAAATTCAATGAGCTCATTCATAGGGACTCTATAGCTGTAATAACTGCTGCAAATAGAAATGTCCAAATTTGACAGTCAGAGGAAAGCCAGTGGCGTGAGATCTGATTGATGGGGGTGTGGGTGGGATGGGGGCGTGACAAACCTTCAGCACATTAACTCACTATGGAGTGATAGCAGACAGACACTACTGTTCTCCTTAGCATTTAGCCACTCCCACACAACACCAATAGCAAACTGAGATAAATCAACCTTATTGGGGGTGTGGAGGGGGTCAGAGTGGGGGTGTTGTGAGATGGTGGGAGGGGGGGGTAGCAATCATTACCAATACACCAGACCCCTCAAACACACAGCGTTATCCAGCTCCCTTGCTTCTGCATTGCAAACGGTCGCAGATAAATCACATGACATTAATGGCCGCAGGGTAACGCACGGCCTGGGTCGGGTGCCATTTTCAGACCGCGGTCCCAGCTGGCTTGCCCCCGCACCCCGGTAAGCAGCAGTGAGTATATTTAACACGCCAGAGCTGGAGGAATGCCCCCCCCCCCCGCGGGCCTTTCACAAACATGGGCATATAAGGGACTGCCATGACCGCCCCACTCCTAATTCGACAGGGCGCCCCTGAGCCTTTGAGCTTTGAGAGAGCCCTTGGTTTGTCACATTCCCACCCGTGTCTCGCAAACACTCCACCATGTGCCGTTTGTGACGTCCACGAAGTGCAGATCTACACTGTTGCAGTTTATCAGTACAGTACAGCACAGCACAGCACAGTACAGCACAGCACAGCGGTGCGACTGTTATGGTTCCCTCTCTCTTTGTACTCTAATGGTATCAGTTCCAATGGCTCCTTGCAGTGGTCGTTCTTAAAGCATAACATGAGCATTACGTTTGCAAACACAGTCCATTGCAGTCCGCTGTTACTAACGCGGTGGTGGATGCAGTCTTGTACGTACTCTTATCATGTGATGATGACAATGCCAACACATGACACTGATCCTCTGCTGCAATCACCCCCTGGCAGGGAAACAAAGATTGTGCTCCGGATAATAAGATAAAAGCATGTAACACAACCATGCTATGCTTTTCTTTATGTAAGTATTGATCGGCTGCTAAGGACTACCTAAGCATACCATGGGCGTAGTGTTACATTAACGGAGTTAAACATGATTGTAAAACAACATAGATTATTTTTGTGTGTATATTTGTGTGCGTGTGTGTGTGTGTGTGTTGACTCTTGTCGGACATTATTTTACTCTCATTCTAAAAATGTTTCCAACTTCTTCTCAGCCATCCCTCAATATTGTGATTAAATATTAATATCCATCTTTCCATGCATTTTAACGGAGACCATTTACATTATTCAAAGTGCCGTACATAACTTAGGCTTCCGTTGTTATTCCCCAAGGCATCTCAATTCATTTTTTTTTCCAACAAATAGCAAACTTCTCCGATAGCTTTCCTTCAAGCACAGACATGCATTGTGACATATGCCGCCACTTATGGGCACGTTCCCAATGACGTTCCCAACGACGTTCCCAACGACGTTCCGTAATGCACGGCCAACAGAACACGTGCCGCATGTGATAACACCTGTCGCCATTCACAGCTGTCTGCGCCACAAGAGCAACCATGCATCTTTAAACACGTTCTGCGACCCCCCCCGCCCCCTTCCCTCCTAAAATACCACAACCGATCTTCTGAAAGGCAGATTCCTTGAATAACAAGGGGACTATTAACTCTTTTGGAAGCCATTTCTGTTCATTTTGTTCCACAGTCTTTAGAGCGTTTAAAGGACGTAAGGAACTTCTTGGGTGAGAAACCACTGCAGCGATGCTCTTGAGCGACACGCTTGAGTTGACCTGCCTCTGCATACATCCTGCTGCTTAACCGAAGACTGGGTGTGAAACGCACAGAGCCCCCAATGCGCCAATACATCACAATAACAATGAATGCCCACTGAGAGTCTTTCTTTTCAATGCCGATCCTGTCGGAGCGCAACAAGCCCAAATATGTTGTATGCTTATGTTTGTTTTAGATTCCAGGGCGACCCTGGTCGCCGTAGCAACTGTGGGGAGTCCTAACGGGTTAACGGGCTAAGCCGGGCTAAACTGAGATGACCCGCCATGGGCAATCCTCCCCCTCAACCAATCGCTGGAGCTAAAGGTTATTGGGGGCGGGGTCACTGGGCCAGTCAGCCAATCACGCCTGGCCTCATAGCGCAATCTCCACGGAGACACGCCCACCTCATTCCAAAGCAGCAAGATACAGAAAAAACAAACAAAAAAACTAAAATCAAAAAATGATTTATAGATTGGTAAGTGGAGAAGTACTTCAGTACTGTAGTGTGGATAAAATTCCGATCAATATTGATTGATTTTCTAAGATCGATTAAAACCCTGGTCTGAAAGGGTGAAATTTACCCGCTCACTCCTCTGTCAACGAATGGATGGCTGGCCCTGAAGTAAGACAAACTGCCCACAGTAATTGAAAGAATTAAATATATGTAGTACTTGAGAGTCCTCTTCAGCCAGTCTCTTCCCCGACCCTGAGAAACAGTCACAGTGACACAGCAAAGGGAGAGAGTAGCCTGGCAGAGCAATGCACTCATTTAATAATGTCATCTCTGTAATGAGATAAGAGGCTGGCTCGGCACAGCGCTGCGCGACCGCCTGGACGTGACAAGGGTACGCCCTCCCTCTCCCCCTCCCCCTCCCGCCACCAGAACCACCCGTGCAAAGCGCCGGCGTGGGACCCGGCCCATATCGCCATGGAGACGCCGCCCGTCATCACACGAGGTGCTCTGCGGAAGGCCGGCGCATGCAGGGGAAGGGGGAGGAGGATGCCAGCGGTTATCCCGCCGTGCCTGACACGGTGCCACTTCAGCCCTGACTCCTGCCAAGGGCATTTCCCTCGTGTTCCGGAACCTCTCGCCGCGTTCCGTCTGCAGCAGCAGTCTGGTGACCCCACCCGCCCCTTCCCCTCCCACCCCCTCCAACGTAACTAAGGACAGAGCCAGCGCACTGCTAAAGGCTAAAGGAAGCAGTGTGCACCACAAAGATCCATGCACACAGAACTGGCGGCCCTAAACATGTTGTTCTGGCCCCAAAGTGCTCCGAAATAAATCACACAATTGAATTGTGTGGCCCAGGGACGGTTGTGGCCCTAAACGACAGAGTGCATATGCCAGCGAAGGGCTCTGCGTGAACAATATGAACCTAAAATGGGCTCCCCCTACATCGCCACAAAACCAGATTACTTAGAACATGGCACACACACTTACTGACACACCAACCCACCTCCCCCTCCCTTATGTGTACGGCAAACAGCGCACTCACACTGATACCCACAGACCTCCCTCCTTATGTGTACGGCAAACAGCGCACTCACACTGATACCCACAGACCTCCCTCCTTATGTGTACGGCAAACAGCGCACTCACACTGATACCCACAGACCTGGAGATCTGTTCTTAGAAAGCAGGAATCCAGAGAAAGGAGGCGGCGATGCATCATCACACTGTCATAACCGTCCCATACAGGACCACATGTGGTGGGATACACTGCAGCTGTCATAACCGTCCCATACAGGACCACATGTGGTGGGATACACTGCAGCTGTCATAACCGTCCCATACAGGACCACATGTGGTGGGATACACTGCAGCTGTCATAACCGTCCCATACAGGACCACATGTGGTGGGATACACTGCAGCTGTCATAACCGTCCCATACAGGACCACATGTGGTGGGATACACTGCAGCTGTCATAACCGTCCCATACAGGACCAAATTGTAACATGTAACTTCTGTCCAACACTCTTCAGCAGTTTGTATCAGTGCCAGGGTCTATGTCGGCAGCCCATGAAGCGACTGCTCTTTCCCTCTACAACCCGCCATCTGAGAAACAAACTGCACATCTAGGAACTCAACAAAAAAAGAGCGTGGAAGTTACAAGTGAGTTCAATTAATGACTCTATTAATCTGACCACAAAGGTGGCACGGTGGTGCAGTGGATAGCACGGTCGCCTCACAGTAAGACGTTTTGAATCCCAGACACGGGCCTCTCTGTGTGGAGTTTGCATGTTCGCCCCGTGTCCATGTAGGTTTCCTCCCACAGTCCAATAACATGAGTGTAGAAATGTAAAAAAAAATTATAATAAATAAACATTACAAAAAACCGATACTCTCCACATGAAAATAATATTTCATTCAAAATAAATAACTGCTGATAAAAAGTTCCATCAGACCAACCTACTGGATGCAAATGGTTTTGTTAGTTGTGTAATTAATAAATTGTGCCAGTTAGAGATTTTAAAAAAATGATTAACACATGAATTCAGGGAAATGTAATTATCAATAGCCCTGGAAACCATAAATAAGAGACAGATCTAATAGTACATAAAAGTGAAAAATACAATTCTGTATTTAATTGAAAAAAATGTGTTTAAGTGTGTGATTTTACCATACATTTTTGGAATTACTCACAAAAATTGTTTTAAATCTGTAAAAATATTAAATGAGCATCCATCACATACACCACACCTCCATAAAACCATACCAGGTTTCATGGGTAAACCTTGCTTACCAAAACTGCCAGAGCACACGTGTACACCCCGATCAACAATAATGACGTCCCCCAGCCTCGCAACATCGTGGAATTATCTTCAGCATCAGTCTTGGTAACATTTTTCTCAGGCGCGCGCTTGGAAGCAGTTGGTATCGACAGCGGAAAGAGGGAAATGGACGCGACTTCCAGTTGAGGAGTCAGCGGATCCTGACACTCCCTACCGCTCTCCCACTCAGCCTTTATTTCACATCCTTTCTACTATCAGTAGAAAAAATGGTGTTTCTTTATCCTGCGGCATTCTGCGCATACCATGGGGCCTCCCAAAGGAGACGAGCCGGGCATTCCCGTCCGCACTTTCACATGTGGTGAGTCACGCGGACCGCAGCGGCGGAAAGAGAACCCCCCTACGCCCACGTGTTTGTGTTTCATTCCCAGGACTGCAGGACGGATAACGGTGCGAGCGGGGATCACGGGTAGGCATCTACACAAGTCATTCTGCCGGTTTGGAACAGTTTGCCGCTTGGTAGCCTATTAACGGTGTGACTTCATCGTTGTGATCTCATGCCTTCAGCATGAGAGGTGGAGGTGGAGTAGCTTTAAAATATTGGATGAGATGCCTCAAATGTCTTCTAAACGTCTAAATGTAAATCACTAGTGCTACATGTATTTCAATATTCCCAAAATCTACACAATATAAAAATATATTTAAAAGTATATTATAATTATGGCAATTAGCCTATAATTAATAAATGATCGGTTCTAAAGTTTACATTTAATGACAGTGTTTAATTAATTTACCAATTCCTTATAGTAAAAAAACAATAAAAAACGGGTACACTTTACAGCTTAGAAGACCTGGCAACAAGTTGGATTTGTGAAAACAAATAACAAACAAAAACGATAAACTAGCTACTACCAGTGCAAAATTCGCTGTGTTTTTTGGTATCCATGAGAACCAAACAGTGTTCTATAAATGAACTTGTATGCACGTTCTGTGTGAGTAACTTCCAAGCGGGTTTGCCGCACAATTACGCATCGTGTTTTGTGGATATATTGGGAACTGAGCTGTCAGAGAAGGGCGCGCCCTGACGTAGGGACGTACGCGGGGCGTTGTTCTTCCATAATGAGACACTTTATAACTGCAGCGCTACTTCTGGCATCAATCTAGTCAGAAGACTGTGGACTGAGGACTATCGTTGGACTTTTGGGGAAGGCTCTTCTGCATTTTGCATCTGCTTTTCATTTTTTGTGGAATTGTTTCACGTTGCATTGAGTAAGTTGGATATACCGTCCGTTAGTTATTATAATAATTGTGAAAAAAATAAGATAGCACACGCTTAACACATTTAATGTCTTATTTTCTAATTTACAGTAAGAAGGAGATTGAGAAAAATGTTTTCCTCTTTAATTTCAGGTTTAAAGATGGAGTTTTATATTATCGTGCATAATTAGTTTTAGCTGGTCCAAATATCAGTGTGTACCAACGAAAAAACATGCTCAAAGCTGTAGATCTTGCTGAATATATTATACACCGTGTTTTGTCACGTATCACTGGGCTGCAGCTAATATGCTTTTAAGCATATAACAATTGTTATAATTTTTTTGTGAACAAATGCGAAGATAAATTGTGACCTGCTCATTTTGCAATGTTTGCGACTATTAACAAAGTAAAGGTTTAGTTAGCTTGGTCTAGTGGGTGGATTGCTTACAAAGCAGTCATGTACGGGTCTGAGCGAGCTTTCAGTTTTTTAACTGCAGTATTGGTTGAATGGTCGCTTTGTGACAGAGTAACGGTCAGCACCCGCAAAAACTGCGCAGATGTGGAAAGTTTTCTGTTTGGCTCTTTTAGCTTTCTGTTTTTTATATAAAAAGCATTTGATACCTTATGTGTAGCAGTTTTCTGATTACTGGGCTGTTTTTTTCAGAATCTGGGAGTTTTGTTTTCCAGGTGTTTTCAAACTATCATAATATTTGAAAATACGGATGTATTTCTATGTCCAGAAAAAACAATAAAATAGAAAGGTTGCATTTTGCAGGACAGTTAAAAATGACTGACAAATATAAACCATAGGTTATTATTTGGAACATGTTATAGCAGGATTTTGCTTTGGCCATGTTTATGCTACTCACTTAACATTTTGCCTTAAAAATACACACATTTCAGCACAAGCTTTGCAGTGAACGTTTTCCCCTTCAAACCAGAAATAAACATTCCAGGGTGAAATTATTAAAGTTTAAGAAGGGCGCCGCCTCGCGTCCCGAGCTGGTACTGCAGGTGCAGAGCGACACACCCCGTTGTATTATTTGGGTGGAAGCCGTCGCGCGGTGCACTGACACAACGCTACTGGCTCTGTGCTGAACGTGTTTATTTCCCCGGTTCCGTTTTAGATCTACCTGGAAAAAATGCTGCTCTTACTGCTTGGAATCATTGTCCTGCACATCGCTGCTCTGGTCCTCCTATTTGTATCTACTATTGTTAGCGTGAGTATTTATTTTATATTATTTTGCACTCTTATTTATTAATTGCACAATTTGCATTCAAATTCAATTTTGACATGGCGCAAGCCACCTGTAACATTTACATTTAGTTCAAGCTGTTGCATTGTCATGTAGTTGAGCCTGTTAAGCATTACTTTATTATTGTAATTTAAAAAATGTATTCTCACTAAAACAAGTTTATAGCAACATTCTCAGAGATAAACCAACTCTAAAAGAGTTTAAATGAGTCCAACAGAGTAAAAATGTACACAGTTGATCTCAGAAAGATCTCACCTTGAAAACAATGTTATGTTCTTCTTCACTCATTTTCTTCCCAAAGTATCTTTCCTGAAATGGTGGCATGCAAAAAACGAGCTGATATGTGACTGTGTGTTCTCCGGTTGACCGCCCTTTAAACTGTGTGGATGTGCTTTGTCATTCTTGTAGTCCTGGAGCGTTGGGTCGACCAGCAGCGCGGATCTCTGGTCAAACTGCTCCACAGCTAATGGAGGCTACCACTGCGACCCAGCCTATTCAGGAGGTAAGTCAGTACAGTGCAGCTGGTACTGCCCGTTACACAACATCACGCCTGACCTTCAGCTCTAACAAGCTGCAGTTGTACATGATGCAAAAACAAACCTTTCACTGCGATGCAGGTACAATTCATCTTTACATCACATTTTTCACCCTGTGATATTTATTTTAGCAGCATATTAGTTTGGCAACCTTGTTTGTAATGCAGATTGTATCGTGGCCTTTGATTTTTCTGGGGGGGGGGGGGTTAATGGGTTACCAAGCACTGGGGTTCTTCGTACACAGTATTGGCGAGTGAACTTTTAAGGGAATGCCCCAAACCCCTGCTTGCCGTTCCCCTCTCGAAACTGGGTGTGCCAAGCACTCCAGTCTGACTCTGCACTGCCATCTAGGGGAGAGGGTGTAGAAGTGCAGCATGGGTCCAGGGAGCGATTCCCCCACCCAGGACCAAGGACCCTCTCTGTATAAATAGTCCTGGAGTGATGTCCATATTCAGTCCCCCTTACAGAAGACAGGAGAGAGGAGTCCGAACAGCGGGGAAGGGGCGGGGCTATTTAAAGTATGTGTCAAGGCAGGCACCGTCGCTTCAGCCCAAAGGTTTTTGGACCCCCCCCCTTCGGCGGTGCATAGCGCGCCCCTTACCCAGGTCACGCCCTGGTAACAGATGGTGAACCCGTGTTAGGTCATTAACAAAAACCAGCCGCACGGTCCTGGGCCACACTTCAGAGGGCGAGCTCCCGGTCCAAGAGACAGAAAATTAAAAGTGCACTAAGTGGCCGGGACTACTTTTTATCAGATGCATTACAGGGCCAGGCGTACGTGTGCTCTTTCAGTAAGACCTCCTGCCAGCCACCACACCTATGCCCCCCCCCCCAAGACATTACGTCCCTGAGAAAACACCATGCAAACGCTACCACTGTTAGTCCTTGCTCATGTCACGAGTCCTCCAGCCCTACAGTATCACTACCCCTGCAGAATATTGATTAAAACAGCCCAAGTGCCTCTGTTTTGACAGCGGTTTACACGCGTGTGCAGCCGCTAGCCAACAGAAGCATGTGGTTTTGTGTCAGTCAGCTTCAGTGCGCGTGCTAGCTTCGGTGTGTGTTTTTGCTCGTATTTGAAAACGTTTGTGGATCATACGCATTTCAGTGAACGGCCTGACCAATGGGAAGGCCGTTATTTCGCGTTTCTGCGATTTGTGTGAGGAAAAGCCGTTCTCCGTTGTCACTTTTAATTGAGTGCAGTCCGGACCCGGAGCCTGTACAGGCTAACAGCGCAGAGATCGCTCTGGTCTCTGCAGAGGGGACAAATGCAGGCAGGCTTGAGACGTGAGAGGAATGTGAGATCTATGAGCAGGGTGTGGTCTGTTTGCTCTCAGGGGGGCACCACAGCGCCTCCCGCTGGTGATGTATGGTACAGGGCACGGAATGTGCGGGCTAGAACAGCCCTTAATGAGCCTTACAGAGCTGCTGGATGGCATAAAGGGTGCGGAATGTGACAGAAATACATGGAATGAATCAGCATATTATGGAATATGAACTTTCAGTTCCTGAACGGGTGTGTCCATCAGGCCTTCAGCTCTCTGGACTGATCATCAGACTGGAGTGATCATACACACACACGCACGCACACACATGCGTGCATGCTTGCACATGCACAGCCACTCTTGCAAGAGCACAGATGCACCCACGTGCACACACACACACACACACTCGTGCACACACTGACCCACACTTATCCCCACACACACACACACACACACACACACATGCCCAAATGGACTCTTTTGCCAGTTGGGTGTGACAGTGTGAGGATACAAGACTCCTCCCAGAGCAGTTAACCAGTAAATACATTTTGCTGGCAGTTTACCCAGTAAAAACAGCGTAAACCGCCAGCGGTTAAACCCGCTATCCGCTGCCCCCCCCCCCCCCCTCTGTCTCTCTCTCTCAAAATAGCGGCGGGATTCCGGGGAAGGGGAAACAGAGAGACAAGGACACTCTGCTGTCTTCCTGTTAGCCTTTAGTTTTCCTGCAACGGATTCCCGAGCCGAGCGTTTATTCTGGAGATGAACAATGAGCAGGGCACACACAGCCCGAGCTGGGCCCAGGGCCGCGCCTCGCTGGACGGGGCGACTCCAGCGAAACGTCGCTCAAGTGTACCCGTCCGACACGGGAAGGAAGAGATAAAAATGTGCGTTTATCTCACAATGCTACATATGGGGCTATTTTTAGCCATGGCTTATGCAACCACTGTTCGTCCGATATCAATCTGTTTATCTTGGCTGTGATTTTAAGGCAAATATTAAGGTCAAGACAACAGCCAAAGAAAATGATCACATATTCGCATAGTTGTCCCAGAGCTGTGTTAAATGTCGATTGATTTCGGTTAACTGTTTCGCGTAAAAACCTACTTTTACGGTGGTTTCTTTACCGGTCCTGAAACATTGAGAAGGACGCAGGTTCAGTACTGAAGTATATTAGAGCCTTTAATGGCCGCTCAAACACTGTCACGTACCACAAAAGTGCGTGACTGCTGACCCCTGTACTGGTGTGGCGTTTCTCCTTAAGACCCAAATCTGAGTTCCCCTCCTTTAGCGCTGGAGGGAAAGAATAACTCCAGTTCGGGTTCCACCAGTCTTTAACGGCCTTGTTTGCTCATTTTCTCCGTTCTGTCTTGCCTTTCCCCATTTTCCCCCTTGTTCGTTTTTTAAAAATCTGGAGATGCTAATGTGCTAAAGTGGAGTGACATAGAACCCACCCCCCCCTTCTCCCTTACCCTACCCCTGGGGGAGGGACAGGAATTTAGCAACGCTGTCTCACATGCCATTCATGCCTCTAATGCCACTACGGGTTTAAAAGAAAACAGAAACCGCATTCCGCCGCGGGCGATGGCGTGTTCCCCTCGCCGCACCACGCCGTTCCCGACACGCTGTGAGGTCTCCCGGCGCGGTTCCACTTCTGTTCGCCTCATGCGGCGACTAAGACCCTCGCTGGGCCGGGATCGGTTTTGGCGCTCGGGGGGGGGGAGTCACACCCTTGGACAGAGTCATTTGAGCTTGCTGGAACAATCACGGCTGGAAAATTTGCATGGTAGGCCAAGCTTTGCTTTGGGACAGGGGCCATTTTAGGTCAATTTATGAGCTGTTGGGAGAGCTATATGACTCAAATGAGTTCAACTCTCCAAAGGCCGAGATTAATGTACCGGACTGTTTTGTCCTGATGGGAAAAGCAAGACTTTCACGAAGCACTACAACCCAAACAAATCAATCGACCAGATTCGGTTAGGGATCGATTTAGCTTCGAATCAATACACTTTCTACATCAAAGCACTCTTATTAATGAGCGGATCAATCATTAATGAGGCCATTGGCTGAGATCATTTAGTGAGTTGCGAATCTTCAGTATGATAAACTGCTTTTTTTCTTTATGCGAATACAGGTCCACACCCAGTCTTTACACTGGGGAGAAATCTGGAGCACAACAATATCATGTCTGATTTATGGGTTTATATGTTGAACAAACATGTGGCAAGTTTTTAAGGAGTGTCACACACCCTTTGTTGGCCAGCCTCTCTCTCTCTCACACACACACACACACACACACACACACACGGATAAGCAGTCTGCCAGTACTGAATGTTTGTCAGTTCTTTGTCAAAAATGAAAACGTCAAGAAACAGCACAGATTGGTGATATTCGATTTGCCATCCATTGTGAATCTGAACCTGAAGTCTGCTCTTAGTACGTGTTGCCTCCATTTTTACTGACTGCGTGGTTAATGTAGATTAATTGCATAGATTATTTGCGTTGCCTATGTCATGCTTTTCAATCATATTATTTTTCATTGCTTTCTTCTCTTGGGCAAAACGCATCATACACATTAAGTGCCTGAATCTACTGAGTGCTTAAACCTGATTTGATGGGAGCTGGTATTTTCTTGCACATGATGTATGAGAATGGGGCTGTGTACCATTCCCTCAGCCTGGATCTTACATCTGTTCCATCTTTCTGCATTCCCCTCTAAAGCTCTGTATGGCCAAACGCACACAAGATAAAGTGTGTCTCACGGCGTAAGGAATCTATGAATGAAGGGGGTTTTACAAACTCCGTACTCCAGCTGAAATGTTGGGGTCAAGTCTGTGACCCTCTCAATTAAAAGCCAATTTACGGAATTAAATTAAATTCAAGTCACAAATTTGAAACACTTGGCTAGAATATTTGCAATGAATGAGCCAATTCATTTTCAATTCATTTCCTGAATTGGGGTGGAATTTAGTCCAACTCTGGCCGGCTGTAGGCAGGCCTGTGTTTAGACCTCAAGCCTAGTTTCCTGAATATTACCACTCTCCATCCTCGTGTTGTTGTGGAGTTTTGACTGCGGCCACTCCTGAGGAATTCTGGGAAGGCTTTTTCCGTGGCTAAAAAAGGATCGCAGACACAGCTAAACATGAGAAGAGTGATGTGCCAGGAACGTCCTGGGGAGATAAGGAGGTCCTACAGGAAACCTGAGCGTGGATGTACCCTCCTCCCCCCACCCCCAACCAAACCACCCACCCACCCACCCCCCCCCCCCCAGCAAGAAATAGACACACCACACAAACTCTGCATACCAGCTACAGCACTGCAGTTGTACCACCTAGAGAGAATGGTGGGATAGAAAGGAGAGGGAATAGAGCGAGAGAGAGAGAGAGAGAGATAGGGGGGGAGAGAGAGAGATAGAAAGAGACTTTTTTGTAGACCCACTACCTCGCAGCATGTTCCTGCGTGTGACCCACGTCGCCAGTTTTGCCTGACCATATAAAAAATTTAACAGTACCACCTTGTAGCGAGAGAGAGAAAGAGAGGGGGGTGAGAAAGAGAGAGGGAGAGAGAAAGAGAGAGGGGAGAGAGAAAGAGGGGGGAGAGAGAGAGAGAAAGAGAGATAGAGAGAGAGAGAGAGTGAGAGAGAAAGAGAGAGTGATGGCACGCACACAGTAGATTAATATTTACCTTCCTGTAAGTTCCATTTTGGATTCGGAACTTCACACTTCAGAAGGCTGTGCATTCAGTCCAAACAATGTGGTGCTTATGCTAAGAAAACGTGTTTTCTCTTTACTTCTGTAGCCTAAATAGATTCTGGTAATTATTGAAATTAACAACAAAAAAAAGTGCATGTTTATACCCGTAATTAAAAATTCAGGACAAAATACGTTATGATCAAGGTGAATCAAAGCCTGTGCATTGGCAAACTGGGGGGTATTTCACAAAGCAGGATAACTGAGTTACCTGGATAACTGCACAAAGCAGGATAACTGAGTTACCTGGATAACTGCACAAAGCAGGATTACTGAGTTACCTGGATAACTGCACTAAGTAGAACCCGGAACCATCCCAGCTGATCCGGGTTTTACTCAGTGCAGTTATCCAGCTAACTCAGTAATCAGAAATACCCCCCTGCCCTCCATGTAGTTTTTGTTGTTGTTTGTTTTTTGAAAAGGAGGCGGACCCTAGGCTCACAGGGCCGCGGTCGAGGGCACTATAGCTGTAGTGACGTAGACCGCCTGAGCTTCCTAAGCATGTCACCCCAGTGTCAGCCACCGTCTCGCTAACTGAGACAACGGGTAGCGACGTGCGAACACAGGCGCATGCTTTTGCGTTAGTCTCCGCCCATTTTCAGCACACCTCAAACACCCACCCCCACTCGCATGCCACGCTTTATTCTGGAAATTTCCGTTATCGGAATGTGGCGTTATTGGGAGGTTTTTCTAGGCCTTGGCAGCTTTGCGGTGAAAACCGGTTCTTATCGTCCGGGGGAATGAGAGGAAACGCTGGAGATCGGCTAGTTTAGGCACCCGTACCAGGTCCCAGGTGTTTACCGCAAAGCTAACTGCAGCACGGGAAGAGTTTAAGCACACGTACCAGTTCCCAGGTGTACCGCAAAGCTAACTGCAGCGCAGGAAGAGATAACAAACAAACAGAGTCCGCTGGATGTAGGCGGTGAAAGGGTTAGTTAGGGCCTTGGACGGCTTCTTTCTTTCCCTGTCTGTGTTGGGACGGGAGGCTCCTTCCGGATCGATGCGCTAGGCTGACGCTCCTCTCCATGGGGGGCTGGTGGGTATTGGATACAGTGCTTTTAGGAAGAGGACACCCATTACCACGGAGACAGGAGCGATTCCGGGCAGAAAACAAGCCCCCCCCACCCCCACCCCGCGGTGAATCGATGCCTTCTCTAGAAAACAGTCATGTCAGGTATTAGCATTAGCCCAGAATATCTGCTTCTACGTGACCTTAGACTGTCTAAGGTTAAAAGCGAGGGCTTGCTTGTTGGCGTCTCAGTTTGATCCGTCTACCGGAGTGAAAACCAGTGGCTGTCTGTAGCTTTAGACTTAGGTGTTTGACAACACTGACTTGCCTCTCAGTCTCTCAATGCCAAGCGAACCGGTATTACTTAGATTTGAGATGTCATCGGCTCATACAGCTGGTTATTGAAAATGTATGGGTACCTTTCTCTGCATTGTAAATTTGACCCATAATTTACCCAAATTCACAATATCAGCTTTTTCCCATGTTCACAGTCATGCTGGATGGACAAGATATGTGTTGTGCTCCCAAAAGTGTTTAATGAACAAAAACATGTGTGTTCTAGTCATGATAACATACTCTTTCCTCCCCCACTGAATGAAATGGTGGATACAATTCATTACCATCACTGTGCATGTAAAAATTGAGATGGAGGTCCAAAGCACATGGAGTAAGTTCTGCTCAATAAGTCACCACAAAATGTTTAAAATTAAATAAATAAGTAAGTAGGGTCTGGTTTTAATTACCCCCCTCCCCCCCCCCTCTCTCTCTCTCTCTCCCAGAATGGATCCAGGCAGTCCAAGCCCTCATGATCTTGTCCATCATCTTCAGCATCCTGTCCCTCTTCCTGTTCTTCTGCCAGCTCTTTACCCTGCAGAAGGGCGGCCGTTTCTTCCTCACCGGCATCTTCCAGATCCTGGCCAGTAAGTACAGCTCCACACAGGCCACTCCCACACATATACACACACACACACCTAACCCTAACCTTCCTCACTGGCATCTTCCAGATCCTGGCCAGTAAGTACAGCCTCACACGGACCACTCCCACACATACACACACACACACACACACACCTAACCCTAACCTTTCTCACCGGAATCTTCCAGATCCTGGCTAGTAAGTACAACTCTGCATGCCCCCCCACCCCCCACACACCTGATGCAAGAACACCCTGTCGTCTATAACACTTCGTAACCGTGGAAACGGAATGGCTGGGGTGGTTTCAGAGAAAATTGTGTGATTTTACATAAAGGGGCCGTGCCAAACAGGACCGGCCTCAACATCCCCACTCTCAAATTAAGTTCTACGGCATAGTTTGGCTACGTTTCCACTGGCTTTAATTTATGCGGCTTCGAAACACCAACTCACAGTTTTGTAATGAAAACGGCCATTGTTGTGAAACAGTACAGTAACAGTAGTTCTTGGCATATTTGCCATGCTAATTGAACCACAGTTTGTGGCAAGACAAAGACAGATTTGAAGGAATCAGGTGGCTAATTCCGCATATGTATTGGCAAGGACAGTCTCATGTAAATCAAACAGAAGGCATTCACACCGCACACATGAAGGCCGAACACGCAGCTGTATAAGCATCTTTGGAGATATTAAATAATTTGACAGTAATGAGCGCTAAAACAGGTAGCACTTGTATATTGTTACCTGTGCAGGTAGCACCTGCTGCTCCTAAATCTCTGAGACTTCCCTGTCTGTCACTCCCTCCTTAGAGATAAACTGTCGCATGCCGTAGTGTTAAACAACTCCAGGAGCATCAGGCCGTCAGTTTGTTCACTTTGCGACCTTTGTTTGCGACCCAACAGGACTTGTGTAAACCGCGCAGCTCTTAAATTATAAACGAGGCTCCTGGGCCCCTCTCTTTGTTTGGTTTGAGCGCCCCCCCCATCCTCCATCTGTTCCCCGCGGTGACGAAAGGCCCGGGCCCGCTCACCGCAGCCGGGCTGCGCAAACACAGACGCACAGGGGTAGAGTAAACACAGACATGCGCTCGCATGCGTGCTCGTCTCAGGTCTCCTTGCCTGCTCACGGCGGGGCTAAAAAAGGAAACTGCTCATGTTCTTTGTAAAGAGAGACAGAGAGATGTTTGGAGGGCACATGTGTGGGGATTCTTGTATTTTTTGAGCGGGTGCAAAAAGCAGAATATGCTTTGTCTGTTGAGTGTGCCTGGTTACATGTTATGGTCTGTGTTATATTTGTGTGTGTGTGTGTGTGTGAGAGTGTGTGTGTTCAAGAGGGGGAGGGGTATTTCTGCACATGTGCCGCCCAGATGTATTTGAGCTTGTGTGAGAATTTTGTGTGTGTGTGTGGGTGTGTGCGTGTGTAAGAGGGGGAGGGGTATTTCCGTACATGTGCTGGCCAGATGTATTTATGCATGTGTAAGCATTGTGTGTGTGTGTGTGTGTGTGTGTGTGTCCATGATGCATGTGCACAAAGCCCCTTAGAAGAGAAGGTGCAGTGCAGTCATTCCAGACTGTGGTTTTGGCCTCGCATTGAGTCTATGGGCAGGGTCCTATTGACCGGACAGCATCAATATTCCCCTCTGTGCCCACGACGAGCCAGCGGGCGTTAATAACACAGTACAACAGGTGCCCACGCGCCCGGGCTCTGGCACCGGGGACAGAGGCGCTGACTCAAGCCGAAATGTCACCGCCGTTGGGCTGGTGGGCAGTCCTCCCTCGGCTTGGCAGGTTTTCGGGATCCGAACGGGCCGGTCACGCTGCCGCGGCGGGGCCGGGGCCTTCCAGCGCCGACGTCCTGAAAGATCCACACAACGCTCCGTGTCCGAACCCGTCGCCCGCTTCCGGTCCGGGGGCCCACGCGATCGGACCACTGTCCGTTTCAATCCGGGACGCGCATTCCACACTACCACAAAACTCCACACACAGGCGGCTTGCTTTGGAAACCGGCGCCAAACTATGTCCAAGGCTCTCTAGCTCCCTACTGCTACAGGACTTACACACACAAATACGTCAGTGGAAAAAGCCTTTCAAACTGTTAATAATCCCACAGTCTATTACACCCTTTATTCCAACAGCTGTCACAGATTCTGTATCTCACTAGCAATGAAAAACTCCTATATACAGTACCTCAATTTATCCCTTCTGCCGTCTGCATTGTAAACATGCACCTGAAGGCTTGCGTACAGAAGGCTGTATTGTATGCAATTATACTACATTGCGCTCTTTGTGTTGTCGCTGTGTTTGTCTTTTAGTCAGAGGTGGACAATCCAGGTTCAGAAAGTAAATGTCCGCTCCAGTAATTTGTTCCAGTCACCTGGATTTGCTAATTAGCACAGCTCTTCTGCCAGAAGGTAGAACTAATTAGTGAAATCAGCTGGTTGAGTTCATGGGTGGAACAAACACATGGCAGGTCTTTTACATTCGGACCCTGGATTTTACACCGTTTAGTACTGCAGACCAAAGGAGACCAGAGGAGTCCAATTTATTCAAATGTATTCCGATTGATTCTGATTGGTTCCTCTTTCTACAGGCCTGTTTGTCATGAGCGGAGCCATCATCTACACGGTGATGAGTCATGTCTGGGTCGCGGACGTCCTGTCCTTCGGCTTCGCCTACATACTGGCCTGGGTGGCCTTCCCACTCGCCCTGATTAGCGGCCTAATCTACGTCATCTTGAGAAAGCGTGAATGAGACCCCTGGCGCCACGGAGACGAGCTTGAGGGAGGAGCTTCCGTGCTACCGTACCATACTGCGTCCACAGACAAGTTCACTGACACCAGTTTGAGGGTGGCAGAGGGGAGGGGGGCTGGGGTCAGGGATACTAAAGTAGGGATAAGACAGACGTGGTGTCACCTTACTCTACAGGCTCCTCAGAAGTAAGTGTCCACCAATCACCCTCAGCTTTGTTCTGTTTGTTCTTACCAACGTACCTTGTGATTGGTGGAGCTCCTCTCTGGTTTCTATTTGAAAGGTAGAAACCATAGAGTGTTCTGTGCCTATTTTATTATCCCTGGAGGGAGGGGTCTGGTTGGGGGATGGCGGGAGGGGCATACACAAACAGAAACAACAAATACTGTTATAATTGAAGATGTATATAGTATCTATGGTTTAAACCCTATTTATAACACTTTTTACATATATGTACATAGTATTGTTGTGTTGCTCTGTTGACAAAGATTCTCCTTTGATGAACTTTGTTTAGCTAATTAAGTGCCTAAAAAATGTTGTAATGGTGAAATAACCAGTCTTTGTTTTATTTGTGTGTAGTTTTCTTTAAATCACCCCCCCAAAAAAAATAAAAAAAATAAAAATAATTTGAAGCATTTTAACCAAAGCGCATGTCTGAACGAGAAGGCCAGAGGGAATCTGAGTTTTAACTGTGCTTGTTTTAGGACAAAGAAGCAACAACCAAATGAGACGAGGATAAACCATTAAAAAAGATCGCTTGACAAAAGATTTTTTTCCTCTGTATGTGATAAACCAAATTTCTTTTTCAAGTTTTTTTCAACAACAACAAAAAAATGGTGCTATATATTTACCATTCCTATTATTGATAGCCATTTAGCCTTATTTAGAGTTGAATAACTTGATTTAACATGCAGTAGGTGGAACGTCGGACAGTGTAATGTACTTGTGCCTAACTGCTTATGTACATAAAGGATTTTACTAAATTTTCTTTTACATTTCTATTTTTTTGTTTTATTTTTTGTTTCTTTTCTTTTTTAAATAAAAACATTAAAATAATGTTGGCCTTATGTGTAAGTTAAGCTACGTGTTTGGGGAGGGGGTGGGGCTTGCAATTTGTCAATTTTTACTTTTCATCACCTGTTATTTTCTTTTATTATTTCACTTAAAATTGTAACGCCATTTCAAATGTCAGTATTAAAACAGCTACATTGTTTCCTTGATTTTACTGTACGACTGCATGTTATGTTTTGTTGAAACAACGAGGAGACCCGATTGTGGGCTTAAAAAACTACAACGGCTTTAGTTTAGATTAATGTTTGGTTCTATCTTTCATAAGATGTTTCTTTTGTGTGATTATTTTACCTGACCAGCAAGTTATACGTAGACGCCGGCCCATTTCAAGGGTGGTGTACCAACAGCGAGGGCATTATACCAAATCAAATCGAATCTGGCTAAATACAGAGGGTAGAAGATTGTTTCAAAATAGGCTACTGTATTATAAGAAGCAGGATATTTAGATTGGAAAAATTGTGGTTTTGCATTTTAGGGAAAAAAAAGTGAAACCTGTTTTTTTTTCCCGTTCTGGTTACGAATGTCTGTTCTCTGAAACCCACTTGAATTACTGGAGTCTGGCTGTTCCGTTTGGGAAACGATACTGTGACGTCATGCCAGTATCAATCGACTGTAATCCTTGAAAAGTTAACAAGCAAATTTACTAAATAAACAGAATTAATTAGATACGCCTGTCTAGAGATAATTACGTGTAATTGTGTATTCCTTTTCAGCAGGAGGCAAAGCCAAATAACCACTAGAAACCCGAAGTGCCGTCGCGATGAACGAGTTACCTGTTCCATGGTGTTTATTTGCTGTAAAGCGGCCCAATGGGGATGATTGTGTGGAAGACTTTTGCAAGAATACACAAAACGGGAACTGTAGTAAAAAAAACAACAACAAAAAACAACAACCTTTGGATCCCTCCCAATGTAAAGTAGTTACATCTGGTTGAACTTAGATAACTGTGTGCTATTAAAGTGAATGCAAATTATCTATCTGTGTGGCCAAATGTAATCTGTACCCTTTATACTATAATATGTGTCGATAAACATGCTAAGCCTTTCTGTTTTCTTCCTTGACTATTATATATTCACCGCATGTATGTCTGTATGTGTAATATAGATGTACCTGCATCTCTCAACTGTGCTTTTCGCCAAGGCTGGTTCCCTGTAGCCTACACCACTCTGCGTAACTTGTGTCAGCGTCGGTCGCAATCAAAACCGCGGTGCCCGTCTATCACGGCCGAGCCCGTGACGTCTGGCTTCACTCCTGAACTTCGGGGTCGGGCAGATTCCGCCACCTTAGCGGGGGTCCCCGAATGTCAGGAATTTTAAACGCAGCCGCGCTCCGGCTCGTATTACGCACGGGGAGTCTGACACGGGTTGAAAGTGAGAGGCCACATATTCCAGGCACGTGGGTAGAGTTTCCCCACCAACAGCGGGAATCTAGACCTCGGTGTGCCCGGGAGCAAAGGACAGACAGACAGACTGGTGGCCGAATGTGTGCTGTGCAACAGCTTTCGCAAAATCCTAAATAATCCGGAAAAAACCAGATCACAGGGTCTGTGAGGAAGATCGGCTTTGTGGATGTTTTCCACTGCGTTTCCATTACTGTAACTTTATGGGAATTTACAGAATCAATTAGCAATTTTGCGTTTCATTCTTTATGGAAACTGGAACTTGTGGAACGTGTATGAAAACATAAATTAAAATGACAGTCTGCGGTTGTTGGAACAGTTAAGTAACAACAGGATAATAACCGACAGGAATGTGCATGAATGTGACTGGGAAAATGTTCACCCCCAAAAATTATATTTCTTTTGCACAGATTGTAAAATGTGGACAGTGCACACAACAGGGTGTTTTAGCTGTAAAATGCAGTTTTACTTCCATATCCTATGGAAACGGTAGCTTACCAGACGCATCATAGGGCAACGGTTTGAAAGCAAAGCTGGAAGCACATTGGCCTGAATTCAGTAAATAATTGTCCCAACATTTATTCAAAAACACATTTTGTTGAGTTCATTTTCGTTTTAAGTAGAACTCACAAAGAAACTTGTGTTTCGAAGAAAAAAAGAAAACAATTACATATTGTAATTCAGTTGACGACAAATTGATTCAGAAGCCAGGCCAGTCTAGGTACAGTAATATGTAGCCTGTGCGGTTAGTTGTAGCGCCATATTTGGCATTGAATAAGGCCTGCGATCTCTTGCCTTGACCCACCTGATGCTCTAGTAGTCGCGAGACTCCGAAGCTCACATATATTTGACTGTCCATCTCTTCTCCCGCCTTCTCCGTTTCAGTCCAACGAATCAAGCACCCATTAGGTGATTTTTTGTTCATCCAGCTCAGGGTCATGACAAAAGTACTGCGGGGTAACTACATTTCTATGCCCAAAAGTTTGAAAAGCACAGAATGGGAGGAAGGTTATCGGAAAATATTGTTTTATTTGCCTGCTTACTGATTACTAAAAGGGTGTAGTAGTGGTAATGTCTAGTCTGAAGGGAATCAGCATCTCTAATGAAGGCTATCTTATCTCTGTCTCTCTGCCCTGTTGTCGAGCACTGTTACGGTTGGCAGCCCAGCGCAGAAATGCTTGTGTTCGCGTTATGTCGCTATTGAAACAAGTGACAATAAAGGATATTGCTTACAACCAAAAAACATCCTCGTGCTTCATTTAAGTGGCTGGTTGTCTTTTGAACAATGTGAACATGATTGTTACATGAGATTTGAAAACACAAGTCATTGACTGCAAACATTAATTGATCCTACCTGATAAATAATTTATCATATCTTATGTGAATAATATCACATACTAAAATAAAACACGGGAAATATGATCATTTTCCCTGAAAGTCAATTCAAGCTTGAACAGCCAGTGAAGACCGAAAACAATAGACTTGACTTGTTTAACCACTTTCATATAAAAGGAACTATATTCAAACGTGTTTAACCAGATTCTGTTTCAATAAATAATATCCAAATGCAAAAAAATATATATAATGCAATCATTTAGCTACAGACAGGAAGTAATGCGTGATACTATTAAATGATTCCTTATTTGACATTGGAATGTTAAAATATAGCCTACATTATACAAACCCAAATTCCAAAAAAGTTGGGACAGTATGTAAAATGCAGACAAAAGCAGAAAGCAGTGATTTGTATGTATTCAATTGAAAACAGTACAAAGAAAATATATTTAATGCTTTACCTTATCAACTTTAGTAATACGATTACTATGTTCAGGCTCCTGGGTGTCATAATAAGCCAATAATGATAATAGGGCACATTATTATTATTGAATAACGTGGTCGAGTACAGTACATAGGCAGGTTTAACATGGTGAAGGTTGGGCCTGGCAGAAAATAAGCTGAAGGACAGTAGCACTACTATGGGTGGTACACACACACACACTCTCTCTCTCTCTCTAAGCAGGGCATGCACTAGGCAAGTGCAGACAAATGCAACGGTGTTCTTCCTGTGAGCCGTTACTGCATTAGCTGTTGGTTACTGCATTAGCTCTAAGTGCCCATTTACAAGATTAGAACACTGCCGCGCGGGCATTCTAACTGCATTTCAGCGCAATGGGATTTATATTTTTTAAAAGTTCACTTCCAAAAGTCGTTTCAAAGTTTGAAGGCAGGTATTGGTAGTGGACTTTTTATTTGCATATGTGATCTGATGTGAACTGAATGAGAAAATGTAAAAAAAAAAAAATTATATATATATATATATGATAAAAAACAATAATATTTAAAGTATACCCATTATGTGTAGTGTGGTGTGCATCACTTGGCATATGGGCAACCCACATTTTAATATTATGTAGCCTACTATTTGCATTTGCTATTCATTAAACAAAGGACATCATAATTTATATAAATAATCTAGTCATAAATATGTACATATACATAATGCATTTCGTTTTCGTAACAGGAGCCTAAGAATTGGCCCTTAAATAATGACCATGCTTTCTTAAATGAGTGTAGGCCTACGTAATCTTATGTACACGTTGCATTGCATGCTATTCATGAAACCGATAAGGCCATAATAATTTATATAAATAATACATCAATAATATGTCCATATAGCCTACATAAAGCATTTTCTAAGAATTGACCGTTATATGTCTAAGAATTGACAGTTATATATTGACTATGCTTTCTTAAATGAGGTCTTCAAAATGGCATTTTCGTGCCGTACTGCATGCTGCACGGTGAATGTGTTTAAATTCTCCGGTACCGTCATAGTGAAACGTTCAAGCCGATCCAGTTCAATTGTGCTCGTCAGAAATGATGACTTTGTTCATTTCCCGTCGTGAAAGCACATGATCTTCTCATTACAGACTGGAAAGGTCACGCCAACCTACAGCTTCTCCTTCATTCATAGTTGACATAGCTCCGGGTAAAACAAGGACACTGAACTGACGGCCGTCCCACGATAGCCACAACATTCCTGCAAATATAATCCGCATGATAGTGTTCGTCTCCATTCTGAACACCGATGGGTGAAGAAATGGCGCCACCTAGTGTTTTTTTTTTCTTCACACGACGACACCAACATCGCTGGATACACAACAATGGTCACAACCAGCTGCCTCTTCAATTCGTTTTTCTTTTGTCGTTTTTCTTTTATTTTTTAAGACAAAATTACACTTACTATTCTTTTGGACAGCGTATGTCTTATCTATTTATTCTGATGAACTCTTGTTTCTTTCTTGACATACTGGAATACGCATGGAGAATTATTGTTCTTTGAAAAATGTCTCCCCTTTGTGGAGAGATTAGAGAATGACTTGTCCTCTGGTAAAATCTGTACATCCACCACTCACTCGGACACACACTATATTGCTCGATAATTCTGTGCTTTTAAATACGTAACCTCGTTTGTTTATCAAAGTAACTGCTTAACTGAATAGATTTAAGAAAAAAAGCATCAGTATGGTAACTGAAAAATGCTCACACAAGTTGAAATAAAGTTATAATGTTCACCTGATACAATGTATGATAAGACATCCTTTGCAAAAAACAAACAAAAAAAAACAAAAAACACACACCAAGTGAAAATATGAACCCAATACAGCAGATTAATTTTTTATTCACATTTACATCAGCATGTATTAGAATAGCAATAACGTGCTTATATACACTATGTTTAATGTATGTGTCTAAATGGAAATGTGTACAAGAGTAGGAAAGAATCAAATGACCATTAAAAATCATTCTATCCAAAAAAATACATAAATAATATAACATCACTGCTACCTTGCTTATTCACACATTCCCAGATGTCCCATCAATGTTAAATATAGATCTAAGAGGGAATATATGCCAGATTGATTGCTATACCTACTTTAATTTAGGTCTAATTAATATACATTTATATGCAACAAAAATGTGTTTTAAATTGTATCTGAAAGTATAATTGATTGACTCATTTTTTCCATGCATTCAAAATGACTGAAGATTGACACCAGGACCATAGAGGCCATTATAAATTGCAGGTGCATTCTCAATGCCAACCAGCATGTAACTAAAGGAGGAAAGACTACATTTCCCAGGAGCTTCACAGTTAATTTTGTCTTATTAGAAAACTCACAAGATCATTAATTGTGCATTTAATCCATTATGTTGTGTGGCCTCCAGTTTGTCTGTGGAGAAAAGGACTACATTTATTTATGTTTTTCTTTGTGCATGAATGTGTGTGCATGTGCACTTAAAGTAGGACCTGATTGGACCGGCCTCTCTTAAAAGTGCTGACATTTTTGTAGTTATATTTCTGTTTTCCTGTTCACCTAATGACCTATTCTTATTTTGCATATGTGTACAATTACAATGTAGCTCACTGTTTCATAGGATATCCGCTCAGTTTCCCCTGCCTGGGGTCTGGAATCATTTTCCATATTTTCCCACATACAATAAGTTGAAATGCTTTTTTTCCTCTGGAATCAGGTTATTTGATTACCTCTGGAATACCTCTGAAATGTTTCCACTTTTTGAAGCACTGCAGAAAAACATTATTGTAATTGGCACTATGTAAAATACATTTTCATTTACTTATTGAAAAGCTTGCATGCTTGTAGGAACGTGTGTGTGTGTGCGTGCGTGTGTGTGTGTGTGTGTGTGTGTGTGCGCATTATCTTCTGTGTTTTAAAAGCTGACATTTAAATTTCATCCACTGGTTTCTATTCCATCTTTATCAATATCTATGGTATCTGAGCCTCCTGTCACTCTGGGAACTTTATGACTGTATGGTGTGTGCAGAGACTGATGAATGGCAGAGAAAGCTGTGGTGATATTAGTCATTTAAAAAATAAAAAAAACATAATTTATCATTAACTTGATACAAATCAATAAATGATGCCAACCTGCACATAAAGATGTGATCAAGCTGCAATATTGACCGCCTGACAGACGTGTCGACTACACACACACAATGTGCACTGCTCTATTGGATATCTTAAGTGCTGATGTTATAGAGACAATATTCGAGCATCTGTGCAAAAAAGAAAAAATGAAAGGCGACTCATCACAATACCCAGATCAGAGACGTTAAAGGCCCGTCTCAAAGCGCTCTGTCTCGGGGCGAGGAACAGAGGCTGCCCCCGTTTACCCTCTCTCTTCAAACCCGGGCCTGACCTTCCCCCAAAAACGGGGGTACAAGTGTATGTTGCCCATGCCCCCGCCTCACCTCTGGGACGGGGGGTGAATTAGTGACGCCCCCAGATCCTTGCCCCTGTCACTTTAATCTGATCTGCCCCGCCTCCACCCATCACCTCCGCCCAGCCCACAATATGGGGGTGACTTTATTGAGTGTACCTCCAGGGCACCCACAGGGATGAGAGCCCCCCCCCCCCCCCATCTCCATCTGGGTCCCCATGAACCCCACAACCCTCTGCCCCTGTTCCCTGATCCCGACCCCCCAACCTCTGGTCACACTACAAAAATCTAAAAATAAGTCAATCTTCACAACTATTTAAGTCTTATAATCTTGTTTCTATAATTTCTTTTTGTAATATTGCAAAAATATTGCCAATGAGATGAGTCAGTTTAACTCGTGTCAAGACTTGCCAATGGGGTAAAAGTAACTTAAAACATATTAAGTTATTAAAACATCTAATATTTTCTACGAGAGTATAAAGAAAATAAGATTTTAAGTCTCATTACAAGACTAAAACGCTTGTTAAGACAGACTGTTTACAATGGAATTCATACCACGGGACACCAATTTATGGTGGAAAGTTTGGTACAAAGATTAAAGCTGATAGACTGTAGGGATTCTGTCTCTCTCTCTCTCTCTCTCTCTCTCTCACACACACACAAAGATGAGACAGTGAATGTGAATGAATGTTTATAATATTTTTGTGTACATATGTTACATATATCACTCATGGTGTGATATAAATTTTCAGTTTTCTTAAATGTGCAGTTTTGCGCACACACACACACACAGGCCTTTTTTGTCCATTACAACAAATTCCTTTATTGTGGTTAGTGACAAAAGACACCAACCTATTACACCAAGTCTATCATTTTCCCATCTTTGCTTTGCACACAGACTTGCCAGAGCCGACCCTGCTCGTGATTACAACACCCAGCTCCCAGCTGGAGCAGAGAGGACTGTGGGACTTTTTCCGCTCAGACCCAAGTCCGTCTTGTTCGCGCCTGACCCCGCCGGGGTTCTGATGTCGCACAGAGGGCGCGCATCAGCAGCACTTCAGCCAGCACAATGAGAGAGAGAGCCTCTATTCACACTCAGACTGATCTCCAGAGTGGGCACGGAACACAGGCCGCATTCATCGCCAACAGAACCCCCCTCCCTCAGCTCAACCCCCGGCGACTACACTCAACAAAGCGCAGATAGACTCTTTCAATGGAGTCAATGGTGTATGTCTTATGTTCTTGTGTCCGGCCCCGGTACGGCCTGTGCACGTCTCCACAGGACAGGCTGAGATGGAATGCGCGCGGTTATCTTCCCTCTGTGATGTCACAAAGATACCTTTTCTGAGTGCTTTAAAGATGCAACTTTTAGTCTTTTTTTAAGGCAGTATTTGGTTTTGTTTATTTTCATGGTAAAGCCATAATAAATCTGAACGGATATCTGTTATAAAAAATCGAAACAATTGTGCAAAGGCCAACAGCTAAAAAGAGAGCTAAAGTTACTGTATGTCAGGACACAAACGCTCATGCACACTGCGTTTTTTTGAAAAGAGCTGTCTTTTGCTCTTACACTTACTGGGGGTACCAGCGATTCTCCCCAAGACTGTGGTTGTCATGAAAGGTGGCGTCAAGGACGAAAAAATAAATAAATAAAACATTTTTTTAAATGGCAATGAACCACCCAGGGGTCACCATTATCACCCCTCCACACCCTATTTTATTTTGAAGCCTTTGGGGAGATAATATTTTTTAATTTCAGGAGCACAATGAGCGCAGATCCAAGCAGAAGGTCGACCTTAATCTATCACCCCTCCTTCAGCGAGCACTCTGCTTCCTGACAGGCACAACATCGACGGGCGGGGGAAACAGACGTAATTAAAGCTCATGAAATGCAAATGCTTTTATTAGGAGGGGGGGCTCCGTCTCCAGCGTACCGCCATCTGCTTGCCATCACGGCGAAGAGGGAAGATGCTCGGGCCCGCGGTAATTTGTAGCCTTAATAATATGAGGGTCTTAATTAAAATAGAGAGGGGGCAAAGGGGTAAGGGAGTGCAGCTGGCACAGATTACACGTCCATTCAGCGCTCTGACCCCTAGGAGCCGCGCCCCGTCTTCAAAGGCGACCCCCCGGGCTGGAGATGCGCCCCCTTTTCCTCTGAGGGTTCACCGATGAGACACGACTTTGGCTGTTAAAAAAAAAAAGAAAAGAACCTGGGAGGAGTGGAGTCCGAACAGGACACGGAACACGGAACACGGAACACGAGCGCATTTGGCTACAGGCCTTTCCCCAGAGCGCCGGATCAAAGGGCCATCCTTTGACCTTTGAACTGTGATTAATTTTTTTTGTTCCCCCGCCCACCTCCCTTTTCAGCGTGAATGCAAGTTCACTGTTCCAGCGGACTGCACTCCGGCCAACGAGAGTCTGGTGTCTCCCGGCGCCCCATGGGGCGCCGCCGCAATGTCCCCAAGGTCACATTCAGCCCAAGGTCGTGGACACACTTATCTGCCCTCCGTGCCGCGGGGTACGCGGCCGTATCGGGGCAATAAAAGGGCCTCATCAGTCACAGGCCCGGCCTGCACATTTATCAACTTCACTTACACAGGCGTAGCGCAAGCTTGCGCCTCTCACTTTAATCACGCACAGATCTGAGCATTTCAACCAAGGTTCCACAACACCCGCTCAACATTTACAGTGCGTTTAGAATGCCTTTCACTCGCACCTCTCCCTTTAATCACGCACAGATCTGAACATTTCAACCAAGGTTCCACAACACCCGCTCAACATTTACACTGCGTTTATAATGCCTTTCACTCGCGCCTCTCACTTTAATCACGCACAGATCTGAGCATTTCAACCAAGGTTCCACAACACCGCTCAACATTTACACTGCGTTTATAATGCCTTTCACTCGGGCCTCTCACTTTAATCATGCACAGATCTGAGCATTTCAACCACGGTTCCACAACACCCGCTCAACATTTACACTGCGTTTATAATGCCTTTCACTCGGGCCTCTCACTTTAATCATGCACAGATCTGAGCATTTCAACCAAGGTTCCACAACACCGCTCAACATTTACACTGCGTTTATAATGCCTTTCACTCGCGCCTCTCACTTTAATCACGCACAGATCTGAGCATTTCAACCAAGGTTCCACAACACCGCTCAACATTTACACTGCGTTTATAATGCCTTTCACTCGCGCCTCTCACTTTAATCATGCACAGATCTGAGCATTTCAACCAAGGTTCCACAACACCCGCTCAACATTTACACTGCATTTATAATGCCTTTCACTCGCGCCTCTCACTTTAATCACGCACAGATCTGAGCATTTCAACCACGGTTCCACAACACCGCTCAACATTTACATTGCGTTTATAATGCCTTTCACTCGCGCCTCTCACTTTAATCACGCACAGATCTGAGTATTTCAACCACGGTTCCACAACACCCGCTCAACATTTACACTGCGTTTATAATGCCTTTCACTCGCGCCTCTCACTTTAATCATGCACAGATCTGAGCATTTCAACCACGGTTCCACAACACCCGCTCAACATTTACACTGCGTTTATAATGCCTTTCACTCGCGCCTCTCACTTTAATCACGCACAGATCTGAGCATTTCAACCACGGTTCCACAACACCGCTCAACATTTACATTGCGTTTATAATGCCTTTCACTCGCGCCTCTCACTTTAATCACGCACAGATCTGAGTATTTCAACCACGGTTCCACAACACCCGCTCAACATTTACACTGCGTTTATAATGCCTTTCACTCGCGCCTCTCACTTTAATCATGCACAGATCTGAGCATTTCAACCACGGTTCCACAACACCCGCTCAACATTTACACTGCGTTTATAATGCCTTTCACTCGTGCCTCTCACTTTAATCACGCACAGATCTGAGCATTTCAACCACGGTTCCACAACACCCGCTCAACATTTACACTGCGTTTATAATGCCTTTCACTCGCACTCGCGCCTCTCACTTTAATCACGCACAGATCTGAGCATTTCAACCAAGGTTCCACAACACCCGCTCAACATTTACACTGCGTTTATAATGCCTTTCACTCGCGCCTCTCACTTTAATCACGCACAGATCTGAGCATTTCAACCAAGGTTCCACAACACCCGCTCAACATTTACACTGCGTTTATAATGCCTTTCACTCGCGCCTCTCACTTTAATCACGCACAGATCTGAGCATTTCAACCACGGTTCCACAACACCCGCTCAACATTTACACTGCGTTTAGAATGCCTTTCACTCGCGCCTCTCACTTTAATCACGCACAGATCTGAGCATTTCAACCACGGTTCCACAACACCCGCTCAACATTTACACTGCGTTTATAATGCCTTTCACTCGCGCCTCTCACTTTAATCACGCACAGATCTGAGCATTTCAACCACGGTTCCACAACACCTGCTCAACATTTACACTGCGTTTAGAATGCCTTTCACTCGCGCCTCTCATACAGAGTGCTTTGTAGCATTTGGCAAACAATAAGGTCAGCTGAATACTAGCATAGATACAAATGCTGGCTATAGCACTATATAAACAATATGACTAAATGCCTCAATAAAACTCAATGACCTGATAAACATGTTACCACAAACAGAAGGGACAATCGCTACAGCACGTAAGGGAAATACACACATTAGCTGCAATGAATACTAGTAAAGAAGTGGTTGAAGACCAGCAAATCTTGCTTTTTGTAATAAATGGTTAAAATTGTGCGGTTGCCTTTTCTTTGATACAAGATTCTGCATCGACGCTACAATGCGGTGCAAATTGTAAGT
This sequence comes from Ilyophis sp. 1 JC-2022, assembly GCA_022702515.1. Lineage (NCBI taxonomy): Eukaryota > Metazoa > Chordata > Actinopteri > Anguilliformes > Synaphobranchidae > Ilyophis > Ilyophis sp. 1 JC-2022. The sequence continues at coordinate 60,196,271 of CM040405.1, read as the reverse complement.
GAGATTAACATATTATTATTAAAAATACATTTTACTGATGAATAATAAGGAATGGAAACAGACAAAATCCCAAATTTAGGAATGAAAAGTCATGTGATTTTATTGCGTCTAAGGTTTAATTCTGTACCTCTGGAAAAAAGCTTTGTGATTAAGTCATTTTAAATATCAGGGCCCCAGACAGATGCTGTACATCCCATGTGCTGGTCCCTACAGTGAACTGATTACAGAAGGAATTCCGTGCCACATACTTGATGGCTTATAAATAATGACAAATTGAATATGAAGGGTATGTGAATACGTGCCACACAGGGGGTTAGGGCGCTTCTGAACCCCAATTTTAGATTTCAATAGAAGCCGGTTTGTGTGTGGGGAGATAGGAATCTGTCAGGTCTATATGGAGAGAATATCTCTGGCTCAGAGCCAAGGTAATTATAGACGACAACACTCAGACACGCACAGACAGCTGACAGGGTCCGCTCAACATTCACACAAACACACACGCACGCACGCATGCACTCACGCGTCTACACGCTTACACAGTACATATGCACACATGCGTGCACGCACACTTGCACATACACACAAATTGCCAAAGACACTGTCAGAACACCATCAAAATTTACATACAAAGAATTATTACAAAGTGCATACACACACAGAAAAGCATCAAGGCATATATTAGATGTCAAAACACATGAAATACTGTATATATTCAGTAATATTATATTTATATGTGAAAACATAGTAATACGATTGGGGTGGGGATATACGTAACGCATACTCTAGCTATAATAGTCTATATGAAAAATATTTAATTTCTTAGCTGTGAATGCAGATACAGTTATAAAAAAACACAATTATAAAAGAATCCTGTTGCTCCCAGTGAAGGAACTGGATCTACAAGAATCAGTCAGTAAGTCATTCAGTCTATCAGAATGTGTAGATCTACAGGAATCAGTCAGTAAGCCATTCAGTCTATCAGAATGTGTAGAGCTACAGGAATCAGTCAGTAAGCCATTCAGTCTATCAGAATGTGTAGAGCTACAGGAATCAGTCAGTAAGCCATTCAGTCTATCAGAGTGAGTCAGTCCCCCCTCTGTCTCTCTCTAAGTGGAGGTGCTTTAAATCAAGTGTGGCCTAGAAATGACCCACATGGTTTAAAATATATATATTAATTAATTAATTTTAAAAATATATAAAATAAAATAAATAAATAAAAACTTAGAAATGTGAGAAAGTTCTAATTAGTTAATTGCTGGACTGAGAGACAGAGTCTCCTGTGAGATGTGGGGGTGTCTGGGCCGTACCATATGAGGGGGGAATTGAGCTCTCTGGACAGGGCCGTGATCTATCCCCGGGGGCAGGCAGACGCGTTGTCTGCTGCATATGTTACGCTCTCCGTAGTGGTAGAGGTAAGGACCCAAACGCAGACCACAGGATAAGGCACAAGAGTTCTTTATTCCGTTCAGGGGTCAAGCCAGGTGATCAGAGGTAGGTAGGTACAAAACAAACGACAGGCGATAGGGCAATGAGGGACAATCCAGGAAGTCGACAAACCAGGGAATCAGATTTCAGGCAGTGCAAAAGGATCAGGCAGGAGAATAGTCGGTAAACAAACGTGGTCAAAGTCGAACGGCAAACTGGGCAGACAAGGGCAAGGCAAAAGAATAGTAGTAACAAAAGGGTATCGTTGAGGCAGAAACAGATCACTGGCATAAACACAGGTAGCAGGCACAGGAAAAGTAAAACGACAATCCGACACAGACTGGAAGTAACAAAGGGCTTAAATGCACAAGTAACTAATGACACAAGAGGAATCAGGTGTGTGAGGGGCGGGGTTCCAAACGAGGGACAATGAAATACATCTGGGAAACAATTAAACAACCACAGAGACAACTAGGGAAAACGCGGACTGGATTCCAAACATACACAATGACAGATGACCTGGAGTTTCAGGAAATCGTGCATAGAGTAAGATGACAGGAAGAGGAGATCAGATGCAGCTGAGAATGATTAGCAGAGAAAGAACAGCATGAAAAATGTGCGCTCTAATATGTTAGTGAGATTAGTAACTATACACACACCCCTGCCGTTAGTATGATTAGTAAGTATATACAAATTAGTTTGTTAATGGAGTTAGTAGATCTTATCTATCATTAGTATGTTAGTGGTAATTAGTAAATCTAAGTGCACAGAGATAGGTGTGAAGCAAGAGGGAACCCGAACACCAATGAGATCACCCGAATGGTACAGAGACGTAAACAGGGAGTGACAGATCAGAAGTAAACAAGCAGACAAAGGACAACTAGGAAAAACCGGAAAATATACAAGCCAGAATACAAACTAAGAATAAACAATACATACAAAATAACGATACAAATAACAGGCATTACTCAGATCCTTACAGCATACCCGTAAAGCCTGATCCAGCTAGCCCCCTGCAAGGCTGCTGTGAGTCCTCATAACCGGCCTGCTAGCCCCCTGCAAGGCTGCTGTGAGTCCTCATAACCGGCCTGCTAGCCCCCTGCAAGGCTGCTGTGTGTCCTCATAACCGGCCTGCTAGCCCCCTGCAAGGCTGCTGTGAGTCCTCATAGCCGGCCTGCTAGCCCCCTGAAAGGCTGCTGTGAGTCCTCATAACCGGCCTGCTAGCCCCCTGAAAGGCTGCTGTGAGTCCTCATAACCGGCCTGCTAGCCCCCTGAAAGGCTGCTGTGAGTCCTCATAACCGGCCTGCTAGCCCCCTGAAAGGCTGCTGTGAGTCCTCATAACCGGCCTGCTAGCCCCCTGAAAGGCTGCTGTGAGTCCTCATAACCGGCCTGCAATAAGCCAGACTCTGCTGGGAAACATGTTAAAAAGCCTCAGTTTTTAATAAGATTTATGAGGTATGTGGAATAGATTTATCCCAATCCATTCTTTATCCACAGACAAATATACAAGACACACGCATGCACACACACTCACACGCACACACACAGACTCACACATGCGCGCACAGACATGCACACAGTCACATACCCCGTTACCTGGCTCTATTGCGACTGTACAATATTTAATATGACGGAGTGATGAATTCAGAATGAACAAAGATCATCACAATGGGCCAGACCATCACAGCACAGTCCCTATGCGGGGGGGGGGGGGGGGGAACACCCGGGGATCATCATTGGTGATCAGAGGATTGTTTACCTGCTTCATAAGACCACTCTCCTCATATTCTCTCCAGTAAGGCCCTGGTCTGTGACCAATCACGTCGCCCTTATGCTAGTTCACTTCCAGAGACCAGGATTGGTCAGGACTGTTTGATTTTAACTCACGTAATCAGTTATTTATTATATCCGACCAATATATGCTTGTGAACCCACGTTCTGGAGAGCCATCTGTTTTCGGCTTCCACCATAAAATCAGTAACCAATTCATACAAAGCAACCAGGTGAGAGGAGTTAACTGTGTAATCAACCGTTTCAAATTCAACAATTCAAACTTTTGCGTAACAACCAGAGTTGCAGATCCCAGTCCAAAGCACTTGGATCATAACTAGATCACCTTACAGCAGAATTTACTATGAATGACATGATAGTTGATTTATTCTAACAGTATAGTTGTTTTCAGTGCTTCTTCATCTGCAGTTATGGGCTCAGAGTATTAATTAGGCATTTTCTAAAGTTATTACTGTTCTTGTAAATCTATTGAATGCACTTACATGCTTTTATTTGTATGCTTTGTAAGCAGTCCTTGAAAAGCCATCTGCTAAATGAATGAAATGCAGCGTAATTAATCGCTCGTCTGTGTGACCGAGGCAGTTTATTGGCCCGATGTCGCCCCGTCTTGTCTGCGCAGTTCCAAACCGACAACCGTCAGCCGCACATTTCCCAGGTATTTAAAATGATGGAAGACAGGGCACCGCAGCTCTGCCAGATGAACGAAGACATCAGAAAATAACGCAGTAGCACATTCGTAGTGCCTTCCTTAAGTCTACTCCTGTGCCAAAAAGAAGAATCCTTAAGACCTGGGGCGCAAAACACTGCCACCTTGTGGTTAGTTCACTGAATTACACAAACTATTATCATGACTGTGAGTCCACATGAGGACAATTCATTCCAGTAAATAGGCAATTCACACATTACATTACATTACATTATAGACATTTAGCAGACGCTCTTATCCAGAGCAACGTACATAGTGCATTTTCAAACTAGGAACAAGAACGTTTAAAAACAACCCTAAAAAGGCAAATATGAATCTAAGTACTAGGCGCAGTCAGTATGATTGGGTTTTTTTTTTTTTTTTTTTGGGGGGGGGAATTACACAACATTAATAACAATAGTCACAGGGAGGTAGGGAGGGGTGGAGAGAGGTGCAGCTTGAAGAGGTGAGTCTTCAATCTGCGCTTGAAGGCGGGCAGACTTTCTGCTGTTCTGACCTCCACGGGGAGCTCATTCCACCACCGTGGGGCCAGGACAGACAGACGTCGAGACCGGGTGCTAGCATGAAGAGGGGGGGGTACAAGTCGTCCTGAGGAGGCGGAGCGCAGGGATCTGGCAGGTGTGTAGGGTCTGATTCGTTTTTGGAGGTATGGGGGGGCAGATCCTCGGACTGCCTGGAAGGCGAGCACCAATGTTTTGAATTTGATGCGAGCCATCACCGGTAGCCAGTGGAGGTCAATGAGCAGGGGGGTGACATGGGAGTGTCGGGGGAGGTTACAGACCAGGCGCGCTGCTGCGTTCTGGATAAGCTGAAGGGGTCTAATGGCCGATGCTGGCAGGCCAGCCAGGAGAGAGTTGCAATAGTCCAGGCGAGACAGCACCATTGCTTGGACCAGGAGCTGGGTTGAGTGGGTGGTGAGGAAGGGGCGGATTCTCCTGATGTTGTACAGGAAGAACCTGCATGCCCGGGTTACTGCTGCGATGTTCTTGGAGAGGGACACACACACACACACACACACACACACACGTACATACGCGCACACGCACAAGCACACAAACACAGTCTGACACACACATGCAACACACGTGCGCACACACACACATACACACACACACAAACATACACATACACACACACACGCACCTTTAAATGCTGTGCTCCCCCTCTAGCAATGTATAAACCATTAAAATGCATTTACATTTGACGGATTTGAATATTTTAATGCCGATATATAAATGATAATTACAAGATCACAGTCATTTCTAAAAGAAGAGTGAAATACATCGCTGAGAAAAATGACAGATTTTCCAGATTCCCTCTGTAATGGGGAGGAACAGAGAGAAACTGGTAGAAGCAAAGAGGCCCTGATTACTCAGCTTGATTATCAGAGGAGCTTGAAAGCTCATGAATGCCCCTGGAAAAAAGAGGCAATCACCCCTCATTTACATGGTGTAAACAGTGATTAACTGCGGAAAAGACGAATGCTATAATCTTCCCGCTTGGCGTTTCCCCCTGATTTCATTCCTAAATTGCTGGTTGGGCTGATATAATCTAAACTAAATGCTATTATTTCAGGCCCAATCAACACTGCTTGAGTGTTAAATGGCCAGCCCCCTTATTACTGGAGTATAGCATCATCCACACACCAAACTGTCTGCTGAAGCTGGTGAAGGAACACCACTCTGGTATATGTGGTAAGCATACCTGGATTGTGGACCGGGCCAGTGGGGCCAGTGCCCCGGGGCCTCAGACTGCCAGGCGTCCTCCAAGCCTCAAGCCGCACGCGGTGCGTGGCCCAAGACCTCCGAAGGAAGTTGAACGCAAGAGCCCTCATTGTGCACAGCACAAGCTGACCACTAGGCCTCTGGGTGCTTATAGCATCAGCTAATAACCACTAGGGCTCCCCAGACCCCTCAGTGCTTACAATGTGAGGGCCCCCAGACCCGTTGGTGTTTAAAACGTGAGCTGACCACTAGGGCCCCCGGGCCCCTCAGCGCTTACAGTGTGAGGGCCACCAGGCCTCTTAGTGTTTAAAATGTAAGCTGACCACTAGGGCCCCTGAGTGCTTACAGTGTGAAGGCCCCTGGGCCCCTCAGCCCTTACAGTGTGAGGGCCCCCAGGCCCCTTGGCATTTAAAGAGTGAGCTGACCACTAGGGCCACTCGGCACCTACAGTGTGAGGGTCCCTGGGCCCCTCCGCGCTTAAAGCATGAGCTTACCACTAGGGCCCCCGGGCCCCTGGGTGCTTACAGTGTGAGTTGACCACTAGGGCCCCCAGGCCCCTCGGTGCATACATCGAGTGTAACACCTGGGCCCCTTGGTACATACAGTGCATACTTAAAACGAGAGCCTTTCGGAGGCTACAGTGCTTATGTACAACTGAGCCACTGGTTGGCACGCTGATGATATTCACCAACAAGTCAGTTTATTCTGCATAACAGGACAGTTTGAAGGGCGTCATATTATGGCAAGCCGCAAGCCGTTCGATATTTGACTTACCGTAACTAGCTATCCATTTATTTTAGCTAGCTGCCCATTTTCCCTAGCTAGCTGCCCATATGATTCAGCTTGTTAACAGAAATGAGTTAGCTAGCTGCCATTTTTGCCAGCTAGCTTCCCTTACAACCAAATTAGCTGCACTAAAAAGCCAGCTAGTTAACTAGCTAGCGGCCTAAAACACAGCTGTCTAACTAGGTAGGTGGCACACAACTTAACTAGTTAGTTAGGTGGCATTTGTTCCCAGGTCATCTGTGTGAAAAGGGTATAAGATAAAAGGGTAGCTAGTTACAGTGGGTTGAATAAATGTTAAAACAGCATGCCATAGTCATGATGCTTAAATCAAAGCTACAAGCCAGGTAACTATTAGTGCTATTAGTTCAAAAAGACTTTTAGTTCAAAACATGGGATGCTGTGGCTGTGGGAACAAAAACCTAATTGAGAGCTTATTAAATAGCGGTTTTGTAAAAAAAAATTATAAATGCCAAAAGCTATATTTTTTCATACACTAACGCATATATAAGAGACCCAATCTATACTTAATGATAAAAAAAAACCCCATTCATGTTTTCCATAGAGCCACGGAAGTAGATAATGCTAACGTTGACATGCAAATTGTTGACAGCTCTTACAAGGTCTTTTTTTCTCCTCCCCATAAATGGGGCGTGGCCTATGTGCATAGTCTCCACCAAGTAATTTCACTGACTTATCAGAAACCTTTGTTAATTGTTCAGGCAATGAAAAAAAAGTTATCTTTCGAATTTCAAGCAACATAATTCTCTCTGTGTCAGGCAGGTATATAAGACATTTCTTGGTAGGAATAGCCACAGACAGATGCCTGTTTTCTTGCTTGGTACGCCACAGTAATATATTCAGACTTTTTCATCTTTTTCTAAAACAACAGCCTAAAACAAAGGCTATTTCAACAATCCCTACTAAGGGATATTTTCTAACAGCCTTTTTAAAGGGTTAGGGTTGTTTTCTTTTATGTGCTTTTCAATTTTTTCTTTTATCTACTCAAAGCTGCCTTATATTAATTAAATTATTATTTTTAATTATTTTATTTAAGTATTAAGATATGCTATAAATATATTCATATAGCATACTAGTTCTGAAATATAGACCACAAATGTTGGAATAGTGGTGCTTCCAAAAGGAAAGCCAAAAAAGAAAAGGAGGCAAGAGAGGCAGTTTTGCTTCAAAGTGTTCATTGCCAACTTATTTCAAAGGGCAGTGCTATAGATGCAGATCTCATGCAGCAACTTGATGGGGAACGTAAATACTGGAGGGACATTTTGAAAAGTTGTAGCAGTGATCAAGTTCTTGGGTGAAAGAGGACTTGTGTTTAGGGGAGATGATGAACGCTTTGGGTAAACCCAAAACGGTAATTTTCTTGGCATCCTAGAATTGCTATCACAATTTGACCCATTCTTAGCTGAACATATTAAAAAGTTCGGCAGAAAAGGAAGAGGCAGTGTCCTATTTGTCATTGACAATATGTGAAGAACTCATTGACCATTGGGTCAGAAAACAATAGCAGAGAAGATTCTGGATGCCAAATATTTTTCAATAATTGTTGACTCCACCCCAGACCTGTCACATGGGGACCAATTGACATTCATATTCTGGTATGTTAACAGCAGCGGGAATGTGGTGGAGCAATTCCTGGGCTTTGAGCCAATTGAGAGCCACACTGGTAAAAGTTTAGCAGACTGTGTGACTTTGATGGCGGAGGGCCTTGGGTTGGACCTCTCAAACTGTAGAGGTCAGTTATATGACAATGCAAGCAACATATCAGGAAAATACATGTTGCTTGCCTGTAGGCCCACCTGAAACAAAAAAACCCTCTGATAGAGTATGTGCCTTGCGCAGCGCATTCACTTAACCTAGTTGGTGTTAACACATTACATTACATTACATTATAGGCATTTAGCAGACGCTCTTATCCAGAGCGACTTACACAGCATTTTTGCATTTATACATAGTATCCATTTACAGCTGGATATATACTGAAGCAATTCAGGTGAAGTACCTTTGCTCAGGGGTACAACGGCAGTGTCCTACGTGGGACTCGAACCTGCGACCTTTCGGTTACAAACCCAGTTCCTGAACCACTGTACTACACTGCCGGCCAACACCTTAGACGGCAGTAGCCCAGAGGCTGACGAGTTTTTTTAACATGCTGCAGTCACAGTACACATTTTGCTCTTCTTCTTTCACACACAGATGTCTTTCGGAAGACAGATGTCAGACTGACATTAAAATCGCTGTCCAGTACTCGGTGTAGTGCTCGGGCAGAGTCAACCAAGGCACTGTGGAGAAATTACACCCACATTAGAGAGGCCTTCAGTGGTATGTGCAATGATGATAATGAGAAAAGAGATACTCGAATTGAGGCCGCTGTGCTAAATGTGCTAAATTGGACACCTTAGAGATGGTGTTCATGGCACATTTCTGGGACATCATACTTGACCAGTTCCACACTACAAGCATGCACCTACAAAAAAGTGACATTGACATCTCTGTAGCAGCACAGCTTTTGTCTTCATTGAGGGATTTTGTGGTGGGACAGGGAGACCAGTTTGAGGCTTTTGAAAGGGCAGCCTTAAATGTGACAGGTGTCTCTCAGTCATATAAACACGATCTTCAGCGAAAGAGGAAACGCAAAACATTTGCAGATGAGAGCTCAGAGCCAGGTGTGACACTTGAGGGAAGGGAGAAGTTCAAAATAGAAACATTTTATGTGGTCATTGATAAGCTAGTGGCATGCCTTGAACATCGCTTGGATGCTTACAAGCGTTTGACCAGTCTCTTTGGAGTTCTGTTTATGTCAGATCAGGCGTCTAACAGTAATATCATAGTGGAAAAGGTAAATGCAGTCTCCGCTGCATATCCATCAGACCTGGACATGAACTTTGCCAACAAACTCATCCAATTCAAGTCTTTCATGTCGGACTCTGAGGGTGAGAAGTGCCCAACTAAATTGCTTGAGACGTTGCAGGCACTTAATCTGCAGTCAGTGTTCCCCAATGTTTTCGTGGCACTTCGGATTTTTCTAACTTTGCCAGTGACAAACAGCCAGGCTGAGCGGACATTTTCCATTTTTGGCAGAATAAAAAATGAGCTGCGGAGTAGCATGTGCCAAACACGTCTCAGCCCAGCTGTCACTTATGTCAATAGACTAGATGTTGATGAGCCAGTGGATGATTTTGTGAGGAGGAAGGCAAGAAAGACACCAATATAGGTAAGCGGGGGGGGGGGCTCCAAAAGACATGTGCCCAGGGGCCTCATGGGACCATGATCCATCCAGCCCTGGTGGCAAAAACAGATTACTAGCTTCAGACCGACAGCATACTACTAATACTACTATAATAATAATAATAATAGTAATGTACCTGAGGGAACATTGTGATATTTTAGTATGAAATATATGCAAATATAATTGTTTTTCAGAAAAGGACTGATTTGAGTGAATTTACTTTTTGTCCAAGAGATGATTTCATTTCTTGTAATTTTCTTATTGCAGACCTTTTCCCAAGGGGGAAATGTGCAGAACATAGATTTATGCACATTTTCTAGTTATGTAACAAAAGGTTTATTTCTCAAGGGTGAAGCAAGTGCACCCTCAATCAATGCGTTTTCCCAGATCTTAAACAGCTACACTATTTGAGTACTGTGTGGGGTTTACCAAAGCTGCTCAAATTTAGACTTAAATAATGATCAATGAAGGAAGTTTTGAGTAGGGCTTATATCACTTGGTTTTGATTGAAATATTGTGAATGAAAAAGCAGGTTAATGGGTCCGTAAGCACTGGTGTGGTTTTACCCTCCCTGTGGCCGTGTAATAATGCTGTTATTATCATTAATGTCCTGACCTGACGTGTCACAGGGGGGATCATGGGAGATTAAGTAAAGTGCTGTTATTCACAGGGGTGCTATGGGCCTGGATCAGTGCATTAAATCAGATCAGAAACACTAAAACAGAGTTAGAATAACACAGGAATAACAGACACACACACGCACACATGCACTCACACACATGAGCAATCAAAAGGCCATATGGCAAACATATTCCTATGGTTCATTTGGTTTTATGACTGTGTTTTAAATTGTCTGTATGTGTGTAGAGGGGGGAGGGGTGATAGTATAAATAATATAGTCCACAGGCTGTCCATTAAAGAGGTTTTATTTGTATTAGTGCGGCCGGTCGACGCTGTGGGACCATTCAGAACCAGACCCATAATTAGGGAAGAAAAACAGGACCTCACTGCACCTCTCTGAAGGTCTCTGTAGCAGCCTGCTGCTCACAACTTCAGTCTGTAGATCTCACTCTCTATTCACTTCACTAATAACAATATCTTTTTGAAAATGAATGTGTAATAAAGAATAATAATATTACACAAAATACTTAATATTATTGTTGTTTTTATTATAAATTTAAAAAAATAACAGTCATGCCACATGTTGAATGTCTAGTGTGAAAAAGAGGCAGAGAGACGAATACTATAAAATCTTATAACTGCAATGCAGACTATGAATTAATTGTAATATATAAAAACAACCAAAATGTGTCAAAATATTAAAAACCTCAAACATAACATCACAAACAGATGGGCAAAAAGGAAAAAAGTGCCATAAAATTTCATGCAATAATACTGTATAAGACTGATAGTATAATACAGTATTAGAATGCAATAATACTGTATAAGATTGATAGTATAATACAGTATTAGAATGCAATAATACTGTATAAGACTGATAGTATAATATAGTATTAGAATGCAATAATACTGTAAAAGACTGATAGTATAATACAGTATTAGAATGCAATAATACTGTAAAAGACTGATAGTATAATACAGTATTAGAATGCAATAATACTGTATAAGACTGATAGTATAATACAGTATTAGAATGCAATAATACTGTATAAGACTGATAGAATAATATAGTATTAGAATGCAATAATACTGTATAAGACTGATAGTATAATACAGTATTAGAATGCAATAATACTGTATAAGACTGATAGTATAATACAGTATTAGAATGCAATAATACTGTATAAGACTGATAGTATAATATAGTATTAGAATGCAATAATACTGTATAAGACTGATAGAATAATATAGTATTAGAATGCAATAATACTGTATAAGACTGATAGTATAATATAGTATTAGAATGCAATAATACTGTAAAAGACTGATAGTATAATACAGTATTAGAATGCAATAATACTGTAAAAGACTGATAGTATAATACAGTATTAGAATGCAATAATACTGTATAAGACTGATAGAATAATATAGTATTAGAATGCAATAATACTGTATAAGACTGATAGTATAATATAGTATTAGAATGCAATACTACTGTATAAGACTGATAGAATAATATAGTATTAGAATGCAATAATACTGTATAAGACTGATAGTATAATATAGTATTAGAATGCAATAATACTGTAAAAGACTGATAGTATAATACAGTATTAGAATGCAATAATACTGTAAAAGACTGATAGTATAATACAGTATTAGAATGCAATAATACTGTAAAAGACTGATAGTATAATACAGTATTAGAATGCAATAATACTGTATAAGACTGATAGAATAATATAGTATTAGAATGCAATAATACTGTATAAGACTGATAGTATAATACAGTATTAGAATGCAATAATACTGTATAAGACTGATAGTATAATACAGTATTAGAATGCAATAATACTGTATAAGACTGATAGTATAATACAGTATTAGAATGCAATAATACTGTATAAGACTGATAGAATAATATAGTATTAGAATGCAATAATACTGTATAAGACTGATAGTATAATACAGTATTAGAATGCAATAATACTGTAAAAGACTGATAGTATAATACAGTATTAGAATGCAATAATACTGTATAAGACTGATAGTATAATACAGTATTAGAATGCAATAATACTGTATAAGACTGATAGTATAATACAGTATTAGAATGCAATAATACTGTATAAGACTGATAGAATAATATAGTATTAGAATGCAATAATACTGTATAAGACTGATAGTATAATACAGTATTAGAATGCAATAATACTGTATAAGACTGATAGTATAATACAGTATTAGAATGCAATAATACTGTATAAGACTGATAGTATAATACAGTATTAGAATGCAATAATACCGTATAAGACTGATAGTATGTTGATATTAAGAATAATTACTGATCATTACGCTTTTTGTTGGTTTTATGTGTGTGTGTGTGTGTGTGTGTGTGTGTGTGTGTGTGTTTGTCCTGTGACACATATTTAAAATCCCATTCCATATTTGCCTTGTAAATCATTCTGGCTAACACCTTTCAAATGAACAAATTAAACATATGAATAATACATGTGTTAATTGGTCTTATAAAACTGTACCCTGTGAGACTAAATGATAGATCCTTTCGCATTATGGAAACACACAATTTAAGTGTCATTACAGGACATGCACATGATAATGAGACAACTGTTCATTGAGTCATACGACTACATATATTGTGGTTAAATTATGTGGGACAAAAAATGATTGAACAATATTTTTCCATGGCAGGATAAAACATGCTTATGTCTATGTATAAATGCTTTGCTATTTGGAAACAAAATAATAATACCAGTAGTTCATAAGTACCTTATTACTTTAAATTAATTACAACCATATAAGGGCACATGGTTTATATATTAGTTATGTTTGTTTTTATCTCACTAAAATTAAAATTGTTTTATGCAACTTGCATATTGTTTGTTTGCTTGGCCATCTGAATGGAAAGTCACCTTGGAAACATAATGTATCAAATTAAAATGTACAATAATTATGTGTCAGAAGAAAGCACTACTGCAGCCGTTATTCAGTTCTACGACTAAACGATTAGGGCATTTTAGCATTTTATAAAGGACTGACACCATAAATATGAACAATCCATATCAAGTTCCTATCTCTGAGTTCCATTTACAAAATCAAACTAGTTTCCTTTATTTCTCTTATAATCTCAGTGGGTCATATTCCTTATAAGTAAAATACTATACTTTTTTCTGTTAGAAATCTCATCATACAGTGTACATTTTAAACTAATGCAACTGATATACATATAAAATACTGAATCCTAAAAAAAGAAATGTAACAAATATAAACATTTATTAAGTCTTTCCAAGACCTACGTTAAATGATATAATTTTATGCCACTTTGTAATAGCAGTCTTTAATAAACGACAATTATCATTTGTCACTATAACACCACCACAAAGCCTCGGGTCTGCTCTGAATAAAATTTAGTAACCTTGGAGACCTACAGATACTATATGCGCCCGACACCGCTTGACAATTTTAATTAATTTAGTCATCATCACACTCCATCAGTAACTTGCATTATGATGTAAATGCCATAGAGGATGTTACTCCAACATCATAAAAATGGTCCAATGACAAATTAATCAATAGACATGCCTGTTTATGTTATAATAATTGCATTTCATTTTTGTTTTGCGACAGCAAATGATTTAAACCATTTACCCGTGATCAAATTTATTTTAATGAATATGATTAGCTCTGCCAATTAACCATTAAGAATACCGCAAACCAACTGCTTTTCTATTCGTCTCTTAAGACCATAATCAGATAGTCGCACAATCGAGGGGCCCAATCAGTCTCCCAACATTTTATTTTATTAATATTAATGCTAGGTTTGAAAAAGAGTAAAAAAACATTACCTCAGTGTGATTGTAGTAGTTAGGTGCACTGATAGGTTAGTTCGGTGTGGTTATACTAGTTAAGCACAGTGCAAGGTTAGCCCATTCTACAAAATGTCCTGGAGGGCTGAATTGAAGTCATTTATTGGCTAAAGGGTCCACAGCATGCGTTGCTTCAGGGAGTTGATTGGCTGCCGATTGAAAGAAACACCCTACGGGCAATGCAGCCATACAAGACTGGAGTTAGCGATCCCTGCTCCAGAGCGTCGCTAGGTTTTTAGGGCGGCCGTAACTCACTGCGACAGACTGCCATTCTGGCTGCTGACCAGCATCTGGACAACATCTGGGGCCCTGGGGGTCAGCTGAACAAGTGCTAAACCATCTGGACACTTCCTTCACCCGGATTTGAGACTTCAGGGGGGGGGGCGGGGGGGATTCGGGGGGGCACGATGACATGAACGAGAAGAAGTAAAACCGTGCGTCAGAAACATGGAGCACCGACACTGACACCAAAGACAAAAGAACACACAAATACCACAGAGCCCTTTCTCTCTTTCTTTCTGTTCCTTAGGTCTGCTCTTTCCCTTGAAAGTGGTTCATTCTATTTAAAAAACAATTAAAAATAGTGGTTTCATGTTCATTAAAGTATCCCAGAGCATTAAAAATTTTGGTTGGATCACCTTGACTTCTGCAATGAACAGTACTAACAGACGAATATGACATGATTATCAAGTCAATGTAGTCTACAGTTTGCACAGCATATCTGTAGGGGGGGTTGGACCGATTCCAAAGGGCCTGACAACTGACAGGAGGCCTCAATATGCTGTAATTGTGCAGGGATGGGGTGGCCTGGGGTGGATTTTTTTATTGGGTCCAAAATCCTTGGGTTGCACCCCTGACGTTACTCACAGTGGTAGACTGGTCATAGAAAGACATGGTGGGAGGCGGTTAAAATCAGAAAGCAGTGTTGAGTGATGAAGGCTCAGCATCTGCAACCATCGTTTCTGGATGACCAGGAGTAAAGTAGGACTTTGGGGGAGAATAGGGGTAATTCAGGACTTTGGGGGAGAACAAGGGTAATTCAGGACTTTGGGGGAGAACAGGGGTAAAGCAGGACTTTGGGGGAGAACAGGGGTAATTCAGGACTTTGGGGGAGAACAGGGGTAATTCAGGTCTTTGGGGGAGAACAGGGGTAAAGCAGGACTTTGGGGGAGAACAGGGGTAATTCAGGACTTTGGGGGAGAACAGGAGTAAAGCAGGACTTTGGGGGAGAACAGGGGTAATTCAGGACTTTGGGGGAGAACAGGGGTAAAGCAGGACTTTGGGGGAGAACAGGAGTAAAGCAGGACTTTGGGGGAGAACAGGGGTAAAGCAGGACTTTGGGGGAGAACAGGGGTAATTCAGGACTTTGGGGGAGAACAGGGGTAAAGCAGGACTTTGGGGGAGAACAGGGGTAAAGCAGGACTTTGGGGGAGAACAGGGGTAAAGCAGGTATTTGGGGGAGAACAGGGGTAAAGCAGGACTTTGGGGGAGAACAGGGGTAAAGCAGGACTTTGGGGGAGAACAGGGGTAAAGCAGGACTTTGGGGGAGAACAAGGGTAAAGCAGGACTTTGGGGGAGAACAGGGGTAAAGCAGGACTTTGGGGGAGAACAGGGGTAAAGCAGGACTTTGGGGGAGAACAGGGGTAAAGCAGGACTTTGGGGGAGAACAGGGGTAAAGCAGGACTTTGGGGGAGAACAGGGGTAATTCAGGACTTTGGGGGAGAACAGGGGTAATTCAGGACTTTGGGGGAGAACAGGGGTAAAGCAGGACTTTGGGGGAGAACAGGGGTAATTCAGGACTTTGGGGGAGAACAGGAGTAAAGCAGGACTTTGGGGGAGAACAGGGGTAAAGCAGGACTTTGGGGGAGAACAGGGGTAATTCAGGACTTTGGGGGAGAACAGGGGTAAAGCAGGACTTTGGGGGAGAACAGGGGTAATTCAGGACTTTGGGGGAGAACAGGGGTAAAGCAGGACTTTGGGGGAGAACAGGGGTAATTCAGGACTTTGGGGGAGAACAGGGGTAAAGCAGAACTTTGGGGGAGAATAGGGGTAAAGCAGGACTTTGGTTCCACTTCACAGACACAGTTTATAGGCGTCCTAATGTGAGTCAGTCTCTGAATCTGTGAAGTAAAACCCTGAATACTTATTCATGAAAGCAAAAGCCCTGCTGCTACTGTTACCCAGTATGGTGAAATCTCATCCAATTACTCTGCGTTTGTTTAAGAATCATTACAGAATACCTATATATCATATATCAAATGTTTTTTTTTTAAATCCATGGTTATTACAAAGAAACAAACCAAAAAGAGAGAGGGATGCGGTGTTGTATAATGGTTAGAGAACTGGGCTTGCAACCCAAAAGTTGCAGGTTCGATTCCTGGGTAGGACACTGCTGTTGTTCTCTTGAGCAAAGTACTTAACCTGACCTGCTTCAGTAAATATTCAGCTGTATAAATGATTACTATGCGAAACGTTTTGTAAGTCGCTTTGGATAAGAGCATCTGCTAAACGCCTGTAATGTAAAAGTGAGGTTTGCCAAATCCCTTTAGGCAGGGGCGTGGGGGTAAGAGAGCCCAAGACCTCGCATCTCTAATTTCTCCACCTCTAAGAAGGCCGCTGTGGGATTCGGCTGACAGACGGGAGATATTCCAAAGTGCGGCCCAAATACAGCAGGCTTCTTTCATGTTATCTTTTTTTTTTTTTTTTTTTGTAAAACGATACAACGAGTTCTGGAAAACTACGCTACGGAGTTGTGGAAAGCTGCAGACGGAACTCACTCGGGTTCTGAGGGCTGGGCTGAGCAGATTCCTCTGTGTGCAGAAGAGACAGTTTTGGTGTATCTTTGGTTCCGAAGCTTGCTTTCTGGCGGGGAGTTCTGCAAGATCCAGGAAAACACAGACAAACTTATAATTGTGTCTGTTGGATCCAGGAAGAACTCTCACAGAGGTTATGAAGTTTTCCGTGTAGGGTGGGTATAGTGAGAATGACAGGGAGTTTGGTTGGATCCACAAGGCAGGCAAACTCTCACCCTGTTTCTGGGGGTTGATGGGAGTTTGAATAAACAGCTTTGGATAGACTCCAAAAGATTCTGCACAATTCTGGCCGAAGAAATTTCAGCTGAGCTTTGGATCTCATTTTCATATTGACCCATGGCACTGTTGACATCATCATCATCATCATCATCATCCTCCACCTGCTTCTGACTGGCTGCACAATCCCTGCAATGCCCTACCCACACTGTTTCCCCAGGTCACCACTTGGGTTCTCATTATTTCTAATTATTATTCCCTCCCTCCCTCCCTCCCCAAAGAGCCGGGCGCTTGGCGGTGCAGTCGACATGAGAGGTTCATCCCAGGAACTCTGGTCTGAAGGAGCCCAGGCCAGAACCAGGGGGGATAAAAACAGGAAGTAAACAACAAGATAAGAGGAAACAGGGGGAAGCGTTTTACTCCGGGAGGATAGAGGGCCGGGGGGTCACTGGGGGAGAGGGGAGAGAGGAAAGGGGGAAAAGGTGTTAATCACAACGATGTGGACGTCTAGCTGGCCAGTGCAGGGAGGATGACTATGAGGAGGAAGAGGAGGGTGTAGAATCCAGAAGGGGGATAATTGATAAGATTATGTGAAAGCCGTCGGTCTCAGGTGCGGCTGTGGATGCGCCAGGGCCATAAATCGCGTGGTTAATTGCGTCCGCGTCGAGGCGGACCGTTAGGCAGAGGTCCGAGTCTCTGGGAGGACTGTAATTAGAGCGGTAATTATGTTTTAATAGCCAAGAGAAGAAGCCACAGTGTCTTCGCAAACTGCGCTTGTTCTAATTTGTCAAATTCAGAGGCTGAAATGAACACAAGCAAATCTGCAGTTAATGCAACACTTTCTGAAGGGTGGAATGAAAGAAGTGCATTATGGGAGAATGTGCATTGTACCTAAAAGAGTGCTTATGAGCTAATCAATTCATGAGCTAATAGCCCAAGAACAGTAGTGTGGATGACACACACACACACTTAAAGGTGCTGGCCCCAAATACTGTCATAAATGTCAATGAATGAGTGGTGGAAGAATTCATCGACTTCTTAGACAGATATGGCTGATGGAGAGACACCAAACATCAGTGATAAGGGAACAGCCAGGGTCAATGGGAATGGTCATCTGTCCTCACATGATGACTGAGTGATGACCCCTGCCTGTGTGGGGCTAAGGTAGACAGAGGGGGTCATCTACACACACACACACACACACACACGTGTACATACACACAAATACACACACACGCACAGACACACACACACACATACATACATGTCCATACACACAAATATGCACATGTCCATACACACAAAATGCACACACACACATACACAACATGCCCAAACACACACACACCCACACGTACACGCGCACACTCACACATTGATTGTGCAGCCTCTCAGTGCTGTTTTCAACAAAACAAAGGGAATCAATAGCAACAGGCACGCCACATTAGTGTTATATACACCATCGAACGCCCAGTTAATATGCACACAGGCCCCAAGGCAGTACATCGGTTTCCAAGAACGTCTCTTCAATGATTCTGCACTCCTTTAAGAGTGATCATACTGTATGAATATAAAGCGAGAAAACGCTGGCGATCGATAAGCAGTCTCTCGCTCTCTCCATATGTAGAGACTAGGTATTGACTGGCTGTCGCCGGCTGACCTTTTGGAACTGGATGCGTTTTTAGACGCGACTACAAATGAGCGGTGTCGCCTGGTTGCTGATGAGGGACAGGTTCACATTCAGTGCTGTTCCCGCCCCCTTCCACACCCTGCAGGGGACAGCGATGAGTCTTACTCTGTCTCTGGCCTGGGGGGGGGGCTCGCGATTAACACCAAAACCCCTTATATCTCCCTGTTATAGTCCCCGCAAATAAAGCATCGTGCCCTCCGGATACAGAAGACAAATAGCTGAATCCCAGACACTCGTTCCCAAAATCGCTACGGGACGCCCGATCGTTTCGGGGGTTGGCACTGATTGAGCACTGCGGCCCATTGAGCCAGAGGCTCATCTCTTTATATGCTAATGAGCTTGTTTATGAAGTTATCAAGGGTGGTGATTTGTAACAGCTTGCCGGATCAATAGGGGCACTTTTGTTCCCTCCGTGCCCCTCCGCGGGACGGCTCGTGTGTCGGAGGGGGCGGGTGGCAGGGAGGCAGGTGGATTGCCTCCTTCATTTGGCCTCTTCCTTTCTTCTCCATCGTCCCCTTCCCCTCTGTGCGCTCCTGGCTACCAGCTGTTCCCTCCACGCCGGGGTCGTGACCTTTCGGATGCCTGGCTCGCGGAGGTAAAGGGGTATTAACCATCACCTCATAAAAGTCACTCTCCCCCGAGCTTGTCCCTCTCACTGCCGCAGTGCAGGAGTAATGCGCAACGTTAGCTCTCACTCCCGAGTCTGCAGGGTAAAGAGGTCGATGCCGCCGCCCGATAACTCACAGAGAGCGGAAATCTGATCCTCGGTGAAACCCATCCATCCCTGGCATTTTTAAAACCCACAAAAAGAGTTCCAGGTGCTGGTGAATATTCATGAGCAGGGGGGGTCACGGTTGCTTGTTTTGGTCTCTGATTCTAATAACTGTTATTATTTTGTTGGATCGCCGTAACCTGCAATCATCGGCGAATGGGCGCGTTTCCAGGTCTGACTGCTTATTGCTCATGAATATTCCCCGGTAAAGTGAAGACGGCGGACTTTGTCTGACCTCGTTCACCGCCACCAGAAATCTTCAGCCGAGGCAGGAAGCCTTTCGTAGTGAATCTACAGAAACTTTGTTTCTTTGGAAGAGATTTTCTAGTTTTCAGTGTGAACGTATTTGTTTTCATTTCAGCTTTGGGACGGGGGGTCCATTTCGGGACAGAGTAGAATAGAACCAGTTTCAGTGAGAGAAAAGGGAAACTAAAATGCTAATCCAGCCACTCCAATGGCTACTGTAAAGAAGAACTTGGTGACATTTTAATGCAAATACCACAAAATGAAAGGGAAAACTCTCCTCCTCTAAGAGCCTACAAGAACCCTAATCTTATATGACCTCTTATACGGCTGAAGCAACTTTCCATTTTCAATGACGGCCAGACAATGAGGTGAATTCTCCTCTTTAAAAGGAGTGCGGAATCAGTCATTAACCGGGTAATTACGTGCTGAAAAAAAAAACATTGTCTTAAAGGGGATAATAGATAACAGGGAGGAGGGCATCCTCATTCATTTCAATAGGGTTCAATAGGACCTTTTTTCTTGGAGAATTACCCTCATATGGTGTGAAGAACACCGTCGCCCCCGCCTCACACCCCTCTTCAGGCCTACACTTCCAGCACAAACCTGGCCCTCAATTAGGCCTCACAACTGAAGTGGGGGTGTGGGGGGAGGGTGTTGGAGAAACAATCAGCCAGTTTCCCATTAAAAGATGAAAGGCCTATTCTTACCCTGGACCTGGTGGCAATTTCAGTGGGGTGAGGCTGGCAGGTTCTTTCACTGGGAAAGTGATTACCATGTGGAAAGACAATGGGATTAGGTAACCCCCCCCCCCCCCGCAAACCAAAGTCCCAGGATCCCTTTTACTGCTGAAATTACAGAGTAAAGAGTGGATAATGAGAGATTGACTGGGGCTAATGGACTTATTCTTCAGCAAATGCCTCTCAGCCCGCCCCTCCTTCTCTGTCCTGCTCTAGCTAAAATAGAGAGCAAGAGAGAGAGAGAGCAATAGGGAAGGAGAGAGGGAGAGAGGCTTTATAGGTCATAAATCAACCATCATAGTGGGTGTCAACACGTTAGTTTGTGCTGGAAAGTTTCTACAATTAGCTTTTGTTTCAGCCTGACTTTTATAAAAAGGCTCCTTGATCCCTACCCCCCGCCCCCTTTCTCCTGCAAGAATTGACTTTCAGTTGGCAAAGTTTTTCTTTTTCTCTCCACTCAATGCTCATGGCGTGTTTCTGGACTGTGTCCCTTGAGAAACGAACTGACTTATTGCGACGGCATCTTTGCCGTACAGTAACTGTATGCATTTGAAAACATGAGCTGTCATAACTGAGAACCGCAGAACAGCAGCCTCGTTCTAGACGTGCTTGTAGTTTCGCGTAATCGCACAAAGACAGCGTGTTCCTTGTCAGGCCGCTCGTGAGCGAACTTGTCAAAATATCGGAAA
Organism: Ilyophis sp. 1 JC-2022; assembly: GCA_022702515.1. NCBI lineage: Eukaryota > Metazoa > Chordata > Actinopteri > Anguilliformes > Synaphobranchidae > Ilyophis > Ilyophis sp. 1 JC-2022. The sequence continues at coordinate 60,174,924 of CM040405.1, read as the reverse complement.
CTTGGCAAGGTGATAAAACAATAATGATTTGCACTTACGAGTATCAGAAATGAATGGGTACTGTTATACACACTATGGAAAAAAGTTGTGTGATTGCTTATGGAGAAATGTCCTGAATGCCAATTTCTAAAAATAACACAGACACACACACACATGAATGTGCCAATAAAACCTTCTCAGTTTGTCTCCGCCTACGGATTGATTAAATTAGTTATTACCGCCTAAATAGTTTTCAGAGGTTAGCATAGCAAACTTGCTTTTAGTGCCTGATGTTGCCTACCTCGCAGGTCTGGAAATGCTGTTAGTGTGCAGGTCCTTCTCTAGAGCTCACATAACTCAGACGAACGCACGCCTGTTCTCGTATATCGCCAGGCGTTTTGGATAAGAGCGTCAGCTCAGTGTAACACGAGGTAATGTTTCCGAACGCACGTCTGTTTTCGGGAGGGCTTATCCCAGGCCTGCCGGGAAATGGGTGCTGACTCACCCTCCGCTCACCTTCGCCTTGGCCACACGGCCCCTGGGACAACTCTGGATTTGCAGCTGCCGAATTAGGACCCAATTAGAGCCAATTGGGCTTGAAGTGTAAAAGTTTATTACCATAAGGAATTGATTAGTGGCTGAGAGAGCTGATATAATCTGGGGCTCATTAGTTCTGAGTCAGGGCATCGTTTTCGGTGGGTAACCCTCTCCAGCATGGCTATGCTGCTCCTGCTTGCCGTACATTTGTTCCATTATTAATGAGGAAACTGTACAGAACTTCTTAGTTGATCAAACAAAAGTACCAACTATCTTGATTCAACAAATCTTGAAGTGTCAGCATTTTATCTGTGTTAAATACCCCTACTTGAGCTGTATTAAGCACTATATTCTCATATTCATTTGCTACTTTGAACACTGCTCACTGCCCAGTCTCCATGATGCATCTATAGAATAGAATAGAATAGAATAACTTTTATTTCCCGCTAAGGAACTTCAGTTGTAGCCCCAGCAACAACAAAAAAGACAGACAGTGGGGCAGACCCACAACACACAAACAAACATATCAAACAAAGACATCCAACAGAATCATTACATCAATCAAGTGAATTAAGTGAATTAAAGTGCAATACCGGCATGATTAAAAATAGCCCCCGCTGTCCTGAGATGTCCAGTGTCACCAAGCAGTCCAACACACAAACTCCGCCTCCACGACTCTCCTCCATACACGCAGTGCCGCAGTCTCTGTACACCGCCGAAACGGAGCACCGAACTGCGTCAATCTCCCACGCATTATGTTCTCCTTCCCTGGTTGCCTTTTGAAGATTGCCTGCACTCCCGGATCAGTCCTGACATCTTCAACTCCGGTGAAGAGCGATGGTAACTTTGTTGCTGCAGTCTTCAGATCATCAGGAGCATCAGGAGCGCCCTGAAAAATCTCCAGCCCGCTTCCCTGTCCCACTACAGATACACAGCGCATGAAAAAAAACAAAAACAAAAGCCCGACACAACAAAACACATTCAAATTAACAAACACGAACACGAGAGACAACTGTACATGTCGCCATTACAGCGCCACGTGACGTCATCTATGACACTTCTGCTATACAATGTCTGCATTCGGTTGTGACATTGATAATTAGATACTGTCTCTGCTTGCATTGAAGATTTTCTCTGTGTGCGCATGTGTGTGTGCGTGTCTGAGAAACCCAAGGGTTCAAAGACTTGCAAAATATTTTTAAAAAAAACTTTTTTTTTTTCCCCCCCAATGGACAGAATGAGCACATAGGTTAATTGTTCCGGAACGGCCTTGTCTGAAAACTGGCCGGAACAAAAGGTGGAAAGCCTTGACAATTCCGGAACTAGAACCTCCAGGAGGAAAAGGACAGGAAAAGACGCAGATGCAGAACATCTGTCAGAGCTTTCAGACGAAAGAAAAGAGTGCTTGACACAAGAGCAATGAAAGGGCAGGTTGGCCATGAGCTCGTTAGCAGTCCAGCTAACAGCGCAAGGCTGAGCATCGAGCCCCAACACACAGCTCTGACGCCATTGTTCCTTCTCCTCACGCTTAAGGAGTGTGTGGTTCAGACATCCAATCCCCCCGCCCCTCAAACCTTACTGTTCATCACCACACCCCCCCCCTCCCTACAGGAAGGTAAAAAAAAGCTTAAAGTAAGGACCTGGGGTGCAGCCACGCCCTATCGCACATGAGAAATGTGCTTTATCTTCACCTCAATGCGCCCCTCTCTGGGTTCCACAAAGACCACAATGCACTTATACCGTCACTCCAGAGAGGAGATGGGCCAACATTCAGGCCAATAATAACCTCGGCTTTATGCCCGAGAGAATGGAGGGGTCTCAACGTAAGAGCCCTCTCCTCAGCCCAACCCCCCTACTCCAAACGTTTGTGACGGGACCCCATTGTCCCATTGTTGGCCCCGGGTAAAGGATTCTGATAAACATTTAAGGGAAATGGGTGGAAGAGAATCACAGAAGAGGGCATCGAGGGCAGAGGGTTTGATTGACAAGTTAGCTGAGCAACCTGCCACCACACATGAATAACAGGAATATGTAAATAAGGAGGTTGTTGGGGGGGGGGGGGGGGGTAGTTCAGGGGTGTATGATAAAGCTTGATTTTGGAGAGGGGGGATTCATTCTGGCTTCTTGATGTGTGCTCGGCTGTGATTGGTGGTTCATTGGGTGCTAGCTCCTGTTTGAGTGCGTGCAGAAGGGAGAAGGGTTAGGCTTTACTGAAGTGCAGGGGCATTATAAATGCTAAATAGCAGTTGGGGAGCAAACCGATCGGCTCGGCCTGCCGTAATCAATAAGGGAACAGAGAAAGGAAGGGATAAAGTTCCTTCAACTTTAAACTTCTAATTTTCTGACTCTTCTCCCTTCTGTGCACGGTAAAAAGAAATCCCCTCTCTCTCACGACAATGACCGAACGAGAAAAGAAAACTCTATTGAATTGAGGCTAATTGCTCATTGCGGGCTAGCTGATATTTATTTAGGTCAATGCAGAAAAATATTTACCTCCAATGTGTCATGTCAGAAGAGAGAGAAAAAAAGAGAGAGAGAGAGAGGGAGAGATGTCAGGATCAAAGCTCGGTACAGCTCTCACAGAGCGATTCTTAAACACATTGAAAATGGCTCAAATTAGCTGGCCCCCTCATCAACAGTTTATGAACATGTTTGGGCTTTATAGACTCAGAAGCCCCCATGGGGACCCAAAGAAACCCCCCCCCTCCCCCTCAATCACAGCCCGCCCCAAAACACATGTCCCGTGTCCCCTTGCGCTCCTTGTCTGAGGATTTTGGAACTTATCCAGCACAAAGCTAGAAGTGTCCTCAGCTGAGGGTTCTGTTTGAATACATGGCTACTGCCCCCTCCCAAGCTTAGTGTCTGTCAGTGTGTCCGTCTGCATTAGTGTGTCTGACTGCGTTAGTGTGTTGGACTGCGTTAGTGTGTCTGACTGTGCCTGCATATCTAACTGTTTTCTTCTCTGATTGTGTTACCATGTCTCTGTGGTCTGTATGCAATGTAATACTGTTAGAGGGGCAGCTTTCCATCTACTGCATTTTCATAAAAGCGTGTGTGTGTGTGTGTGTGTGTGTGTGTATACATACATCAGCCATTGAAAAAAATATATATACAGGTGCAGCTCAAAAAATTAGAATATCGTGAAAAAGTTCAATATTTTTTGTTACTCATTTCAGAAAGTGAAACTCATATATTATATAGATTCATTACACATAGTGAAATATTTCAAGCCTTTATTTCTTGCAATTTTGATGATTATGGCTTACAGCTAATGAAACCCAAAATTCAGTGTCTCAGAAAATTTGAATATTTTGCTTTAACATATTTTTAAAGTATCATATTTAATATTTGGTCGCATATCCTTTGCATGCTGTTACTTCCTGAAGTCTGTGACCAATCAACATCAAAAGATACATTTTGATCTTTTTCATCTAAGGTATCAAACGAGCCCCAAACCATCGCTCTGCGGCCAGATATGGAGTAGATGCGGATGGATCCCTTTAAGGGTTGTTTGATGACTTATAGCCATTTAGCCAGTCATGTGTTCCATACTGTACCAGTGTAATTTACAGCTGAATCTAGTCTCACCCCCCAATTCCCATAGAGATCAGTTAAAATGCAGAGAGCTTATAGTATCGCTTGTAACAGTACCTGGAAATAAGATATCGAGAGTCTTTTGATGTTGATTGGTCACAGACTTCAGGAAGTAACAGCATGCAAAGGATATACGACCAAATATAAAATATGATACTTTAAAAATATGTTGAAGCAAAATATTCAAATTTTCTGAGACACTGAATTTTGGGTTTCATTAGCTGTAAGCCATAATCATCAAAATTACAAGAAATAAAGGCTTGAAATATTTCACTCTATGTGTAATGAATCTATATAATGTATGAGTTTCACTTTCTGAAATGAGTGACAAAAAATATTGAACTTTTTCACGATATTCTAATTTTTTGAGCTGCACCTGTATATCAATCTTGAAAAAAATATATAATAATTAATAATAATTCTATCAAATTTACCCTTGCTACACTTACATGTTTTGAGGGAAGGCATTTTTATTCAATTCAGTTGTGCTTTATTGGCAGGACAAGCAAAGCAGCATCACCAGACCATCTACGGCACATGTGAAGAATGACTCGTGTAACACCAGCGTGTCACTGACTATACATTTCATTACTCCCCAATGTTGAGTTTATCACAACGCTACTCACCCGCTACTCTGCGCAAGCACAACTACATCTGAAGTGTGTGTATTTCTCCAACACATTCGCCCGCAGACCAGTAAATATTTTATCACGGGGACCACAAAGTAGCAGTAGGTAGCAGCAATAGGAGAAGAATTGTCCAAAGGGTTCCCCAAATCTTGAGTAGCCAGCCAAGTGGAAAAAGAAGTAGCCAGCAAGGGGTGTTGGCGGTGGGGATACAAATTGTTCTGATTACATGATTTTAACGAAATTAATTATCAACGCCTAGCCCCGCGGCGATTTTAGCGACCCAGCCAATCTGCAGCCCATTTGTATGTTACGTCAGGTGACTGATCATAAAATTGAGACTATCTTTGACAATTGCATAACTTGGGCAGGGTCTGCAGAGTGGGGCTTAAATTAAAGCCCACACATAAACAGGTAGGCTTGACAGAGATTCACAGCTACAAACCATTGGCTAATGGGGACTGATACTCATGCTGCAGTATCTTCTTAATGACTCTCATTCACCTTGGGTCCCGCAGTATAAGTAACATGGCAGGTTTGTACCCAGCGATGGGTTAAGCTTGCAGCATAACGCTAATCTTCAGTAATGCTAACCCTCTGCGTGGGCGCGGTGCTAGTGCTACCGGCATGTACACATGTGGCAACATCAGAACTTTGATTAAGAACTCAGTGCATGTGCAAGTGATTACGGATTGATTTTAATCAGGTTTTACCCTGTTCAGTCTGTATAACATTAATTACTCAAAGGAGAGAGAGAAGAGAGAGATTAATTAAAGTAATTAAATAAAAACCTCCAAGTAATTAAGTAAATAATTAAAACCCCCACGAGGTAATAAAAAAAACTCCATGAGTTGTTCATCATTATTACAGCCTATACCCTACATTACTTATTTAATTTTAAACATTTTCATGTGTGCTAATTTACAGAGTAGCACTTTCTTAAGTGTCTTAAGCCTGTTTTTTTTTTATTTAAAAAGGAAAACATAACTTGTCCCCTCGCCTAATGCACTTCTCCATATCTACAAGTACAGGAAAAGCAATGATTGGCAGCCGCCATTTTAATTCAGTGAATGGCGGCCACTTCTTGGAAATAGATACTTTGAGAAGTTTACTAAGTTTTACGACTGTCAACTGTGAACCAAATCTTTATCCAACAAACTGTGAATACAAAAAGGATCCTTACCTGGCTGACATCAATAGTGTCTACCATGAAACAAAATGGATGCCTTTCTCAGAGTTGTGAGATGAACTGAATGAGTGAGTAAACTGACGTGCTGTCTATACATACAAAGACAGACCACCGTGGCTTATCTGACCACAGCAACTGATTACATTGCATTGCTAGCAATTAGCAGCTTAACCAGAGCGTCTTGCACAACTTTTAGCATTTTTTTAATACTAAAGCAATTCAAGTTAAGTACCCTGCTCAAGGGTTTTCTAGTTGGGACTCACTGAACGTACTGACTAAGTAACTGACTGCAGCCACTGATAAACATCTGCACAGCAAAAATGTTGGTGTAAATCTAACACTGTTGGTGTACATTTAACACCCTAAGGTGTTTATATGAGACCACGGTCTCAAATGTACACCAAGATTTTTGCTGTGAGAGAAAAACACTGACATTAATGGTAAAGAGTACAACGTTGCTACCAGCACCGGTCAGAGACTGTGCGTTCCCACATATTTAAACTTTTAACTGAAATAATCAACCACAGAATACCCTCCATTTTGTCTATATCAACCACAGAAAAGGTCTATATCAACCTTTGTCTATATTAAAAACATGCCATGTCATATTTGTTAGCCTTTGCACAGTGCATCGTGTTGATAATGACCCATTTTAGATTGTTATATTACAATTTCGCATTTAGTGGACACTTATATCCAGAGCAAATTACACAGAGTACATTTTTGTAAGTGTACAATGTATTGATACAGCTGGGAATTTAATTTAGTGAAGTAGTTCAGGCATCTCTAAGTATCTTCTTCAAGGGTACAACCACTGCTTGAAGTGGGCCAGAATGGACCGGTACGCCGTACTGGGACTTCTTCGCTTTGCTCATATGAGTACCGGCACTTTTTCTAGTGTTCTGCTACTTTTCAAAAGTTCTACGTATGCAGTGTTTGTGTGCCTGTGAGATTATCTTTTTCACATTCCCACAAAAAGACCTATATTGGGGTCCATAACGGTTCATTCATAATGGCGAGACCACCCATTGACATATAAATTGACTTCATTACTGGCACCTGCTTTCTTACTCGCTCACTGCTTTTCTGCAACTTCAATATGGTAGCTTGGCTCAAGTACCAGGACCTGGTACGTTTTTGCTCATGAGTAATAGCACTTATTTTTCAATTCAGCAGCAGTGGCCCACCTCTGAACTGGTCACAGCTTCAGTCTACACCCTACCACCCTATCTCTCATTGTGGTCCAATGCAGCAAGAACAGTTGTTTTTCAACTAACAAATTAACCTTTTTTTTTTTTTTTAAGAGATTGTCCCCACAACCTCTCTCTAGTTTGCAATTTAGTTTGATATTAATACACTGCGTACACAGTGTTAATTAACCAAACAGCGGTGGCTATAATTAGGAAGTCATTTTCGATTAATTGACATTTAATCATGTGCCTTTCATTTGCTCGCTGTAATTACAGTGGCGGGAAAACCTTGCGGCGTTTACTGATTAATCAAATGCAACCAATTATTATTGCTCAGTATGCCTTATAGATTGGCCACTATAAACACATAAATATCCCACGGAAGAAGACGGATTCCTTCCATCATACTATACTGAGCAAGAGACTGAACTGCCATCATACCAGATGGAAACTTTATATTTTCATAGTTATATATGAACACATATTCCACAATACCTTTAAGCAATTTATAGCACTACACAGTACATTTTAAAGTATTATTTCAATTCCGAAAGAGATTAAAACATGCTCAATTGGAAAGTAAAGGTAGGAATACTCTATCAGTTAATTCAAGGTAAACAATTAGCATTGTCGCCTCACAGCAAGAAGGTCCTGGGTTCGAAACCCAGCCGCGGACTTTCTGTGTGGAGTTTGCGTGTTCTCCCCCGTGTCCGTGTGGGTTTCCTCCGGGTACTCTGCTTTCCTCCCACAATCCAAAGATGTGCAGGTTAGGCTAATAGAGGGGATGCATTAACAGGGGGTTGCTGTAAAAAAGCACGCCCAGTCTAACTACCCTGTATAAATCCTATTAAATATGAATTTATACCTACATATGTTTACGTATAAAGGGCAAAACATAAATAAAACAGAATAAACCACTCTAAACAATTTGACAGAAAGCTGCTACTGCTATGTATGTGAGCCCAGAGCGGCCATTTTGTTTGCATTGGGGCTCTTAGAGGGACAGATGAGTGAATCTAAAAGCAGTTAAGGTTTGTGTTGAATGGCCCGAGCTGACTCGATAATTTGTTTTAAAGCTGTGTTCTTTAAAGCCATCTGCTCTCAAAGAAAGTCAGGGGCGGTAAATTCGGGTCCCGCAGGGTTTTTTTGTTTCCACCGATTACCCTGGCCAAAAAAGCAGCAGGACCTGTAGATTGTCATTGTTGCTCAGCAATGAATTGACCAGTTAAAGCAGCTGATTGACAGTCAACACACCTCACCTGGTTTCTTGCGTCTCAATTTCAAGATGAGAACAAAACGCAGAAAAGCGTGTGGCTCGCCAAGACTAAGGTTGGGGATCATGGAATTATGAACTATTGGAATATAGACAAGTAGTCACTCGCCAAACCCTGGCTAGCATAGCTGGTTAGCATAGTTAGCTCACATTAGTGCGTTAGTTACATATCGTATGCACCCTCTGGTGTGGGAATGTTGTTATCCAGATCTGGCACTGGTTGTTCCATTTCAAGTCTCTCTGGATAAGACTGTCTGTTAAATGAATGTAAATGGGATGCAATGTAACTGAAGTTGTTATTCAGTCATCAATACAATGACAAAGGTATAAGCAATGCTAATGGTATGGATTTGTCTTGGCAATGACTAACTTGAGCAACAGTTCAAATCCAAATTAAATTCACTTTGGCGTGAAGCTCACGACGATGCAGGGAATGTTCACAGAAGCTGTTCAAAGTTTTTATTATTTAAAAAACGAAAAGAGAAAAACCAGGCCTGTTAGCTGAGCTGATTAGCGCAGCTCTTTGCACGAAGGGAATTAAAAGGCAGCACAATATCCCCGCTGCATGATTGTGTCGCGGCGGCATTTGAATAATTCCTTCATTTACTTTGTGAATCGTTTGCTTTGTGTTTATTTCCATCACAGCTAGGGGCCTTTCATACGATAGCGCGGGAGAAAGTCGGAGGCGTTGATTGGAGACGTCTCGTCATCTTCAGCCCTGTTGCGTTGTTATTGATGTCGACACGTTGGCGCTTGGTTTCCCCCGTAAGATTTGCATTACAGGCTGCTTTCTCCACAAAAAAAAGTTGTCAAAATCACACCGGAAAATTTCAGACAGCAGAGAGGTAGATTGCGTAGCGTCTTCTCACTCGTTACTCTTCCCGCTCCCCAATACCGAGACGCTTGTTTCGATGTCTTCGACTTCAAACGCTCCCCATATAGAAAGGAATCTGGCATTTTCTGATTTCGGGGAGGCTGTGAGTGTCGAACAATGGCTCCACTCAGCCTCGGTTTCCCGTTGTTCTCACTTTTATACCTGTATGGAAAAAGAGGTGCACCCGCCCTCTCGGGCTTTGTCTCCAACTCTCTATTCCCAGAACTTCCCAGAAGAAATCCATACGGGATTCCTAGTGTGGACTTACTGAACTTGTGACTAAAGCCACATTTGGGAGTGCCGTTTGGCTTGTTCTGGTGTCGAATACAGGCGAGAAATTAGATTTCTGTCTGTTTACACTTTAATTTGAATGTCTTGCACATCCAGTTTAGGCTTTGGATCAGGAATTTCAAACTCTGGAGAATCGCTATGTTTGTTGGTTTTTGATGTGTTCCTGCACAGAAGTGCTTAACTTAAGTCATCTATTGGCTTAAGAGTCCACACACCTGTTTTCCAAGGCCTAAATTAGCTACTGATTGAAAGGAAGTACCAGCAAAAACTGCTGACCTCCAGGACTGGAGTTTGAGAGCCCTGCTTTAGATTGAGATTGCATTTCTCCTGCTCAATGATCCGTCTGCAGTGCCGACGTGCTGCACAGCTGGGGTGTCTTGTGACACCTACGTGCTTATTGCATGACGTTATTTGCCAAAATAATGTTTTAAGCAAGACAAAATACACGGTGGAGCATTTACGTTCATATCCAACGTCAGTGGAACCCGACCAAGACTACCTCTTGATGCCGTGTGAGATTTCGCGTATTTAGAAACATAAACCATCGAACGCGACTCGTCGAGTTCACCAAGATATTTGATTCACATGTCACATGAAAAGATTAGCACAAACAGGGCCCCTGACTTCTAGAACTTCCCCAGAATGTTCTTGGTCCCGGTCAATCAGCCTGGCAGTCTCTCTTGAGAAGGCCATAGAATCCAGGGAAATGTAGTCCTCCACCTTAGGCAGCCAGTAATGCATGACAAATAGAACAAAGCAAAGGCCGTCACACCAAGCAAACAAATAATGGTGCCACACAGTAGAAAGACGAGAGAGACTCCAGTCTGAGCCTTATAATAGCGAGAGGTCACTGAAGTTTCTGGGTGGGTGCTGTGGTCAAAATAAAGTAGAGGGGGGCAGAAAGAGTGGGCACGGTCGGTCCATTAGCACTTCCCAGCCACCAGAGGGCGCAACTTGGCCCACCCCTCTGGTTCGCTCTCACCCTCCGCCCCCCCCCCCCAACTTTTCCATTCCAGCCCGTCGGTTATCTGTTGAATGTTTTTCTCATCTGCTGCCTCGTTTGAAGAGGTTTGAGCTGGGGCTGGATTGCTAATCCCAACTTTGAACATGAATGGGTGGCCACAGAGGGTTGTGGGATTGCGGGCTCTTTCTTATGATAATGTGTGGCAGGATGGCGGGAGGATGAAAATGCCACGGGCTTATCTCAGTGGGACAGCTTCGCTGGGGGGCTGGCGGGTGACATCGGCCTGGATTGGAGTGGCGAGACGAGAGGGCATTTCGTCGTTATTGGTGTTATTAGTGGTGGCATCCAATCTGTTCCACAGTGGTGTGTGTGTGCATATACGTACATATGTTATGTTGTGCATATGTTTTTGTGTGTGCATGTGTGTGTGTGTGCTTTTGTGCATGAGCTTGTGTGCATTTGTGCATTTCTGTATGTGTCTGTATTTGTGTGTGTGTGTGTGTGTGTGTGTGTGTGTGTGTGTGTGCTTTTGTGCATGTCTGTATGTGTATGTATTTGTGTGTGTGTGTGTGTGTGTGTGTGTGTGTGTGTGTGTGTGTGTGTGTGTGTGTGCTTTTGTGCATGTCTGTATGTGTATGTATTTGTGTGTGTGTGTGTGTGTGTGTGTGCTTTTGTGCATGTCTGTATGTGTCTGTATTTGTGTGTGTGTGTGTGTGTGTGTGTGTGTGTGTGTGTGTGTGTGTGTGTGCATTTGTGCATTTCTGTATGTGTCTGTGCATGAGCTTGTGTGTATTTGTGCATTTCTGTATGTGGATGTGCATGTGCTTGTGTGTATTTGTGCATTTCTGCATGTGTCTGTATTTGTGTATGTGTGTGTGTGTGTGTGTGTGTGTGTGTGTGCTATAGAGGTGCATTCTAATGGGGTTGCATGGCAGCGTATTGGATGTAATTTTTTAAAAAGCAATGACTCCATTGTCAAAGCACGACAGGTGATGATTGTATGGTTTTTTGATATACTTCATCATAGAACAGTACATCCGTGTGCTTTCCAGCTGTAGCCAGCCACAGGAGACACACTGGAAAACAAATCACCTTTACTTTTCTTTACTGCCATTTAGCAGACACACTCTTATCCAGAGCAATCGGTCAACTGCCGCATTGAGCATCAAGTTACCCATTCACACTTGAGTTGTACAAACAATAACTAAACTGTCCAAACAAGCTTTAAATTGCATTAATGAACACCAGCAACATAACCAGAGTTAGGGTATCTCAGGGGCGGGGCCTTGTGGAGCTGTGTTAAATGTTGGGCATCTTGGTCGGGGCCCTAACTTCCATACTGGCATACTGCTGACAAACCTAATGTGGGTATAATGGATGGGTGGAAGTGGGGGTGGGGGTGGGGGGGTGGGTGGGTATGGCTGGGGGTACTGTTTCTGTGCTGTACAGTGGACGCTCAGGTTACCGTGGAGACGTTAGCACAGATTACAGTGTGGTGGGGTGGGGGCACCGTTGTTCCCTGCCTGGCAATGTGAGGACCGAGGGGCTGGGAACAGACAGCTGTTTCTCTCTCTCTCTCTCTCGCTCATGACAGACTTTCAGCCGTCCAATAAAACAGCACGGGGTCCTGATTAAGGACCTCCTCATGGGCGTGATTGGAGGAGGTGGGGTGCAAAGAACGCAGGAGGGTCATCTGCCACCCCTCCTTGGGATATTCGGTCCTAATGTGCCGATCCGGACAGGCATCAGATGTCTGCCCTCTGGCACAGCCCTTAATGACAAACCATTATCACAAGCGAGCGGGTGAACGCCAGAGATAAGCGGTGTGGCCCGTCAGGCTCCGAGAATAGCCCTCCGCCAGGAGAGCTCACCCCTCATAGGGCTTTGCAGTGATCGCACGTATGGCGGGGAGTTCAGGGGAGTCGTCAAAGACGGAGACCGCCCACGATTACGTCCGTGTCCTAGCGGCTCGACAACCCTGTTGGAAGTCACCGGATCGGAATGGCATTCACCCTGGCGCGTTCGGAATGCCACTCCGGAATTCATGCTGTCAGTTATATTCCAAAGGGCGGGTCTAAAACTAACTCCAAAGCCCAAGCTGAGAATAGAGTATTGTAATAAAAAAATTTACTTATTTATAGCATGGTTAGACTTTTTCTATTTATCGGCACTGGTCTGGGTGTGGATTCCAATCACTTGCATGCATTTGGCATGCATGACCTACGTATTTTCACAAAACTGTCAAAATCAGCATACAGTTTCCTGGATCTCAAACAAATGAATTTCATTGGAACTGGAAAAAAGAGCAAAATAGCACTTTAGGAATACAGCAGGAATTTTTGTTAATGCCATACCTAGATGTTTGGGTCTCAGTGTGTAAAAACGCATGGAACAGTTATTTTGGGAAACGGAGAGAGCGCCCAATTATCCGACCTGGCGGCTGCAAATGGAACGCTGCTCAAGTTCTGCTTCATCATGTGACCTCATCCTCCCTCTGTGTTCCCCGCCCCCAGCACACCTCAAACATCACAACCCTAAATCTGCCCAATTCACATTTCACAATTATTTATTTATTTTTGATCTTGGCGCAGATCACTCAAACGTTATTTATTATCTAACCCGCTTATTCCTGGTCATGGTCGTTGCGAGGCTGGAGCCTATCCCAGCATGCATTGGGCGAGAGGCAGGAATATACCCTGAACAGGTCGCCAATCCATCACAAAATAATAATAATAATTGATTTATTTATTTGTTTATTTAATAATAAATTATTTATTACATGGCTTTCATTTGTGCCATCAGTGGAAATTTGCATAAACATGAAACATTATAATAATAATGATTAATAATAGTAATAATAATAATACTGATAAAGAATGTGAAGACAGAAAGAAAGAGAAGGAGTTGATGCTGTAGAAAGTGTCATCCTCTTCCTCCCGACACGGTGGAGGAAATACCTTCTCCACAGCCACATGGCAGCTTCTTCATATGGGGGTAATAGAACCAGATGATATCAGCACTCCTCTCTGATGTCTCCACAGGTAAGCACCCCACCCCACCCCATCCTGAGCGGGGACGGTTACTCATCTCAAGATGACTTGTGAGACACGTTCTCGAGCACACACACACGCATGCACGCACACACACACTCCTATACACAAACACACACACACACACACTCATATTTCCAGTTATATTAATGCAAATATTATAATTGACTTCTTGGTATTAAAAGTGGAACTACTCTGTAAGAGAACAAGAAACAAACAATCGAGACTGAAAGAGAGCACGAGAGAGTGACAGAGGAACTACGAGTAAATATTGAACGCTGCTGCTATTGGTTTGTGATCATTAAGGTTGGATTGTTGAAAGGGGATTAGTCAGAGAAGTGCAATCAAGGACTACTCCTGCGGTAGGCTGAGCCGAATGCATGAGGTTCATTGCTCACTTGTAGAGATCTCCCGAGTTTCCAGCTTCAAAAGTCTGCAAAAAGCACCCATGGATCAAGAAAGGGTCGTGATGTCACAGGAACCGTGATGTCACAGTAGGCCAGCTGAAAGGTATGCTGATTGGTTTTCTTATGGGATTGTTGTGGTTTATTGATAACAGCAGCACAGGGTGATGCTCCCTTAAAAAAAATATATATATATATTGGTGGTTTGTAATTTGGTAATTTAGGAAATGGGAATGGAATAAAGGCAAGCTAATGCAAAAAAAAGTATTTATCTTTGCAAATTCTCCAAACAATACATAAGTGGACACTCGGGAGATTAATAACATGCACAAATGAATTAAACTCTGAAATCAGCTAATTGGAACAATTTCTTCCAGAAGGAGGAACTAACACTAACGCTAAAAATAAGTTGAGAATGATCGTTCATTTTGCTTTTGCAGGTGGGTTAAAAATCATTATTTCCTGTGGATAACACTCCCAAGTATTGGGTGTCGGTGGAAAATAAAATAAAATCGAGTACTTATTTATTAAAGATATGCTGCTGGAGTGATTGTAATACGTGATTGAAATGTCTTTGCAGTGCAGAGAAAAAAAACGGCTTACAAATGGGATGTTGCTACCAGATTGGAGTATTCTTAAGTGGCAGTGGTGACAGCAGTGGGCTGTGACTGGTCAGCTGTGATGTCGTTTTTGGACTCTCGATAGCCTGTATCTGAAGAAGAAGCGGTTGTCTCTGTTTGATTGTGCTGTCCTGCCATGCTCGTCTCAGTCCATATGAACAGCCATTAATCACTTTGGCTTTGTACTCCGCCCACCACCACGCCTGTTAAAATGGACCCACCGCCTGGTGCCTCACCTGGTGGCTCTGTTGTAGAGACGCTCCCAAATGCCCGACGTGACCGCCCTTCCTGGCCACCCGTGGACTCCTCCTCTCCACAGGGACCTTCCCCCTAAAACACACACATGCACACTGTGTTCCGCATTGAACAGACACCTGGGGTAGAGTTACAGATTTGCCAAAATTGACCTGGGACCCTCCCCACCCGACCGATCCTCCCCTCCCACCGCCCCGTCCCCCCCCCACCCCGACACTCAGGCTTTCAACACCGCGCAACGATCCATCATCATCAATCTTCCTCGCTCTCCTCTTCTGCTTCCTCTGTTGGGGGTGAGAGTTCTGCTTGAAGTAACATAACACAAACATTTGTACACTTTTGCCCCCCACCCCTCCCACGCCCCCAATTCCACACTCAGTTTTCATTAAAGGCGATTTAACATGGCACCGCCCCCTTTTACCATGGTAGAGATGTAGGTGTTTGAGAGCCCTGGCGGTTTCGGGTGAGAGCAGCTCTTCCAGTGAGCAGGTGTGAAAATGAAGGGAAGTGGCTGCGTTCGTTCGTTGGGGCACAGGCTCTTCACGTTATAACACCACATTAATCACACTCATCCAATGACAGCCTCAAAGTCAGATTCAAATCCAGTTTGCCCCCTGCCCGAGTCAGGCCACGTGCAGACAGATGAGCGAGGGAACCAGGCTTGTTACCCGGACGATAAAACTGAATGTTTTACAAAGAAAGGGGCCGAACATTTACCGGACAAACAAACAGGCTTAGATCAAACATTGAACAAACTGAAATTATAGTGGGAAACGCATTTTGAGTCATGCCATTCATCTGACACACGCTGGGCCGTGCGTGCGGCGTGCGTGCGTGCGTGCGAGAGATCATTTGGATCTATGGAAGGCTATTGAAAGCACCTTCATGTACTGCCCCACTCACTCAATGGCAGTCATTATATAGCATGTGCCATTAATTCTGAAAGGGTCATATCAGGACACACCTCAGTCTGCAATGTTGTCCGTTGACATACAGCAGAAATCAACTAATAAAGGTTATATGAGTCCAATAGCAACCAGATGCACAATTATAGAGAATTAAAAGGGGGGTTGAGATAGTGATCGCAGCCTGGGGGGGGGGGGGGGGGGGGGGGTATGGGGCGGGGTTTGTATTCTATCTGTGCATGTTCCAGCTGGTCAAGGACCCTTCCCCCCGAAGGTTTAAAGTTAACTGTAGGTGTACGTGCATATTAAAATATGCAGGACGTTAGCTGTTATGATTAACTTTTTCTTCAAATGTGAGATACTTGGCAGATGTTAAACAAGATCATACCACGCCAGGTGTGTTGTGTGAACCAAGGTTATTGTCCTTAACTGAATCTAAAACTAGATCAAAATTAGATGGGAAAAAATATTTTGTAAACTGAAATAAAAATTTTAACAGGATTATGTGGGGGGGGAAAAAGAACACTATAATGCGTTGTTCCAAAATACTACAAGACGGGGGTGGGAGCGGGGATACTACAAAAGGTTCTGCTCCGACCTCTATGGTTTTAGTTTGCTAACCGCCACCATTACGGCTAGCTCTAAATTACAAACTGGGGCAAAACAAACTGGCTCTTATTCTGGGGTACTTTGAATATAATGTGTTGATAGACAAATCCAAATGCACAGCTGTTCTATGCAGTGGGGTATGTGGCATAAAACTATTTAAAGGAAAATAATAAAGTAACAAATAAGTATATGAAAAACTAAACTAAACAAAAACCGGAAAACACACTGAAAAACTAAACCTGAACTAAAACTAACACACACTAAAACTAAACTAAATTAGAGAGTGGATTTGAAACAAATAAAAACATAAAATGACAATAAACTTTTTATGAAGGAGAGAAGCCAGTCGATGCCGGAACAGTACAGCACGACAGTGTTCCGTGGTCCACGACTGTGACTACCCAGGACTAGAGCTGAAGAGGGCGTTATCTCGTCAGGGAAAACAGCAGGGGTGACTGGATTGAGGGGTGGGGGGCAGTAGCCTATCAACAATTCTATTTTGGGTTTGGGGACATCTTTATCTGAGCTCTGTTGAGGCCCCAGACTCCAGCAGTCTAGGTCGTTGGCATGGTGATGCTTTAAAGCCCGATAACATGCGTGTGTTTCTAAACCTGGGAGGACGGGAGGAGGCCTCGCTGGGTCACATGTTAGAAAATATCTTTGGTTTAATACAATAGATATTTTTTGATCTAGTTCTACTTACTGGTCTGGTTGCAATGCGCACAAAGCTGCTTGTTTGAAAACATCTGAATTCTATATCTGAGCACATGTTAGTTTGTGTTTCAGAGAAGCGGCGGATTACAGAAAATGTGTTTGTGTTTGCTCATTATTAGGTGGTTCATGCGTTGAAGACGTTAGGGGAACTCCTGCTTGTGAATACAGCACGTTGCAAACTCTTAAACATATGCTTCTATCCCTGCGCAGACTACAGTGCTTCCACAGTGGAAAGGATTATAAGCCCAGAATGTTCTTCAGTTTTCCACAACTGTCTTCAGTTTAACAATATAGAAAAAGCATCAGAGCATCAGATAAATCAAGGAGCCATCTGAGCTGCATGCTGCTGTCAGCCGGACTAATATTTTATATACAAATACAGATTTTAATGTGCTAACCATATTCGCCATTACTCAAGTCCTACACACACACACACACACACACACACACACACACACACACACACACACACACACAGTGCCCTCCACTATTATTGGCACCCCTGGTAAAGATGAGTAAAAAGGGTTATAATAAATTCACTGTCTGGTGAATTAGCTGAAAACACTGAAAAATTATAAAAATCCAACCTTTAATTGAAGTACATTTATTATGAGGAAAAAAAATCCCTCATCAAGAAATAATTATTTTTAACAAAACTACATGTGCCACAATTATTGGCACCCCTGCATTTATATATAGAATGAAGTAATCATTTTAAATATTTGGTCGCATATCCTTTGCATGCCATGACTTCCTGATGTCTGTGATTTCTTGTACTATTACAAGCGATACTATAACATCTCTGCATTTGAATGGATCTCGATGGGAATTGAGGGGTGGGACTAGATTTAGCTGTAAATTATTCTGGAACAGTATGGAATACATCGTTGGTAAAATGGCTGTAAGTCATCAAGGGTCTGATGTATCAAACGAGCCTCAAACCATCACTCTGCTGCCAGATATTCAGTAGATGTGGATGGATGACTTTAAGGGTTGTTTCTCCTGACAAATTTTCCTATTGAACTCTATGGAAAAATAAGTCAGGAGAAGAAACCCTTCAAGTTATCCATCCGTATCTACTGTATTTCTGGCAACAGAGTGATGGTTTAAGGCTCGTTTGATACGTCAGACCGTGGATGACTTACAGCCATTTTACCAACGATGTATTCCATACTGTACCAGTGTAATTTACAGCTAAATCTAGTCCCACCCCCCAATTCCCATAGAGATGAATTCAAATGCAGAGACGTTATAGTATCGCATAAGAGTACCAGAAAATAAGATAGTTTTTTGATGTTGTTAGGTCACAGACATCAGGAAGTCATGGCATGCAAAATATATGCGACCAAATATTTAAAATGATTACTTTATTCTATATATAAATGCAGGGGTGCCAATAATTGTGGCACATGTGGTTTTGCTAAAAATAATTATTTCTTGATGAGGGTTTTTTTTTCTCATAATAAATTTACTTCAATTAAAGGTTGGATTTTTCTCATTTTTTCAGTGTGAGATTAAGCTAATTCATAAATTTTTTATAACCCTTTTTACTCATCTTTACCAGGGGTGCCAATAATAGTGGAGGGCGCTGTGTATATATAAATAAACAAAACATTAAGTGAAAAAACTTAAGATATGAGTGGTCTGGTAAAATCTTCCATCTAAAACTGAGAACTGGCCATCCAGGCATTTTTAAATGAGAAACTCCTGTGTTCCACTAGGGGGCGTCTGACTCATAGGTACTTGACTAGTTTCTTCTTCTTCTCTCGTGTTGGCAGCTCAGAGATGGTGAAGAGAGAAGGTTTGAACGCTGCAAAAACGAGATGGGGCTGAACTGGGCGCTTGAGTTCTCTCAACTTGATTCCTTCATTACAAATCTTTCAATACTGCATGAAAGAAAACCATAAATACAGAACGAGGGAAGGCGGAGAGTGAAGAAAACTAGGGCCAAATTAAAGAAAAGAAGAAAAAAAAGCTACAGCTGGATACGTCTTAAAATGGTGACCCGGTGACCACAGTATCCACATTAATCAGGAATGTGAGAGGTTTCTGTTTTTCATTTTGCACTGAAGAGGGCTTTTGTTCAAAGGTTTAAATGATGCCTGCTGCTCTCATCAAAGAGCCTACTGCAGAGAGAAGACACTACAAACCAGAACATGGTGGTGTCCCGAAACAGAGTCACAGTATACAAACAAATTAAGCACAGAATACTCCTTTTACAATACTAATAACAATAATAATAAATCTTATTTCATGTATTGTTATTATTATTATGAGTTTCTCCAACTTCTCCGTTGTTGTGTCTTGTGGTCTTTCAAACTCAGCGTTTGATGACACGCGCGACACAATCAAGACCCTACCATCACGCGCGTGAACATGGCCACCTCCAAATCTACAACTCGTACGTCTCACGCCTCTGTAATGTCCAAATCCATGGCTCACACCTCTAGGATCTCCAAATCTATGACTCGCACAATTCGTACCTCAATGATCTCCTAATCTACGGCTTGGCTCCCCTGCACTGCTTGGAGAACAACACCAAAACAAAGAAACACGCCAGGGTGCAGCAACCCATTCAATACGGTAGGCGATCACACATGCACTCCGCCATCGTGCCCATCTGGAGATCTTCACCAGCAGGCTGAAGACCCTTTCTCTCTCCCCTCGGTGTGAGCGGATTGGCTGCGGTGGCTTGCGGAACAATGCGGCACTGGGTTCCGGTGTCTTCAGGGCTGCTGTCAGACTCCTCACACGCTATAACACACGCCCCAGCCTTTACTGGGGAAAAGCGGTTAAGGAAGTGTCATTTTTAATTGTTCATTTAAAAGAGCAGTAGGTTCAGGCTGACACAGCTCTGGATGAGGCCTCTGGTCTGTCAGTGCTGTGTATACAGTACCTGGCTGTTTACAAGTTTACAAGTTACTTTTAACCGTGTTTGCATGTGCAGAAAGTTCTCTCCTCCAATTGAATCGTGTTTTTCCAAAACTCACTCAGTCCACTTAGACCAATTCTGAGAAAAGCAATTTTCAATAAAATTTATTGTTTTCATTAAATTGATAGTTTTTTGCATGAAAAATCATGTTGTAATGCGTCAATCCCTAATAGTAATGGTGTAAAAGTGGAAATATCTAACCATAGATCAATACACAATACACGTACATCATCTGACAAGAAATTTAACAGCGGGTGAGAAAACGGGAGAGGACAGGACAAGGACAAGAAGCGGAATCTGCAGCCGCGATCGTCCCGGGGATTGATCGGAAGGTGCAGAACGCCCTTCTCTGACGGTAAGGTGACAGGAGAGGGGGTGAATGACACGCGGTAAATTGAACCCGACTCCCCGATAAATGACGATAAATGACTCCTGGCGGTAGGCCTGTGCGGCCAGACCCGAGCACAGAGGGCCCTGGGAGGGCTACGCGGGGCGCTGCATGGTGGCATCATAGCGACCTCTGTCACCTGTCAGTCGGTTACCATGCCGACGATGACAGCCAGACACTGGGAAGGGCCGGAGGGAAGTCACGTCTCCATCGTGGCCTGCCAGTGCCAATCAGATCGCGTGGCCCAATGGGTGCACTCTATGAGCAGCGGTTTAGGATCGCTCAGGACACACTGCAATATATTGTAAATATGTCCACTTTAAAAAAACATATATAATACATTTCTAGATATTTTCCTATGAATACTATGTACCTGTATATTTGCCAATATATATGCGAAATACTTTAATGGCTTGATGATATCTAGCTCCGTATGGAACAACTTCCCTGTTTCTGGCATGAAATCCAGGGGTTAAGGGGTAAATTGAGGGGTGTCTGGTGGGGAGGGGGTTTGCATGTGTCCTCCGGCAGCCAGTGATGCCATCTGCTGCTTGGCGGTGGCTCGGATCGTGGTGTTCTTGGGGGGGGGCATATTGGAGGGGATTTCACCGTACCTCCTACGGTCTGAGCCCCTAATTGTTACCCACTTAAGCGAATCAAAGCGCTCTTCACGGCCACAGAATCAGGATATGATTTGGCTGTCAACTGCAATATGATAATTGTCATTCTTGGAATACACACAAGTGGCTGAACTCCAGCGCACTAGCGCTATAGTTTAGCTTGGCTTGCTTTTTGTTTGGTGGCTTGCTACAGTCATTATTTTCCCTTGCTGTTTCTGTCATTTCAGGTTAATGTAGATGCTATTTAGGTACACTGCTACCACAAGCCTAAATGATACAAGCTAATCCACAGAACATACATCAGTTTTTTTTTTTTTTTTCCCCCTAAACTTTTAAACTGAGTAAAACTTTCGGTATTATAAATGATCCACGAATAGCACAATCTATAAATATGGCAACGGAACAATTTTAATACGGTCGAACATCAAATATTTCTGCCATCAATGGCTAAAGAGGAGGAGCTCATTAGCCTACAAAGAATACAAATGTCAGAGTATTACATGGGATGGCTGGTAATATGTCAACATACATAAAGATACAAACTAGAAAAACCCAGCTCAAAATGACTTATCTTTCTTTTTTCAAAGTTATTACATGCACAAAAGTCAAAATCAAACTGGATTATGAGAATAGGATTGTACATTTTGGCTTTGATCTGGCAGATTACAGTAAATCTTTCACGGTACTCTGGAAAATTAAAAGTTTTGAACCTGAAAGGGGCCGGCCTTCACGCCATTCCAGATTTAAGCCGAATTCCTCCCCTCACGATCTAAGCTTCCCAGAGATTTTTGCATGGCTGTCGCGTCTCGAGGCGAAGTAGAAGGAAGACCTAGCAACTGTGCTTTAATAGAAAGGGTGAAGAGAGAGAGAGAGAGAAAGAAAGAGAGACTATAGCAAAACTGGGGACAGAAGCTCCAGTGAAATACTGATATCTTATATCAACACTAGTGAAAAAATACGTCTGGTATCCAACGGCAACACACTGCAAAGACCAAACATTTTTTTATATTAGCAAGTATTTATTTCTTATATTTAGACTAATAGAATTAAGACTAAAAGATTGCCAATGAGGTGAAACAGTTTTACTCATTTCAATATTTTCCAGTGGGGTAAGATAATTTCACTTGTCAAGCAAAAAGTAACTTAAAAAACAAGTGCAAGTGTCACTTGTTAAGTCTTTTTTTTGTGTGCAGTTCAATACTGGGAGTAACCGAGAGCGGCCTTATTCTCTACCCCATCGGAACTGACCGGCCTCTCAAACAAATGGACCCCGCTCCAGAGAAGCATTCTGAGAGCACAACGCTGAGGAGACGGACGTGCTCTAAAGGGCCTCTTTCCCAAACGTCCGCGAGACCGTGCAAACAGAAGAGCACGCTCGCTCTTGTCACCTCTTAATTACAGAACGCGCACACTGTACATCGACACACTGCGGCTGACATTCCTCAGCGTAACTCCGCCTTCGCCAGGCCGCTGCCGAAACCTTCTCACCCCATCGAGCTCCTCTCAGAGATCTAAGCACGCTTATCTCGTCCTTCAATATCCTTGAAAACATTCAGCAGGATTATCGTCAAACAGAATTTTTTCCCCCATTTTTGCCCGAAGACCATACATACATCAACCGCCCCCCCCCCACCCCCCCCGCCAGCAAGTTCTGAATGGCGTAGACAAGACTGACGTCTGGAGAGTCCATTAATAACACTTACAACCTCCTTCAACAAGACGAGCCCCATCTCATTACATGAGTCATACTGCTGCAATTGAGCAATCTGGTAACCTTTCCCAACGACTGAAAGAGGAAAACAGGAAAAAGAAAATGGACACAAATGAATATTTAAAGACAGAGTGGGTCATCTGTCCTCAGGAGTTGATTAAAAGCTTGATAAAGCTTGCTTTTAATCAAAAACTCACAACAACCCCCCCTCTCGCTCTCTCGCTCTCTCGCTCTCTCGCCAATGTAGCATAAAGGAAGAAGTTGGAAAACAGTCGATCATTAATAATTTTGTCTCCAGACGGTGACATCAGTGGCCGTTGGGTAAACAGGCAGTTGTTTCCAAGCGGAGTGGTTTTCCTAATGAAAATAGCAGCGGCGGGATAAACAGGTAATGGGTGCGCAGACAGGGTAATCAGGGAGAGAGTGGGCTGACACACACACTGCAGGTAGGGCGATGACCTCATTCGTCTCCAGGACAACCTGCCAGAAGCACATGCAGGAGTGTTACAGCCTTGCAGCTGCAGTCCTGAACTCGGGACACACACACACACACGCGTGAACACACAAACACACACATGCAGACATACACACAAACAGGTACACATGCAGACATAGATGCACTTGCATATATGTGCACATGTACATGCATGAAAACACATTCAGACGTGTACATATTAAGACATTCAGACGCACGCATGCACACAAACACCTACACAGACAGATGTACACAGACACACATACAAACAGACACACATACATTTTTCCCTGTTGTTTGACCAATAGAAAAAAGCCCAGGTGAAGGTAATGTTTGGGCTCTTTTCTTGTTGAATGGTATATACAGTCAAGCCGGAAAGTCTGCACACCACTTTCACCTTCTCCACGTTTTATTACGTTACAGACATATTCTACAATAGATTGAGTTCATTTTTTGTCTCAAAATTCTACACAAAACAGCCCATAATGACAAAGTGAAAACAGGTTTAGACATTTGTGCTAATTTATTAAAAATCTAAATGTAAAATATCATATGTACACAAGTGTGCACACCCTTTGACATGACACCCAAAAGTGAGTTGAGGTGCATTTTGTTTCCACTGATACTGCTTGAGATGTTTCTACAACTTAATTGGAGTCCACCTGTGATAAATTCAATTGATTGGACATGATTGGGGATTTCCAACACCTGCCTATATAAGGTCCCACAGTTGACAGTGCATGTCAGAGCAAACTCCAAGCCATGGGGTCAAATTAATTATCTGCAGACCTCAGAAACAGGATTGTGTCAAGGCATAGATCTGGAGAAGGGTACGGAAAAAATTCTGCAGCTTTACAGGTCCCAAAGAGCACAGTGGCCACCATCATTCGTAAATGGAAGTTTGGAACCACTAAGAATCTTTCTAGACCTGGCCGCCCGGCCAAACTGAGCAATCGGGGAAGACGGGCCTTAGCCAGGGAGGTGAGCAGGAACCCGAGGGTCAACCTCCAGCGTATGGTAGAGTGGTCAGACGGAAGCCCCTCCTGAGTAAAAGGCACATCACAGCCCGCTTGGAGTTTGCCAAAAGGCACCTAGAGGACTCTCAAACCATGATAATCAAGATTCTCTGGTCTGATGAAACCAAAATGTAACTTTTTGGCCTGAATACCAAGCGACACGTCTGGAGGAAACCAGGCACCGCTCATCACCTGGCTAATACCATCCCTACAGTGAAGCATGGCGGTAGCAGCATCATGATGTGGGGATGTTTTTCAGCAGCGGGAACGGGGTGACTAATCCTGATAAGAGGGAAAGATGAATGCAGCTAAGTACACCGAGATCCTTGAAGAAAACCCGCTCTAGAATGCTCTGGACCTCAGACTGGGGCGAAGGTTTACCTTCCAACATGACAACGACCGGAAGCACACAGCCAAGAGAACAAAGGAATGGTTTCAGAGAAAGTCTGTGCATGTCCTTGAGTGGCCCAGCCAGAGCCCAGACCTGAATCCAATTGAACATCTGTGGAAAGGGCTGAAAATGGCTGTGTACCGACGCTCCCCATCCAACCTGACGGAGCTTGCAAGGATATGCCAAGAGGAATGGGCAAAAATGTCCAGAAACAAGTGTGCCAAGCTCGTAGCTTCTTTCCCAAGACGCCTTGAAGCTGTAATCGCTGCCAAAGGTGCAGCAACCAAGTATTAGGCTAAGGGTGTGTACAGATATGTAACCCCTAAATAACCTATTTTTGTCAGTAAAATAAAATTGCATATTTTCTAAAAACTTTTTCACTTCGTCATTATTGGCTATTGTGTGTAGATGTTTGAGGCAAAAAATGAACTCAATCTATTGTAGTATAAGTCTGTAATGTAATAAAATGTGGAGAAGGTGAAAGGGGTGTGCAGACTTTCCGGCTTGACTGTATACTCTCTTTATTATTGCAGTGGACCTGAGGCATTAATCTTCCAAACCAAGCAATCCTCCAACCTCCTTCATGAGCAAGACATTATCCCCTCTGGAAAAGAGGAAGAAAATCCCATTTGGAGCATGACATCCCGTTATTCCTAGGCATTCCCGGGCCTGAGTGTCCGGGAGTGTCTGGGCGCCGGATGGCTGCAGGTCGGAGGACGAGGGAGCCTGCGCGGTAGGGACCAACAGTCCTTATAAAAAGACAGTGACTGTCACTTTAAGTACATGGAAGCGCATCTGACGACATCATCAGCACGCTCACCGTTTAAAATACTCATCACACAGTGAACAGGAGTGAAGGTTCCCTACCCCCCCCCCCCCCCCACCAAGTTCATAAAACCGAGCGGCAACCTTCACTCAGGCTCCCATTTTACGCTCACTCTCAGTTTCTCTGGAGCTCCCGCAGCTACAGAGCTCCCACACCTCTGGGGTGCTGTCCTAAATCTGGGGCTCGCAGAACACCTAGTATTGCTGCTGTCGCTGCAGAAACTTCAGAGAACACACGAAGAAGGTCGCTCCCCACAGCGAATTAGCTCGCCTTGCGGCAACCGAGTCTACCTCACCCCCTGTGGAGACTAGCGTACACCTAGCGCTGAGCTAGCTGACCACAAGAAACTGCCATGAAACAAAACTGCCACCAAACAATGAAAGGGACACCTTTGGACGACCGGAAGAGATGAGCTGAGCAAAAGGACCCTGGCTTGCGTGCTTGGCTGCTGGAAAACCTCCACAATTCACAACTCCATGACCGTGTGCTAACAAGACTGCAACAGCAACCAAAAGAGACAAGAATGTGTGTGGAAGGATCTCAGTAAGACTGACTAATCATCCTAGGCAGTAGCGACAGTGTAACCAAGTCTTGACGGAGATTAACGTGAATCTGTTTGTTCGTATTGTCCGTTTTACTGATCATTCTGTTCGCTGTGTAACTACCTTCACCCACACGGCCCTCTTTCCTTCATGCTAACACTTTGCATAACTTACAATCTAAATATCGCTGGTATTCAGTGAATAACTTGCTATTAGTTACTTGTTTCACTTATGAGTAGAAGCTACACTTCCCTCTACACTTCCTCAGTTATATTAGTGTGCATATTCCATGTGTTATGTTATGTTTGTTTAATAAATTATATGTAACCTGTGTCTGTTTTGATCTTCCTTAAATGTGAGAATCGGTGCCAAAATAGTTTAATCAATAACTCCATCCTTCAGGTTATCGATCAAATCTTTGACTTAATTACATTTGACCATTAATATTGGTCGTTTTAATTATTAATTGAAGTTAAAATGTATGGTTAAATATTTTAGATAATAGTAATTTTATGAGACTGATTACTGATTGTGGTTATGCCTGCATAAGTGGTGCCCCGTATTAGGATATGAAGGTATATTCCCTTCATCGCAAACAGTCATCATGACAACAGCGGTAAACGGCCCACGTGCGAAGATGAGAAGCCCAGCTGTGGGACAGCACTCACAGGCCCGAGGTTCCGAACCCGACAGCCGCCTCGTGCACCGTGCAGAGCGAGAGGAGGGGAGACTGCTCATACTGTAATGCTCATACCCCCCCACCCCGCCCACTCCACCCTGTTTGATTCAGATCTTCCTCTCCGGAGGTCATCAGATAGTTTAGCCGGCTGCTTTTCAGCTGTCAGCGAGCATTAAAATACACAGTGGAGTGAGCCTCATCGCAGCACGATATACATACGGGCCTGGGCCTGATCTAAGTACCTGCGCGCTTGTGCGCGAGCGAGTGTGCGCGAGTGAGTGTGTGTACGCGCATGCCTCCATGTGTGTGCGTACGCGTTTCATGCGCCGCGGCCATTGTACCCAAAATGCATTTCATTACCCTGGGAACAATGGCGCTGGGCTCGTAGCGGGCATCCCCGAGAACCGCAGGGAGTGAGCGATAAAGTGAGAGATAGACACTGCGCTGGCATGCTGGGTGTTCGGGCCCTTAATCCCGGCAGGCGGAACAGCCAACTGCTCATAAGGGCTCTTTTCATGCGGATGTGGGGCCCGGCTGTTTTCGGGGCGAGCGCCGAGGACGAGCCTCCCCACTAATAGTGTTCCTGGCACCCCCTTTGTGCTGCTTTTCCACTTTGATTTCATGTTTGCCCATCTCCAGCTTTCACAAGGAGATGCAGAGACATTCCTGGAGCTCAAAACAAGCCCCCCAACCCCCCAACCCCCCTCCTCAGCCCCTACTGCAACACACACACAAGCATGCACACTTTAAATGCTTTATTTGAGTCCACAAATTACATTGACGGTGCAATAGGCTTAAATATATAGAAGGTTCAAAAGTGCAGACACTTGTACGGGTACAAAAAGTATCTTCTCCTCCACACTGCCAGGCTACCTATGGCAGCAGATACAGAGCAGCAGCTTCTCCTCCACACTGCCAGGCTACCTATGGCAGCAGATACAGAGCAGTATCTTCTCCTCCACACTGCCAGGCTACTTATGACAGCAGATACAGAGCAGCAGCTTCTCCTCCACACTGCCAGGCTACCTATGGCAGCAGATACAGAGCAGTATCTTCTCCTCCACACTGCCAGGCTACCTATGGCAGCAGATACAGAGCAGTATCTTCTCCTCCACACTGCCAGGCTACCTATGGCAGCAGATACAGAGCAGTATCTTCTCCTCCACACTGCCAGGCTACCTATGGCAGCAGATACAGAGCAGTATCTTCTCCTCCACACTGCCAGGCTACCTATGGCCGCAGATACAGAGCAGTATCTTCTCCTCCACACTGCCAGGCTACCTATGGCAGCAGATACAGAGCAGTATCTTCTCCTCCACACTGCCAGGCTACCTATGGCAGCAGATACAGAGCAGTATCTTCTCCTCCACACTGCCAGGCTACCTATGATACAGATACAGAGCCGTATCTTCTCCTCCACACTGCCAGGCTACCTATGGCAGCAGATACAGAGCAGTATCTTCTCCTCCACACTGCCAGGCTACCTATGATACAGATACAGAGCCGTATCTTCTCCTCCACACTGCCAGGCTACCTATGATACAGATACAGAGCCGTATCTTCTCCTCCACACTGCCAGGCTATCTATGATACAGATACAGAGCCGTATCTTCTCCTCCACACTGCCAGGCTACCTATGATACAGATACAGAGCCGTATCTTCTCCTCCACACTGCCAGGCTACCTATGATACAGATACAGAGCCGTATCTTCTCCTCCACACTGCCAGGCTACCTATGATACAGATACAGAGCCGTATCTTCTCCTCCACACTGCCAGGCTACCTATGATACAGATACAGAGCAGTATCTTCTCCTCCACACTGCCAGGCTACCTATGATACAGATACAGAGCCGTATCTTCTCCTCCACACTGCCAGGCTACCTATGATACAGATACAGAGCCGTATCTTCTCCTCCACACTGCCAGGCTACCTATGGCAGCAGATACAGAGCAGCAGCTTCTCCTCCACACTGCCAGGCTACTTATGATACAGATACAGAGCCGTATCTTCTCCTCCGTACTGCCAGGCTACCTATGGCAGCAGATACAGAGCAGCAGCTTCTCCTCCACACTGCCAGGCTACTTATGATACAGGTACAGAGCAGTATCTTCTCCTCCACACTGCCAGGCTACCTATGGCAGCAGATACAGAGCAGTATCTTCTCCTCCACACTGCCAGGCTACCTATGGCAGCAGATACAGAGCAGTATCTTCTCCTCCACACTGCCAGGCTACCTATGGCTGCAGATACAGAGCAGTATCTTCTCCTCCACACTGCCAGGCTACCTATGGCAGCAGATACAGAGCAATATCTTCTCCTCCACACTGCCAGGCTACCTATGACAGCAGATACAGAGCAGTATCTTCTCCTCCACACTGCCAGGCTACCTATGGCAGCAGATACAGAGCAGTATCTTCTCCTCCACATTGCCAGCTACCTATAATACAGATACAGAGCAGTATCTTCTCCTCCACACTGCCAGGCTACTTATGACAGCAGATACAGAGCAGCAGCTTCTCCTCCACACTGCCAGGCTACCTATGGCAGCAGATACAGAGCAGTATCTTCTCCTCCACACTGCCAGGCTACCTATGGCAACAGATACAGAGCAGTATCTTCTTCTCCACACTGCCAGGCTACCTATGGCAGCAGATACAGAGCAATATCTTCTCCTCCACACTGCCAGGCTACTTATGACAGCAGATACAGAGCAGTATCTTCTCCTCCACACTGCCAGGCTACCTATGATACAGATACAGAGCCGTGTCTTCTCCTCCACACTGCCAGGCTACCTATGGCAGCAGATACTGTTACGTTCTCAGTTACGTTGCGGTAAGGACCCAGACGCGGACCACAGGATCAGGCAAAAGGCGTAGTTTAATACTTGCAGGGGTCAAACCAGGAGATCAGAATGCAGGGAGGTACAGGAACGACAGGCGATAGGGCAATGAGGGACAATCCAGAAAGTCGAAAAACCAGGGAATCAGAGTTCAGGCAGTACAAAGGGATCAGGCAGGAGAATGGTCGATATACAGGCGTGGTCAAAATCGAAGGGCTAACTGGACAGATAAGGGCAAGGCAAAAGAATAGTCGTACAAAAGGGTATCGCGGAAGCTAAAACAGATCTCTGGCATAAACACAGGTAGCAGGCACAGGAAAAGTAATACGACGTTCTGACACAGACTGGAAGTAACACAGGGCTTAAATGCACAAGGTACAAATGACACAAAGGGAATCAGGTGTGTGAATGGGCGGGGTTCCAAACGAGACAATGAAATACATCTGGGAAACAATGAAACAATCACGGAGACAACTAGGGAAAACGCGGACTGGATTCCAAACATACACACGATAACAGATGACCTGGAGTTTCAGGAAATCGTGCATAGATTAAGATGACAGGGAGAGAAGATCAGATGCAGCTGAGAATGATTAGTAAG
>CM040405.1:60124826-60139826 GCA_022702515.1 Ilyophis sp. 1 JC-2022 | reverse complement strand
CACAGGTAAGTAACATCAGTACAGTTTGAATAGCTCCATAATTTAAACTTTAGTTTGACACCTTTTTAGCTTCCTGAGATATTTAATAGAATCCCTACTACTTTACATTCCGTTCCAGTTTGGTTCAATTAATTCTCTAAATGAAACTTTAATTTCTCTCATATACTTTTCCCCTTTAGGCGATATCATCTTTATTACAAAATACACAGTTCTTTACAACTCCTACGCGACGATAAATGAACAAAATGCATCAAATGTCAAACTGCAAACAACGAGCACATAAACTGCACGTTATTAGCCTACAATAAATGAGCATCAGCGCCAAAGACACAAAAACAGAATACGGTTTTCCATGAGCTGTGCTCACGAGACATCACGCACATTTCACGTGGTTCTATTGTAATTCTAAAATGGCTGTCATTGCTCAGTAAGATAGTACGTATTGCTAGCATGTATTCTTGTCTATACACTCAAAACTCGCATTTAGCCTACTAATAAACCACAAACGATTGCAAATAACGATTCTCTAAACTGCACGCTATTACAGTAATTAAGCATGAACACCAAAAAAACACAAAGATAGGAATACAGTATCTTTACATTATGTTGTTGTGCTAATGAGACATCGTGCACATTTCACGTGGGCCTATATTGTAGTCTTAAAGTGGCTATTGTGGCTCAGTAAGCTAGCTTGTATTGCATTTTCCGCCTAAACACTCATAAAAACTTGTCAACATCACATATCAATTCCGTTAGCATTTCCCCATTCCCACCAATATATTTCAACGCCATTAATAGTGAAACAAAACCATACCTGAAAAACGGGCAGAAAGATCACAATCGTGATACACGGTATTGCTTCCTTATCAAGAGCTTTACGGGAATGAGAAAAAGACCACGATCTCCCTCCAGTGTACGGACGGAGGCATACACAATAGATCCAGTTAGCTAAGGCTTTCTGCTAGATTACCGACATAAGAAAATAACAGGGAATACATTTGTATTATTTTAACTTTTCCTAAAGTTTCAAGTTGTTTTGTCATTAATTATTATGATTTTACCCAATTCTAATGGACATTTAGAAAGTACTTTTGTGGATTGTCTTATGAATTGCTTTTTAAATTATGGTTTTAAATGTGTAGCCTATTCACCTTATTAATTTGCATATCCTTAGAACCATTTTTTTCTCTTTACAACCATGGTTAAAATGAGAGCATTATTTTTACGTGTCACATAGAAACTTAAACTCAATAAGAGCATCTGCTAAATGCCTAAATAAGATTTTATGAAGTACCATAAACAGTATAATTAAACAACATGATCAAAGTTTAGAAAGCAAATACCAGAGCATGGACAACACCAGCTGTCTAATGCTCATAAACGGTCATTTCGTTTAAAAAAAAATTTTTTAAACTAAAAAGATTCTGAGCTATATCCTCATTTTATATGACCTCAGCTTCAGTTGGAGCAAGACATGAAGCCATTTCTCTCTACAGACAGAAAGGCAAGAGTGAAAGAAACCTCCCTGCACATTGGGCCGCCAGACTAAAGGTTATCCAAACTGAACTCAGCAAAGCGCCCAGCAAAGAAACCGACAAACCCCGCCGGCTATTTTAAAACAGATAACGCGCCGGCAATTTCCAAAGCCATAACTTTAGGAAAACCCTCCTTTCTTATTGTCCTGGGTTCCGTTTGGAAACCGTTTGACCCCCATAGGGTCATTTATAGCTAAGCTGATGGCCGGGGGGAAGCCAGCGTTTGCTGAAAAATGACGAGCGTGTGCGTATATACAGCGGGTCCAAGGTCTTCCTGCTGTGGGGGGACTGTCCTCAGGAAAAGGTCTGCCCTTGTACCAGGAAGGGGGTGTTGTTTTTAGGGAGCTGTGCTGGCCTCTGACATGAACACTCTGTAGTCATTTAGGGCCACAACCTTCACGTTCACCTGTGGTGACACACGCAGCAACAGAAATAGAGTTTAATTCTGCCGCATAGCATTGAAGCAATGCCATCTTTGTTTTCCAATGAACTGCTATAAGCAAGTAAGTGAGTTAATTCATTCAGCTGTTAAGTCGTGGGCGTGATTTATGTTGGAGCACTTTGGGGCCACAACAACATTCTTGTTTAGGGTGGCCGAAACCCTAGGGCCGGCTGGCTCTGTCAGGGAGGACCACACGGCCTGTCCCGGGACACCGGCTGGGGTGTAAGCGTCCTGTGTAGGAGGCAATGGTTGAAGGGGCAGGAGAGTTTTGGGTGCAGGAGGAGGGGAGGAGGTTCAACTCTGACCCCCTCACCTCTACTTCCTGCAATCCACCACATAGGAACTTCTGCTTCACCAGATGTGGATACATATACCAATAACCCCCCCATCCTAAACACACACACACCCATACTAAACACGCACACACCTTCAACAAGCTTCCCCCTGTCCTTCAAACATGTGGAGGCCATTATTTCCACTGTCCCTATTTTTCTTTTGGTTTTAGGTACCTCTGTCGTCCAATCAAAAAAACTTTGTCTTTCAGCAGCAAAGATCCAGCTCCTGTTCAACAGCCTGTTCCCTAGAAACCTGAATATTCTGCTGGAAAAATGAAAATGATGATGATGATGATGATTGTATTATTATTGTTGCTACTATTACTGCTGCTGCTGCTAGTAATGATAATTTTCTTGTTATTTTATTTACGTTTAATATTTTTATGTTATATATGTCTTGTTGTCTTCTGTGTATTAATAATAATTATTATTATTATTATTTTATATGTTTAGGTTATTTATGTTTTATTTATGTTGTTTTGCTCTTGCAGTTTTCTGCATTGTTTATTTTACAGTAGTGTACAGCCTTTTGAGTGGGGAAAAAGCGATTCACAAATACAATGTGCAACAATAATAATAATAGCAATAATAATAATTGTAATTTGTATATTAATTGTATCTAGAATTGTGGCATATTCTCTTTAAAGAGTATCCAAAAAAATAGAATTTTCATTGGCATAGCATGGTTTAGTTGTTAAGTTGTCACGTGACATTTACAGTGGGTACTTTTGATATAAAATAGAAGATAAACATGGACATAAAAGTTTTTTTTTTTTGTGATAAATAAGTGAATGATGTAAAGTTAGTTCACATTTTTTTTGCATTGCACAACAAATTAAGGATCCTCAACAGATGACAGAACATCAAATAGAAAAAAAAAGGAAATGAGGAGGCAGGAAGAATGATGGGGTTTCCTGTGTTCCCCAGGGAAATGTCTTCATCACACGGCCTCTCATCTCTCCCCTCTGTAAGCATGGGTGCAGGGGACCCCACACAATGGAGCCAGAGCAGAGTACATATATCACCACACCCTGCTCACAATGATCCCACCCCCCACCCCTCACCCCTCCCCAACCATCTCCATCCATCTCTCCCTCAAAAGAATTCCAGCATTTCCATATTTTCTCATTTTCCTTCGTGTTACCCATTTCCAACTCTTATTCCATTGGCGGGGCCTCTGAATACCCCCCCCCCCCTGCCTCCTCCAACAGCCCTCAACACCCCCTCCCATGCTGCACACACACACACACACACCCTCCCCACCACCCACCCAAGATTTGTTGCCAGTTAATTCTAAACGACCGTCTCCTGCAACAAAACGCGAGTCTTTAGATGTGAGTAAATGACAGAGAAAACGGGGGAGTTCGGGGGGCCCTATAAATCTTCAGTAAATTAAAGCTCATCCGAGAAGTGGCCCTCCCCTCGGCTCTTTGTGTTCTTAATGCACATTAAGGCCTGGCTGGCTGCCCACTTTGACCGCCGACTGAGGTGACTCTGCAACAAAGCTGCAGATGTGGACCTCGGAGGCGCCCCTGACCCTGTCGCCGCGAAAAATCATTTGCATCAGCAACAGTACCCCCCCACACACACACAGCCCCATCCCCCTGACCCAGCCCCCCAAAGAAGAAGAAGGAGAGAGAGAAAGAGAGAGAGAAAGAGAGAGAGCGACAGAGAGCAACTTCCTGCTTCAAAAGACTTGCAATAGTAACAACTTTTCAGCATTTCAGAGGTGAGTGGAGGAGGAGAGAGAGAAACAGAGATAGAGAGAGGGATAATTAGAGAGAGGGAAGGGGGAAAGAGAGAGATGGAGAGAAAAAGAGGGAGGGGGAGATCCTCCCCCCCCCTGTCAAATCAAATTTTTTTCCATGGATTCAATGGATTTCTTCCTTTTTTGTGGTGGTGGTGGGGGGGGGTTGTGGGCGGGGCCAAGAATGCATAAGCACGCACACACACCCAACACCCCACACCCCACACCCCAGACTGCTATGATATAAACGCATTCATGTTGATTATGAGCGTGTAAAGAGGTTTTCTCTTTTCTTTTCTCACACCCATCCGATAACAGACCGTGCACCGCCTGCCCTTTTCAGCTCAGGAAATGTCTCAGGATTTTTGCAAGACAAAACAGAGAGAGAGAGAGAGAGAGAGAGAGAGAGAGAGAGAGAGAGGGAGAGAGAGAAAGAGAGAAAGAGAGAAAAAGAGCTTCCTGTGGAAAGACAGTCTTTTTGCAGTTGTCCCCTCGAAGTCATTGATTGGGTGGGGGTGGGGGGGAAATTAAGCTGGCATTGCTCATGAAAGATTACTTTATTATTTGTCAAAGCGCAGTAAAGCAGTTAAGCTCTCTGCACGTCGCAAGCATATCCAGGCTTAGTTTCGCCCCGGCAAAAAATACAAACGGATTAAGAAAAGTATGTTTTACAGGCCGGGTTTAAAGCAGGCCTACCAGAGCAGCGCTGTAATATTAGCTTTCATCACCTTGCTAAAGGGACTCATTAAAATGTGAAAGACTCGCTTTCTTAACAACGACGGAAAAAAAAGAAATGGTGCCCGGACGCGGCGCGAATCGCGCGGTTTTACGGCGGTAACCTCTAAATGGGGGTGTTGTTCGCAGTCGACGTGGGAATGTCACAGCCCCGCCAACCCTGACGTACTGTGACACCGTTATATAATTGCGTATCTTTAGCAATACACCCTCCCCCCCCCCCCACACTCCCATGCTTTTTATCCCAAATTTGGGATTGCCAATTGTACCTCGTGAGTCACTGCTGCGTCCCCCACACCAGCGGGAGCCTCGGCTCAGGAAGTCACCCCTCCGATGTGCCTGCCTGAGAGTCGCTGACTATTTCACACCCTACAGGAAGCGAGCTGGCACCAATAATCAGTAGAGTGGCCTATATTTATCCTGCAATTCCCATGTTCTTGATCTCTTGTATTTTGCCATATGTTGTACGTCTAATACTGCTGCTGCCTATCTTGGTCAGGTCAGTCTTGCAAAAGAGATTTTTAATCTCATAAATCATCCTGGGTAAATAAAGGTAATAGATAGATGAATAATAGATGAATAAATACAGTATTGTAAGCCCCGGCATGAATTTTACAGGAACTTATGTATGCAAGAAAATCGCCAGTTAGCCTAACTGGTGTAAACTCACCCTACAACGGGTGTGCCACTGCAAAACAAGTGTGCCACTGCAGACCCCAGACATTTCTGGGTAATGGGCAGAGCCAGGATTTCCAACTACAGATTTCAGTATTCAAAAGGCATATATAACCGCTTATCTTTAAAAAATAAAGGAACAGTGTGGCTTTGTGTTTTTTTACACAGGTTCACTTGCTGGCTGCAGATACTCTGACAGGGTTGTGGTTTTGCGCCCAGAAATCCTGAGGCGGACGACGAAACAGGAAGCGGACTGAATCACCGACGTGTTTATCTGGCATAAAAACCCACCACTGATGAGTCTCATTAAGCCGCTCTTGTTTACAGCATGATTACGGGAAAACTCTGCCTTTACGCACAAAAAAATGTAATTTAATTCAATTACAATGGGAAGCATTTTGCCTCGTTCTTGTCTAGACCTATGGGCTGACTCATATGCTATCCTGCCCTGTAAATTCTCCATAAGTTCGTTGTTGTATGTGGACGACTTAAACTTGAGCAGATGCATGGTATAATATTGTATAATATGCAGCAATATTAAAGTTAACCTCTAACAGTTGTTGTTTTTTTTAGCCAGGTAATTCAGAAGTGTGGAGGTTAAAGGACGCCCATGTTGTCTCCGGTCCCCCTGTGAAAAGCTCACTTTTTCCTGACATTTTTCTGACAAGGGAAAGTTAGAGTGTTTACTCAAACCAAACAAGCAAAAAATAAATAAAACTGGGGCAGGATGTTGAGACTTGAAATGAAGCTCCTCTCGTCTGGTTCCCCATATCAGACTCTGGGGAGGACATTGCTGACAGTGTACAGTCTACATACAGTTTGAGAGACAGTTTCTTTCTCAGCATCATACGCACTACTGGCTGGAGTCCATATAGACTCTGTGACCCCCACCATTCACCCATCCATTCCCTCTGCACCCCGAAAATGCAGTACGGCTGACAGAAATGCCAATCTTGGGGTGTCAGTGCTTCTCTCTTCTTGCTGCTTCTAGTTAGCCTCATGCTAACCCCCTCCTCCCCCCCATCCAGCCTCACTTGCCAGGGCTAGCAGCTCGTTGCCGCAGCACCAAAGGCACGGACCCCTGGCCGTTCATATCCCCTTAGGCTAGCCTGACAGGCAGAAGAGCGCCGGCGGTCATTCTGGATGGGGGAGGGGGGGTTTATGAAAGAATAGAGATGAGCTTTAGGAAGCAGCACCGGGGGGGGGGGGGGGGGGCGGGGACCCTGCCTTCGTTTTCCGCCTGGTAACGGCCCAAAAAAAAGAACACCACAGCGGCCGAGACGACGGCAACAAAACGGATCGCTACGCAAACGCCGCCCACCGCTACTGCCTCTCTGGTAAGAGCGGGCGCGGACACAATATCCCTCACTCTGGAATGTCTGGCCTTAATGATGTCTATTTGGAGGACAGAGAAACAGCCAACACAGAGGAAAGACCGTTGTGCAAATTCTCCGGGAAACGTGTACCGCTGCATGGTTCATTACACCTCCTTCCAAATGACACTTAGTACTCCATATTCCACATGGAAATTAAGCTTTCATCATATTTTTATTTTTTTTCAAGAAAGAGCAAATCCCTAACTGGCTTCAGTTCAGGCTGGGAATGTCTTGCTTAAGAGCAATTCAGCTTGGTTGATACGTTGTCATCCTGATCCGTTTCATTGAGTCGTTGCCATTGAAACCGTAATTCATTGCGACTAATCTTGTTTTGTTTGACAAAATTGGATCTGCACTAGAATTTAAGAAAAAAAGAGGAAAAAAAGGCAAAATATGATTTTCACCTACGCAAAGGAACGTGCAGCCTCCTGCCAAAGACTGGATCTTTCCGCAGAGGATTAATCTTTTTCAATCCCAAACACTTCTGCCAAATGTCTTCTGTGTCACTGTGCCCAAATTTAGTTCTTTCTAATCCTCTAATTTCGGTCAAAGAGGGTTTCTATCCTCGTTTCATGAGAGCTCTGTTTTGGGCCTTTAATTATAAAACCTCTCTCTCTCTCTCTTTCTTTCTCTCTCTCTCACTCGCTCTCTCTCTTTCTCTCTCTCCTTCTCTTTATGTTGCAGGCAGTAATCCACAGTAGTGCTGTCTATCTGTATGCAGTGACAGCCCAAAATCCTCAATGTGTCTTTCATCCAAAGCTTGGTGATTGGCACAGAACACGCATGCACACGCACACACACGCATGCACATAGACACACACATATACACACATACACACACACACACACACGCACACACACACACACGCACATACACACACAAACACACACGCATGCACATAGACACACACAGATACACACACACACACACATGCACACACACACACACGCACATACACACTCACATACACACACACACATACACATACACACACACGCACACACATGCACACACACACACACACGCACATACACACTCACATACACACACACACATACACATACACACACACACACACACACACACACACACACACACACGCAAGCTGCCTCTCTCACTTTACGGCACAGCAGAACATTCTTTTTGAACAGCTCATTTTCATCCACATTCACTCATGCAGTGATCAAGATGACAGAATCTCAAATTTGTAAAGGAAAAAATAAGCTCTCTTTTCTGGAAGAAAGAGCGTAGGAACATATTGAACACAACCCCTGCCTGCTGGATGGTGCGTTAACACAGTGAATGACTACCCAGCGTAACACAGCTATGGTTTTAGGCCTTTTTTTCAGCCAATTAGAATAATTGTACAATTGAGTGCTGGGTAAGTTTTAAAAAAAATTTTTTGAAAATTTGATATGAAGAAGAAATATTAAGCGTGTGTGTGTGTGTGTGTGTGTGTGTGAAAGGGATGGGGGCTGGGGCGGTACTGAGGAAGGATTTGGGACTCATCACTGCACTCGGTGTGGGTCTGCAGGAAAACAACACGCAGCGTGGCAGAGAGCTCTCAACATACCAGCATCAATTACCGCCATTACGCCTCTCTCTCTCTCTCTGACTGCTGTGGGGTTCTGCCAGCACCTCGGGCAAGCGAGAGGACTGCACATCACTGGGTGATACATCATCTCTGCTTGAAGGCCCCCCCAAGCCAGCAGCTAATGAAGTGCAATGAGACTTATTAGCCAAAAGCCTTTAAAGTCACTGACAGGCCGGCATGCAGGTATGAAAAACACAAACCGCTGGGGGAATTCAGGAGTAGAAATACACACGCGAGCACACACACACACATACACACACACACACACACACACATACACACACACACCCACACGAGCACACACACACACACACGCGAGCACACACACACACACAAGCACACAAACACACACCCACGCGCCCGCACACACACACACACACACACACACACAACACTGGGAATTCAGGGATCGAAATATGCACACATACACAGAAATATACAGACACACACACGCGAGCATACATGGATACACACACACAAAACACTGAGAATTCAGGGATAGAAACACACACACACACACACACACACACACACACACACATATACAGCCACATACTCACACACACACACACACATGTAGAACCTTTGCTGAATAGGCCATATAGGCAAGTGCAACAGCCCAAAAAAAAAAGTTTGCTGCTCAGAAACATAGCATTATACTTGACTGTCAATAAACTTGTGGAGAGCACCGTTAAAATATTTAATGTTTGAACAAACATCTGTGGCAAAGTGGAGGAATTGACTGAAAGAAGAAGAGGGAAAAAATTTGAAAAAGGGTATATGTGAGTTACATTTGTTTGGCTATCTACATTTTATTCGTAGCTAATTTACCGTGCAAAGCTCGCTAGATAGCGATGGTGAAGGTGTATTGGGTCATGTCAGGCTTTTAAAGTATTGTCAAAGAGATTATATTATCACCATATTTTGTGAATACAATGTTGCCGCATTGCTACACACAATAAAAAATGTGCTTTCACTGTAAGTGGAGGCACTGTCTATTCAATATGTATTAGGAAATCCTGCCTTAGGCATCAACTGAGCAAGGGCTGGCCCTGCACACGCACACACACGCGCACACACGCGCACACACACCAACGCAAACCACTGGAGAAATTCAGGCATGTAAATACATACACACACACACACACGCGGCCTCATGTATAAATGGTGCATACGTACAAAAAAGATGTGTACGCCACTTTCCCCATGGATTTGGAATTTATAAAAACTTGACGTCAAAACATAAGCATATTTACGCAACGTATGCTTACCCACATTTTTGAGACTATGGGAATTGGAGATGCTGGGAAACTAGCACGTGCAAGTTTTTGTGCGGACGCACCTTTTATACATAAAGCCCACAGAGAGTAGCTCAAAACGGACCGCCAGATGGTTGACTGTGTCAGCCAGCCTGTGTCATTTTTCACCAGGAACCAAATTGGCTGCAGAAGAGCCAAGGCCCAAGGCCATCCCATCATATCCATGTACAGCACATTTTCAGCACACCATATAGTACATTCAACACACGAACGTCGCAGCTTAAGGACGGTAATTTTCTCGTAATTGTCCAGAGGTGACGGAAGGGAGAGGAATGCTGCCCTCCCCTCCGTCCCTGAAAACTAGAAAAAAAGGGGGGGGGGGCCCGCGAGTACGTACCATATATGATTAACTGGGGCCAGGCAGAGGCTCTGGAACCTTCTGTAGGCTAGGGGGGTTCAGCAGTGAGGGGGAAATTCTTACTGTCGGGCCCTCAGCACCGCCGGCCTGCTAGCCCCCCCCACCCCCCGGCTGGTTTAAGTGCATCCTCTCTGACGGGGTTGGTCAAGGTAGGGGGGGTAGTCACGGTTGTGGGCGGGACAACTTGTTCTCTCTGCCTGATCTCGTCTGCCAGTGACAGCCAGCACTTTAGCGGCTATTGCTCTGCGGCTTAACCGCTTAGAAAAAATGGGGGATCGTATTACTACCCGGCGGATGACCGCGCAACCCCCCCCCTGCCCCCAAAAAGTAAACCCCCCCCAAGACACAAAGCATCAGAAGTCAACAGCCATCTCGCATGACTGAC
Organism: Ilyophis sp. 1 JC-2022; assembly: GCA_022702515.1. Lineage (NCBI taxonomy): Eukaryota > Metazoa > Chordata > Actinopteri > Anguilliformes > Synaphobranchidae > Ilyophis > Ilyophis sp. 1 JC-2022. The sequence continues at coordinate 60,129,324 of CM040405.1, read as the reverse complement.
CCCACCCCGGGTTGGGGTTCGAGGGCTTTTGATGTGCAGAGCATCTGGTATCCGTGCGCCGGGGTCCACTGAGAGGGCGTGGCCCAAGTCCGTCTCACCTGCGCCGGGGTCACCGCGACCCTGCTTCCCTCCCCATCAATTCTTGCTCCCGCCCGAGCAATCACACGCAATCCATCACCCCCCCACCCCACCCCCCCCCACCCCCCCCCCCCTCTCCCCTCCGCCAGCCCAGGGCACCCCGGGGTCACCCCCCCCCCCCCCACCACCCCTGACTCACAACGCCAGGTCGGCCCCAACGAAAACCCGCACCTGGCGAGCACGTGTGGCGGCGCAACCCGACCCCGACGAGGAGGCGTCGCTGCGGCTACTGAGACGACAAACGTTATGATTGCTGCTGTGCGCTTTTACGATCGGACCCGCGCCCCCCTGACCGGATGGGTGACGGGTCAGATCCCAATGGAATCTCCCTCGAAAGTGAGACCTCTGTTCACCTCAGCTGCTCTGATTTTTTTTTAAACACACACACACACACACACACACACTCTGACCTGAGCACTGCAGAACACAAATATGTTTTATTAATCAAAATGTATTTTATGTTTATTTTTGGCTGCAGAAAAAAGAAAACAGAAATCTCTGAATCCTACCCTGAAAAATAAAAACGCCCTAAGACACATTTAAAAAGTTTTGGGAGGGATTTAAACACATTTCATCCTTCAAAAGGAAGTACTGTGAAGCAGTGATACCGTTTCACATGAAACGAGCTGCACTTCCCGGGTTGGGAGCCAAATCAGCAAAGGCTCCTGGATGTTACTGAGATCTTAAACACAGAATGTGTAAACAGCACCCCGAGGGCATGGCGCTTTTTAATGTCCAGGGATTGGAAAAGCTACAGTCATACAGCGTGATTAGCACTGTAGCATAGGGGATAAATCTTAGCTGTGACTCATAATGAATTGAATTTTATATTACTCTATTAAACCTTTGGCTGAAACTGAATCTTAATACACTTTCTATAAAAGGATGTAGTGACTCATCTCATCTCATCATCCACCTAGCAGTTAGCGCCTACCTGTGTGACGCATGGCAGCCATTTTTAGATTTTGTTTCCGGAGCGCTCATCAAGCATCAACTGAGCATGCAAGTTGAATATGAAAGGACATATTCAGCCAATTAAACTGAGGGATTGTCGGTTGGGTGGATTGCTGGAGATGCAGTGGGAGTTTAGCCTGGATGTCAGAAGAAGGCCAACGCTCTCTTCCAATGCTAACCACACCTTGCCTCATTAAGCCCCAGCAATGGCAGCAGGATCCAAGAGCTAACCACGCCTTGTCCTATTCAGCTTCAGCAATGCTACAGGATCCAAGAGCTAACCGCCTTTCCCCACTCAGCTTCAGCAATGCTACAGGATTCAAGAGCTAACCACTTTTCCCTATTGATCCTGGCTTCTGCAGAAGTCATTCAAGGCAATGACGTTAGTTCCTATCATGCCGAGAGTCTGAATTTGGTGCTTTATTACTGGTAAGGAATGGCTTAATGCACTCGTCCGTTATGACAGCGCTGTAGCCGAACAAATGAATCACTCAGACAATTACATTTCTCTCAGTAATTACAGTGCGTCTGGTCCCCTGCTTCCAAATATTCAGCAAGATATCACTGAAAAAAAAAAAATTCCATTACATTTTTTCATGGCCTACTTTTTGAATATGGACTTCATTACATTTGACGTGCAATACTTTTTGGGGAGTTTATTAAAAAAAAGAAGAAAAGAAAAGAGGATTTTAAGGTGAGTCCCGCGGTTCATTTTTCATCAGAACATCTTCACGGCTCGTTCAGACGATATCTAATCTTACCTCACTGCCACCGTATCGCCCCCATTATGATAAATGATTCGGCGCTATACTGAAATAACTTGCTCTGAAGTGGCCCTGCATACTGACCTACATACTCCCCCCCCCTTGGGCTCTGAGTGAGAACGCCGGGGGGAGCACGGTGTCGCGGCGCGGGTTTCTGGAACCGGAACGCATCACAATTCCAGCCCGCCGGTGGTGCGGGCGGCGGCTGTGGGACCCGTGACAGTCGCACAGCGGGGGGGGAGCGCATTAAATTTCCACCTGTAATAATGTTCCTCATCATCGTGGTGATGAGATCCCGGCGAGGGTTGCACAAGGGGGGCGGGGCTGGTGGGTGGAGATTTAGCCTTTTGGCAACGGTTACCATACGGCGGGGTTTCCCGTCTCGTTCTTGGATTTCTGGCATCCCAGGCTATCAACTGCATTATTAACCCCCCCCCCCAAGACAAATACTGAAACATGCCCCCCGTCCCCCGTCCCCTCCTCAGAATTACAGTCCATTGGGGCCAGGAATAAAACTGAGGTAATATTGGGATTTGTCTGGGTGCGGTAGACTTGCTGTGGGAGAGGAACGGCAATCTCAGCCTGTTAAGAACACACACTATTCCTTGTATGTAAATACTTGGCGAATAAAGGGATTCTATGTAAAAGGGTGGGGGGGGGGGGGGAGGGGGCATAATCAGGCCCCCGGGAGCGTGCTGCCTGGAGATAAGCCGCCCCCCCCCCCCCCCCCCCCCCCCCCCCCCCGGCCCCTAGTGACGGTGTGTTTATCTACGCTGGGCCCCTCCTGCAGGGCCCAAATTACCCAGATAACACCAGTGACCCCAGAACCTCTTTGTGTGGCCCTGCCTGAAACCTGCCGCGAGATTCCCCATTACAGATGGTACAGTTAAACATATATGCATAGATACACACATGCACACACACACGCACGCACGCACGCAAACACACACACACAAACAAACACACACATACTGTACATACACTTACAGAAAACGCAAACACGCTAATGAACATGCATGTACACACACAAACACACACACATTTTTTTTACAATACACAACTAATATGCACACTCATATGGTACACAACCATATACACACCCACCAACACACAAACACATGCTGTACTATAAACACAAGCGCACCTACATACACAGAGACACACATGCACATATACTCACACAATACACATATACACACTTAAAGAACAAACACACATCGACATACAGTATATTCATATACACACATGCATGGACACACACTCACTCACACACACACACACACACACCTAGAGACACATCCACAAACACACTCATACAGTACACACATGCACACTTTTATAATAGACACACATACAAATATATTCACATATAAACATACACACACACACACACACACACGTTCATGCGGGACACACACAAACACACACATACATGTGACACGCACACACACCCTGAGACACAGGAGCAGACAGAGAGCTGCTTCAGGTTGGGAGCACTTGGGGGGCATAGGGGGAGGTGTGTGTGTGTGTGTGGGGGGAGTCTCATAGCTGCTTCAGTCAGAGACGGTCTCCGGAGTCCTCCCCGGACTTTGATCTATCAGCTCTATAGCACAGGGTAAACAGGCGCTAATTGTCTGCATCAAGTCAAGATCTTTATCTGCCCCCCTCTCTGTCTGCGTCCCTCCGCTTTAGCACGTTTCCTCCTTTTCCCACACCGATGCTGTCAGATTAGCTCACATCTTTAACCGTGTCTGTCATCTCAAACATTGCCGCGACCCTCACCCTCCTCAAACACTGCCACGCCCCTCACCCTGCTCAAACAATCCCCACCCTCATCTCTTACACACTGGTTCGGGTGATTACCTTATCAATTGCAGCTTTTGTAATTACTAATTAATAGAGACGATGAAAGCCGAGAGGTCTTGAGGCCTCTTGTGATGACTACGATTATCAATTATTACTTTTAAAGATAACATTTAAGATATCTTACATTTTTCCCTTGCATTTAAGAATAATTCAATTTTAATCATTTATTTACTTGAAAATATTTAATTTTTTTGCAATTCACTTTCAAAGCTGAAAGCGCAGGGCTTCTTCTGGTGTCTTGGCCAAATCCGCCCATCCCACAATCCCTCAGTTTAATTGGCTGAATATGTCCCTTCCCTCAGTTTAATTGGCTGAATATGTCCCTTCCCTCAGTTTAATTGGCTGAATATGTCCCTTCCCTCCGTTTAATTGGCTGAATATGTCCCTTCCCTCAGTTTAAATGGCTGAATATGTCCCTTCCCTCAGTTTAATTGGCTGAATATGTCCCTTCCCTCCGTTTAATTGGCTGAATATGTCCCTTCCCTCAGTTTAAATGGCTGAATATGTCCCTTCCCTCAGTTTAATTGGCTGAATATGTCCCTTCCCTCAGTTTAAATGGCTGAATATGTTCCTTCCCTCAGTTTAGTTGGCTGAATATGTCCCTTCCCTCAGTTTAAATGGCTGAATTTGTCCCTTCCCTCAGTTTAATTGGCTGAATACGTCCTTTCCCTCAGTTTAGTTGGCTGAATATGTCCCTTCCTACTCGTCTCAGTTTATGCTTGATGAGCGCTCCGGAAACAAAATCCAAAAAAATCCAACATGCTGAAATACAAATA